>JAHREE010000496.1:397560-446007 GCA_033628505.1 Tringa tobata
GGTGGGAACGGAGGGAGGAGAGAGGGAGGATTACCAGGCATTGTGAAATATAGGAAGAATATGGGCAAACCAGGACACAATAATGGCCAGATGGGTGGGAAGACAGAGGTTAATGGGAACTGAAGCAGACAGAAAATGTCTGGATAGAAGAGATACAGGAATGAGACTAGAGGCTAATGCGGGTGGGAACTGGGAAAGAAATTATGAGATTTGAATTTTAATAGGATCTAAAGCTGTTTGAGAACACTGGCAGCTAGAACTATAGGACACACCAAAACTATGAGAAATATGTGGAAATGGATGCCTTTTACATTAAGAAAAAAATATCTGAGTATCCCAGAAAGTTTTGAGCTTCAGCAGAAATGAAGGAAAAGTGGGCAGGCAAATCACATAAGGACCAATATAGTTTAAGGGCAGAAATGAAAGGAAAGGAATAAAGGAAGTTGGGAAAAGAGCCACACTGAAGAATCTAGGAGAAAAAAAAAAAAAACAACAACCCCAAAACCAAATAAAACCAAGCTCCAAAAACTAAGGAAAAAAGAATGAGGACTGACCATGAGCAGGAAGGACCAGAATTGGCAGCCCTTGGAGACCAGTAAGTAAAGCAAAAGGATATATCAGGAAATGACTTGAATCCAAAACTTTGAATCAATATTACTAGAATTTTGTTACACCCTTGACGTAAAATCCTCCTTTTAATCGCTTAGATTTCCCTCTGTGCAAATATCCATCTGTGATAGGAATTAATTTCTTCTTGATAAAGTAAGTTATAAAATACTGACTATTGGACTTTCCATGAGCCCTAGTAGGAACAGGTTTGGGAAGCTCTGGCAGCAGTAATGGAATGCTGTATTCTGGCAGAACTCTATGCGGTTGCCAACAGGGTTTTTTTCACGCTACTACTCCACCTCCACGTATAGTTTCTTGTGTCTGCCTCTCTTTATTGCTTGTGTAGCTACTCAGTGAGCTGCAGTTTGGAACCAATTCCACAGAAAGTAATTTTTTTTGTTGTTTGTCACAGATTGTAGTATTTGACACAGTTATGATTTAGCAATGATTCAAGATTTATTAGTAATTTGAGGTAGATCAAGAGGCTTAATCATTAACTGATTTAAAGATTAACAGATTTGAAGATGTTGAGATTCACACTAGCTTACTGTAAGGTATCTCAAATCAATACATATATATGTGAGCAAAAGCACAGATCTCAAATTAATACATATATTTATATATATGTAAAAATAAAGCATGTAAGCATGTGCACACACACACCGCCCTCTACAATTGCTAGGGTTGGGAGTTTCTTAATAGCAGGTGACTCTAACAAGCTGAAAGGCACCTCTTTGAAGTGTTACACATGCACGGATGGATGGAAGAACATCCATATCCATAAAGCTACTGTGTATCTCACAAACATGCAGGTGGAGAGGTAGATGGAAGAGAGGCTAGCCTACAGTCAAAATTTCCCTTTCTTGAATTTAGCAGAAATGCTCACGATGCATTGGCATTCCTCAACAGGTGGTAGTTAAGGCCTGAGAAGGATTTTCTTTCACTGGCCTTGAGGTGTCAGGCTGAGTGGCGTCACAACCCAGGGTCGATACTGGCCACAGCCCACTGCGATCCAGAAGAGCACAAAGGGGCTTTTCTAAAATTGCTACTTATAATATCCAAGATTGGCTTGGATATTATTGACTTTCTTCAGGTACTATTCCACTCCAGCCCAGCTCGGACAATGGAAACGGATACTTTCCACCAGTTATACAAGCCCAGGACTTGCTAGGATTTGGGGTCCTGGTATCTCCCCCCTTTTTTGGCCATGATCCATATGTTGTCGGAAGTGATGGATTTAAGTTACTATTTTCAAATGCTAGGAGCCTTGGGGCCAGGTACATTAAGGGGTTGCCACAGTGTTCTAGTCCATTACTCTCCACCTTTTCTTTCTTTCATGTTAGACCATTATGTATCGTTCTGGTCCATTGAATGTGGCCCAGGTGGGGAGGAAATCACACCAAATACCAAGAGGCCTAAAGCGGGGAGGGAAGGAGTCACACCACCACACCTGCAGAGCTCCACAGCTCAGATGGTAGTAGCGGCTTCATAACAATTTTCAAAAAGCCAATGCAACCTCAAAGCTATGGATGGGTAAGCTTTCTTTTTATGTTTCACGTGCTTAAGTTCTTCCCATGCTGAATGAGAGATATCTTTGAAAGGCTAAGTTTATGGCCATGTTTCTTCTGTGGGTAATGTTTTCTGCTTAGTATGACTATGTCTACAGGCAGACTGAACCCCCTAACTTTACCAGCAGAACCAAAATGGAACCATAAGCTATTGATGATGGGAATTTACTTTCACTTTTGTAGGCCATGTATGGATATCACTCGATGAAATGGAACTTAGAGTCAACCCCACAAAATACAAGATAATGTATAGGAAGGTCATGCATGTGGGTGCCTTCTGGGAAGGGGACCACAGGCAATTGGACATGAAAGTTCACACTCCATCAGAAGCCTGTTGTTGTGACAGAATGTGGTGTCCAAATAGATGCTTCATATTGCTGACAGCTGCTTCTGACATGGAAAGCAATAAGCACTTCATCCTTTACCGGAGAATGCAAAGGTTTTCATTACACAGAAAAAGTTCTGGCTGATTCTTGGGAAAGTTTCCCTTGAAAAGCATGCTTTTTCAGGGATTAGGTCCTGAACAATGTCTGGTGTGAAAAACTTGAATAGAAAACAGATAATGCACAGGTTCCTGGCTTATGTGACCCAGGAAAGGAGAAACAAATACAAAATACATAAGAAAATATACCTCATCACTTAAACCAACATCTGGAACGCATGCTGTCTCATGTCCTTCTGGAGAAGGCTTTTACAATTCAAAAGGTAGGTCAGGAAGATGAGGATGAATGTATCAATACAAAATTCTTGAGCTCGACTTGGTAGAAATATGTGACTTGACAGGAGCAAACGGGGCTAATACCTCATTTTCCCTGGTGGAAGCCAGCCCCTGATGCTGAGCCTGTGTTTGCTGATTGCTGCAGTGCCAGGTACTTTTGCCCAGGTCACCTGCGATGTTCAGTTCCTGGTGTGCTTTTCTTCATCAGCAACAGGAATGGAGCTAGCTTGATGCAGATCAAACTTGAACTCAGAAAAACATCAGACCTGATTTTACTTGTGGTATTTAAAGAAATACTCTTCAACAACTGCATTGTCAGCCACATCTCTGTCATGAATGAGAAAAACAGAGATTAGTCCTCTTCCATATGTGTTGTGTATGAATTCGTTTTTGTGCCTTGAAACGACTGCCTGTTCTCTGAGCCAGTCCTCTTGGTAGTTAGCCTGTACCTTGTCTATGTATGACATTCACCATCCTTGATTTTGGTGACATAAATCACTTTGACAGCAGGACCTTCACAGACATCTAATGACAAGTCATTAGATGAAATGTAATCTCACATTCATATAGAAAGACATCCCTGTCTGATAGGTGTGAGAAGTTTGGAACACCGTTTTGGAAACTGTGCGGATCCAATAGGTGAGGATGGACCCTGTTATCCCTTACTTATTCTGTATCCCCTTTTACTAGGAGTTATACAGGTGCAAAAGGGAGGTCCCTAAAGCTTATGTCTAGCAAAGCATCTCTGACCCTTCTACAAGAGAGGAACCCATGGCAAGGTATGCCAGTGCCATATGACACCATAGTCAAGAGAAAGATAAACGATCTCTCTGAAGAAGCCTCGCTCTAGAAGCTGTCTCAAAGCAGTCGGTTGAGACAGCACCACTGATTTTCATTAAGAATAATCTCTGTTCTGAGAAGCATGCAGGTTTTGTGCAACTAGGCTGCCCAGGGCTCTGGACACAGGCTGGCTGAGTCCATGCTGCTCCCTCAAGCAGAGGGCACAGGTAGCACAGAGGTAACATGTGGGCTGGGGGAGGAATATTGACTAAAGGAAACTGAGCAATGAGTTGGTGTTGCAGAAAGAAGGGTTCAAGCTGACTTCATAGGCAGAGCAGATGACTTTTTTAACAAAGGAAACACCTACCATCACAACCACTAAAATCCTTTGAAATCTTTATCTATATTACACCTATATCACACATCTATATTAGTATATCTATGTCACATATCTATATTATTTCTTTGGACCTTAGTCCTAAATCTCCTTTTGATTTTCCAGACCCTGATTTGTCTCAAGCCCTTGTTGCTATAACTAGGAATAAGACAGTTTCAGTAACCTGCAGGAGGAGAGCAGAATGTTCACACACACACACCTTTTTTTGTTTTCCAACTGTGCAAACTGCAGCCCTGCTTTATCATGACCATATAAATACAATTGGTTGGCATGTTTTCTCATGAACAAAGTGTACAGATAAATTTGTGTTGCTTAATGTGGACACTTTGTTATGCCTACCAAAAGCATCCTATAAATCAGAGCAAATTTTCCCAAATAATTAGAAAAGTCACAGAAAAGTATGCAGTGTTCCCGATTTTTTCCCTGTTAAAACAATGTCAATCTGCTAGCAAGGAAGCAGAAATAGCAGAATGCACAGAAGTAACAATAAGATTCGCACATAAACATGGGCAAGTCCTAAACCTCTAAATTAGTCTAAAACTGTTTCAGGTCATGACATAAAACCCTGTAGCTCACTTAAAACCTGATTACAGAGCTGGTCCTCCTGGAATGTTGGATTAGCACTCAGAACCAAGGCCGTGACAGCTACAGAGAAAATCTGGTTATATTGGGGCAATCCCCAAAGATCAATTGTATACAAAGTTTGTTCCACAGTCATCTTTCCTTACACAACTACCAGTGACAGACTACACTACCAGAGATGTGCTGATGTCTGCTTTCGTCTATTAATTTGAAGTTTAATTTGGAGATGCAAGTGCACCCAAGCAATATCTTCTTGCTGAGATGTGGGAAACTTCTGATGCAGAAAAATAGCTTAGTATTCACTCTTATTAGGTTTCAAATGTAAAGACGAAAGGGGAATTCAGGAACACCTACTGGAGTTGTATTTCATCTGACTGACATCTATTTGTCATCAATGAGACAGGAGAATGCATATTAAAGAAAACAAGTATGTGTAAAAAGCAAAAAAGTACAAAGAAAATCTGTGATCAGCTAGAATCATTACGATTTGATTTCACCAATATTCATGTTTTGTTACTCTTTTAAAAAAGTCCAGTCTGTAGAAGACTGGGCATTGCTGCTGCTGAATATATTTATTTCTGAATAGTATTTCTCTTTCTTATGAGGTGTTCTTTGAACTTACTGGTATGATTTAATTGCCATTGATTTAGTGACATGGGCAATAAAGTATCATTTATAGCTAAATCGTGGGTCCTTCTGATTCACTGGCTTTCATTGTCATTCTGCCAATTCTTCCCAGGCAACACAGAGCAGGGAAACTTTCTATTCTTTGAAGAGTTTATCACTGTGGGGAGGACTTCAGTGATCCAACCTGTACTGTGGTTAGAGGTAGACGGAGAAGCAGACAGTGTGAAGTATCATGGAAATATTTATACGTTCTTTGTAGGAGCTGTTCACAGCACTTCTGCATGATTTCTTGCCCTTTACCCTCTTGTTACTTGTGCATAGTTACTACGTACAGCAATACAGAAATACAATACAGATTTTTCTAAGAGCCCTGAGCCAAGAGCTGATGGTCTGTAAAACTCATATGAGCAGGGGAGAAAGATATCAGCAACAGGCTGACGTCTGTACTCTCATTAGTGATTAAACATTAATAGGAAATGCATGCAGATGCCACCATTTTCTCATCAGAAGAGCCTGGGAAGTAGCCTTGCTGCACTGCAATGGGGAGGCGTATCCTGAGAATTTTCTTCCTCAGTAACCTGGGAACATAAATGGTTCCTGTAGGGAATACACTGGATTGCTATGCCTTACATGAAGGATTTGGCTGTGGGGAGGTGGGGGGTCCAAGATGGCAATGCTTGTGCCACCCCATCCAACTGGGGAATAAGCCAGGCCAACCAGAGCTGCCACAATTGTTCCTTAGCTGACTCACAAGATGAGTTCCAGAAGGCCAACCACCTCAAGGGTGTGAATGGCTGTGGTGGATCCTCTTGGATCCCCTCCAGGGAAGCCTACGTGCTCCACTTGGAAATGCCTGTACACCAGAGCACACAGCACAGGGAATAAACAGGAAGAACTAGAGCTCCGTGTGTGGTCATGGGGCCATGATCTCACTGCAGTTACAGAGACATGGTGGAATAGCTCACATGACTGGAACACTGTCAGGGATAGCTACGTACTTCTTAGGAAAGACAGGCCAGCAGGGTGAGGTGATGGAGTTGCTCTTTATGTGAGACAACAACTGGAACGTATTGAGCACTGCCAAGGGGTGGACGATGAATGTGTTGAGAGTTTATGGGTAAGAACTAAGGGGCGGGCTAATATGGGTGACACTGTTCTGGGTGTTTACTACAGACCACCAGATCAGGAAGAAAAAGTCAATGAGGCTGTCTACAGACAGCAGGAAATAGCCTCACAATCACAGTCACAATCACAGGCCCTGGTTCTCATGGGGAACCTCAACTACTCTGACATTTGGTGCAAAGACAACACAGCCCAGCACATACAGTCCAGGAGGTTTCTGCAAAGCATTAACGATCCCTTCTTGACACAGGTCCTGGAGGAACCAATGAGGAGAGGTGTGTTGCTGGACCTTGTGCTGACAAACAAAAAAGAACTAGTTGGGGATGTGAAGGCTGGGATTAGCTTTGGCTGCAGTAACCACAAGATGGTGGAGTTCAGGATCCTGAGTAAAAGAAGCAGGGCAAAAAGTAAGATTACAAACCTAGGCTTCAGGAGAGCTGATTTTGCCCTCTTCAAAGACCTGCTTGGAGGAATCCCGTGGGCTAAGGCTCTAGAAGGCAGTGGGGTGCAAGAGAGTTGGTTAATATTTTAGCGCCACTCTAGATCGGTGCATCTCTGGGAGCAAGAAATCAAGCAAAGGAGGCAGGAGATCTGCATGGATTAGTAAGGAGCTCCTGGAAAAACTCAGACGGAGGAAGGAAGTTTACAGAAGGTGGAAAAAGGGCCTGGCCACTTGGGAGAAGTACAGGAAGATTGCCAGAGTATGCAGGAATGCAATGAAGAAGGCTAGGGCGTACTTGGAATTAAACCTGGAAGGGATGTCAAGGGCAATACGAAGGGCTTCTTCAAGTACATCAGTAGTAAAAGGTGGACTAGGGAAAATGTGGACCCACTGCTGAATGAGGTGGGTACCGTGGTGACAGAGGTGACAGAGCAGGCGGAGACGCTGAATGCCACCATTGCTTCAGTCTTCACTGCTAAGGCCGACCCTTAGGAATTCCAGACCCTGGAGGTAAGAGAGTCCGGAGAAAGGAAGAATGATTGGATTAGCAGTCATTTAGGCAAAATGAACACCCACAAATCCATGGGCCCCGATGGGATGCACCCGCGAGTGCCCAGGCTGCTGGCTGCTGAGATGTTATTGCAAACATTCCATTATCTTTGGAAGGTCATGGGGAAGAGAAGAGCCTGAGGACTGAAGGAAAGCCAATGTCATGCCAGTCTTCTTTTAGAAAAGGGCAAGAAGGAGGATCTGGGAAACTACAGGCCAGTCAGCTTCACCTGCATCTCTGGAAATGTGATGGAACAGTTGTCACCTTGAAGCATGTGGAGGAAAAGAAGATTCACCAATGGGAAATCATGCCTAAGCAATCTGATAGCCTTCTAACATGGAATGACAGTCTGGGTGGACACTGCCTCCCATAACATCCTCATAGGTAAGCTTAGGAAGTGTGAGTTAGATGAGTGGACAGTGAGGTGGATGGAGAACTGACTGAATGGCAGAGCTCAGAGGGTTGTGGTCAGCGTTGCAGAGTCTAATTGGAGGCCTGTAACTAGCAGTGTTTCCCCAGGGATCAGTAGTGGGTCCAGTCATAGAATCATAGAATGGTTTGTGTTAGAAGGGACCTTAAAGATCATTCAGTTCCAACCCCGCTGCCATGGGTAGGGACACCTCCCACTAGACCACGTTGTTCAAAGCCCTGTCCAGCCTGACCTTGAACACCTCCAGGGATGGGGCACCCATAGCTTCTCTGGGCAACCTTGTCCAGTGTCTCATCATCCTCACAGTGAAAAATTTCTTCCTAATATCCAATCTCAATCTGCCCTCTTCCAGTTAGAAGCCATTACCCCTTGTCTTATCAATACATGCCCTTGTAAGAAGTCCCTCTCCAGCTATCTTACAGGAGCTATCTTCAAATACTGGAAAGCTGCTATAAGGTCTCCCAGAGAGACCGCCCAGGCAACAAAGATGATTAGGGGACTAGAACATCTCTGCTATGAGGAAAGGCTGAAAGGCCCGGGTCTGTTTAGCTTGCAGAAAACTGAGAGTGTATCTCATCAATGCTTGTTAATATCTAATCAGTGGGTGTCAAGAGGATGGGACCAGACTCTTTTCATTGGTTCCTAGCAACAGGACAAGTGGCAATGGGCACAAACTGGAACATAGGAAGTTCCACCCAAAAAAGATGAAAAAATTCTTTACTTTGAGAGTGCCAGAGCACCGTAAGAGGCTGCCCAGAGAGGCTGTGGCCTCTCCTTCTCTGGAGACATTCAAAGCCTGCCTGGATGCATTCCTGCCAAACCTGCTGCGGGTAAACTTGCTTTGGCAGGGTAGTTGGACTAGATGATCTCCAGAGGTCCCTTCCAACCCCTACAATTCTGTCATTTTCTGTCATTCCAAGATTTATCCAAAAGTCCAGTTGTTAGTGAACAAAAAAAAAAAAAAAAAGGAAGACGGAGATGGCAGCATGTTCCAGTATACATGTGATGCTAGAAATAAAGACGTGTGGACAACTGCACGTTGTAGTTATCAGCTGAAAACTTTGAAATCCATGTTTAATCTCACTGTGTGACTTTTTGGCCTTGAAGAAAAGCTTGTGCAAAAGGTAATATATGATATGACACTCTTATTATACTTATGTAATAAAGGTGTAATTGCTTATTAAATTTCAAAATGTTTCTATTGCAGCTGGCTTTATTAGATTTCAGAAAAGGCTTTCCTTCACCTCTCTCATATTTATTTCACTGAGGAGCTTCCATTTATTTCTGTAATTTAATTATTCTAATCAGGAACATTTTTAAAAGCCACCGGTTCAGCTGGAGAAAAGGAACTGAAGAGTGTTTCCAGCTCTCGTTGAGAAGAGGTTTTACATTCAGGTAGTTTCTATGTGCTTACTCCTTTTGTTCACCTATTCCTCAAAGCTAGGTTGGAGCAAAATTGCAATCATTACAGTCACAAATTTAACTACAATCATTAATTTAATGATTCCTTCCAAGAATTCTTTCCATCCTTCCAATTTCACTGAATTTCACTGAATTTTTAGAGTTGGAAGGGACCATAGAGATCATCTAGTCCAACCCCCCTGCTGAAGCAGGATTGCCTAGAGCATGGTAGGGCATGTTACTCAGGACTGCATCCAGGTGGGGCTTGAAAATCTCCAGAGAAGGGGACTCCATGATCTCCCTGGGCAGCCTCTGCCAGGGCTCTGACACCCTCACCGTGAAGAAGTTTTTTCTCATATTTGAGTGGAACCTCCTATGTTCCAGCTTGTGCCCATTGCCCCTCGTCCTCTCACTGGCAACCACTGGAAAGAGTCTGGCTCCATTCTCCTTCAACCCACCTTTTAGATCTTTGTCAGCATTAATAAGGTCTCCCCTCAGCCTTCTCTTCTCCAGGCTAAAGAGCCCCAGCTCTCTCAGCCTTTCTTCATAAGGGAGATGCTGCAATCCTTGAATCATCTTCATTGCTCTTCGCTGGACTCTTTCCAGTAGTTCCCTGTCCCTCTTGAATTGGGGAGCCACACACTATTCCAGTTGTGGCCTCACCGGTGCAGAGGGGGAGAATGACTTCTCTCGACCTACTGGCCACACTCTTCCCTACACAGCCCAGGATTCCGTTGGCCTTCCTGGCCACAAGAGCACACTGCTTGCTCATGGTCATTTTGCTGTCTACCAGGACCCCCAGATCTTTCTCTTCGGAACTTGTCTCCAGCAGGTCCACCCCTAACCTGTATTGGTGTCTGACATTCTTCTTCCCCAGGTGCAGGACCCTACACTTTTCCCTGTTGAACCTCATGAGGTTCTTCCTTGCCCAGCTCTCCAGCCTGTCCAGGTCTCGCTGGATGGCAGCACAGCCCAAGATCATCTCTGTCTTCCACCCACGGGCTCAGGGAAGATCATGATGAATATGGCATGAGAAATAACTAGAGAAGCTCTTCTGAGTAAGTTTCCTTAATACCCAGGCCAGCAGCAACGAGAAATGTTCTATTTTATTCTTTTACCATGACTTGGGTACTTTATTGCAGATTTGTCACCATACGCAGTATATGCTGTCCATCATGCAAAACTCGTGTATCATGTCCTTGTGTGTAAAATGAGCAGAGCATCCAACACAAGCATGGACAGTTAGAAATACTTTTCACACTGATTTATGGTTCTGCTGTCTTCCAAATTTACACAAGAGGAAGTCTTTTTTATGGCTGCTTCATTGCTGCTTGCTAACTATAGGAACTTACATTATATAAATGTTTATCTAGCAACAACTTAATTACTTGCTTGCATCTTCCTGGAAAAATGTTAACAATACAGAGAAAGGAAGTAGACTTGATACAAAACATGCTGAGTGTTTTGAGAACATTTTCTTGTTTAAAATGCTGCCATTTAGGAACAAGTTGTTGATCTGCTGTGTTATTTTTGGTTGCCTCTGAACTATTTCTATTGGGACTATGTCATTGTGTACATCAGAGATATGAGGTGCTCAAGATGTTTTACACCCTAAAGGATCTTTCTGTTCCCTAGGTACAGAGAGGCATTCAAAGGTCAAGAAGTGTCTCATACTGATATGAGTCCATATCTGAGCATGAACCATTTGAAAGGACATTTGTAATTGGATGATATCTGCAAATCATGCATTGACTAGGCAGTGGATGATTAGATTTCATATATACTGTGTACACGAGGCTACATATTATCATATACATCACAGAATCATGGAAACACAGAATGGTTGAAAGTGGGAAGGGATCTCTGGAGGTCATCTTGTCCAATCCTCCTGCTCAAACAGGGCCACCCAGAGCCGGTTACCCAGGACTGTGTCCAGATGGGATATGAATATCTCCAAGGATGGAGACTCTACTGTCACAGTGCAAAAGCATTTCCTCATGCTCAAGGGAACCTCCTGTCTTTCAGTTTGTGCTCATTGCCTCTGGTTGTGTCACGGGGCATGACTGAAAAAAGCCTGGATCTGTCCTCTCTGCATCCTCCCGTCAGGTTTTATATACATTCACAAGATCCTCCCAAGCCTTCTCTTCTCCAGGCAGATGAATGAACCACCAGCAGATGAATGAATGTGATCATGCAGGTAAGAGATGTCTTCCATTAGTTAAGCCTGATCCAGATGTAAGATTTTTCTACATTGCCTCAACAAGAGGCTCCTTTGCACACTCTGTAGTAGAAGGAAATTCATGCAAAATTTTTCAGTCCTTTCCCACTGGGATAAGCCCCAACTTCTCTCAGGAAAGCATTTGCAGTGTGGAAGATGATGGCATCTAGACTACCCCAAATATCCATAGCCTTCCCAACAGATGACAGAGGCAAGTTTGACTTCAGTTCTGGAGTTCTGAACGAATTACAGTCTTTGCATAATGCCTGCTATGGGAAGGGGTGACAAAACCCAGATACAGCGGAGAGACAGCATGCCTCACACTGCAGTTGCCCTGCTTCCATGACAAAGAATGAGTCCAAGAATTCAGAAACCGAGAGTCTGCTAGAAAGAAAAAGTGACCTTTTCCCATTTCCTTCCCTCACAGACTTACAGAATCACAGAATATTCATGGTTAGAAGGAACCTTTGAGATCATCAAGTCCAACCACAGAAAAAAAAACACAACAAAAAACCCCAAAACAACACAAAAACCATCCTAAACCAACACACACACACCATACCCACCCACAGACAGACAAAACCCAACAATCTCAGGCATTAGAGCATGCCCTGAAGTGCCACGTCTACACATTTCTTAAACACCTGCAGGGATGGTGACTCCACCACCTCCCTGGGCAGGCTGTTCCAGTGCCTGACCACCCTCTCAGGAAAGTCATTCTTCCCAAGATCTAATCTAAACCTCCCCTGCCCCAACTTCAGACCATTTCCTCTGCTACTGTCATCATTCCCTTGGGAGAAGAGGCCAACCCCCACCTCTCTACACCCTCCTTTCAGGGAGTTGTAGAGGGCAATGAGGTCTCCCCTCAGCCTCCTCTTCTCCAAACTAAACATGCCCAGTTCCCTCAGCCTCTCCTCGTGTGACTTGTTCTCCAGACCCCTCACCAGCTTGGTGGCTCTCCTCTGGACACGCTCCAGCAGCTCCATGTCCTTCCTGTAGTGAGGGGCCCAGAACTGAACACAGTACTCGAGGTGAGGCCTCACCAGTGCCATGAATGTGGGACCTCAAAAGAAAATCTTGCTTTATCTCTTTTCATTGTTTACCTATAAGGGTAATTTTCATATAGATGCCTCAAATGAACCAATTAATTTGTAGCAGCTTAATGAATGCATTAAATTGTCTGAACTTTCAAAGGACATCACACTAAGACATTTTATGTGGTCTCAGTAACCTGAAGGATTGATTTCATCATTGTCCTGGAGAACAATGGCTTCATCCCCTCATCCTCTTTTTGTTTTCCTTTCCACCTTTGTGGCACTTGATACCTTACAGCATCTGATGGTACTTAGTGGGGATACTATGTACAGTTAGAAACTGATCTCTGCACACAAGACCTACCACACTTCTAAAATCAAATTTAAGTCAGACCATTTTTCAGCAGGATGGTGGTAGAGGTTATGGTAATCCTCTGCTCAGAACTAAATCTGAATCCTCAGATTTTATACGGTCTGGCTGTTTCCTAATGAAGATTGAGTTATTGAGCCTTATGGTCATTTAAAAATATGCTGCTACCCATCTTCCGTCTGCACCACAAAGTGAAATGCCTGCCATTCATGAGTGAAATTGTATACATTTATTTACATATAAAACAAATGCAAAGCTGGAGAAAAAAAAGGAAAGGGAAGGGGAAAGGGAAGGGGAAAGGGAAAGGGAAGGGGAAAGGGAAAGGGAAAGGGAAAGGGAAAGGGAAAGGGAAGGGAAGGGAAGGGAAGGGAAGGGCAGGGCTAAACGTGCTCACACATGCAGAGAGTCAGTTTTACAGTGGCTGATTTTTATCCAACTTCAAGATCTGCTACCATGGCTTTTTTTCCCTTGTTTTGGTTTGGTTTCCTTGTTTTTATGATGCATTTCCTATACATACGGGCTATTAGAATAAAACTCAGAGTAATATGGGATAGGTGCTAATATATACACAGGTATACACCTGTAATAGTTGTTTCTGTGGCTGATACTAAAGCTACTATTGATATGTGAAACTGTTTCAGGATAGAGTTAGTAAATTTAGGACTCCCCTAATGGAAACCTAATATGCTTCTATATTGCATGNGGGAAGAATGGATTACAGCACATCACACATTATTTTTGTTCTGGTTATAGTTACTTTTCAGAGTGGGCTTTTCACCAGGGGGATATAACTTATATGATGAGAATCACTTGTTTACCACTGGCATCCTGTAAAAAGCACATATGAGGACTATGTGCTACTAGTTTCAAAGATGTTCTACAGCAGCAATGCCTGAGAAAGACTTTAAAAGACCTTTGCTTCACAAACGTTCTTTTGACTGTGGCTTTCTGCATATGGCCCCTGGCTGCTTGGTTTCACAGTCCATGTAGAGTTTTCACTTATAGCCAGAGCTCTAACTTCCTCAGAGTCAATTGTTAGCATCGTCCTGTGATGGGAAGTATTCTTTTACCTCTCTTCAAAATTATGAAGGACATTTAGCTCAAGGCACAGCCTGCAGTCCAAATTTCCAAAGGTTAAAAAGTCATGTTACCCAACTGAAAACATTTTTTTGGACACAAAAGCAAAAGTGGCTGATTTTCATATGCAATGTGCAGTCAGAGAAGCCATCAGCTGAATCTCTGACTGAGTCTTAAGCTGTCAAATGGTGCCTCCAGAATGTTCCCAGGAGAAAATTTTGCTGGACCATTTCAGTATTAATTTCCATGTCTACCTCATGTTTGTCAATCTTGGGCTAGCTTGCACCCAGCACTGTGGGGTTGCTGCAGCACTTTCCTAGGCAGATACAGCTTGGGACATGGTAAAAGGAGTGTGTCTTCTCACCAGTGCCAGCCAGTGTGCTTGTTCCTGTGCAGTTGTCACCACAGCAGAAGTGAACTTGGTTCTTTTCCTAGACCTGGTGCATGCTAGATGCCCAGGTTATTCAGATAAGGACCAATGACATCTGATCATATTTATGAAGCTTTGGTATAGTTACTCAGGTTTCTAGCTTCAGTCATGCTGGAGTGTAAAATCTTTTCTTGGGAAGAACAATAGGTCTGTATGATAGCCCTATTCTCTTTTTCTAGCCCACTTCATTGCCTGCTTGTATAGCCTTTACAGCAAAAGCAGATGGCTCAGAAGATGATCTGTGTAAAAGTCCTCCTCACTGGTTCCCCATTTTTAGCAATAACTCCCAGAAGTATTTGGAATGCAGGCCCTTTCAGTACCAAGCATGGTTCCATAATCCCACCCCGGATGACCACCTGAAATAATGCAAAGCATTTTTGATACCAGAGAAAGGATATGGTGAACCTCAGCTTAACTTGTGAAGCTCAGTTTGAGAAATGCCTACTGGAGACAGGAATAGTCATAAAAACTTCTCTCACTTGAATGAAAGCAGAAGTCATTTGAAAGAAAAGATACTGTGTGTCATGACAAGGTAAATAATAATTTTTATCTTCAGAAAAAGAACATATTTATCATACAGAAGAAAACTCAGTGAATGAGACAAGACAAATTTATGTATCCTAAGTCAGTAACTTTTATGGCATTGAAAGTAGGAGGCAGGAAATGAAGGAAAATCGTTTCAGTCAGTCTCACCTCTGTGCCTGGCAAGATCATGGAGCAGATGCTCCTAAAAACTAGATGGGGGAAGACAGAAGGAGTTTGGAGCTCAGCCCTTGGAATGGGGCCTCTGTGTGTCTGTGATGTGTAACAGGTATCCCCTGCCAGGCTTCTGTGCTGGAGGAAAAGCCAGTTTCAGTACTATCATCTAGGGGCTTCAGAAACTACCTGTCCATCCAGATATGTGCTTCTGTTGGCTGTGAAATGCTCTAAACAAGGCAGCAGGTTCCAGCTAGAGTATGTCCCAGGGTTCTGATGCCCTCATGGGGCTGGCCATGCTGATCAGTATCTGGCATTTGCCCTCCAACCTACACATTGAGGTTTCTTCTCTGAGGAAGCTCATGTACCTAGGCTCTCAAAAGTCTTCAGCCTGGCTCACCACTTCTCAGCTTTTGTTAATATAATAAAATTCTGACATTATTTGTGCTCCAATGTGTGCTCAAAACATACCCAGAACCTTTAATTCCTAACCAAAAAGCTTAAACACTTTTCTGTATTAAAAAAAAATGAAAAATATTCTCCAATTCCATAAATCCAGGAGGTGGAACTTTCAGGAAAACCTGAAATCTCAGGAGATAATCTATAAAATCATAGAAGAGAGAATTCCTCAATCTCATGCATACAAGGGAATGTATGACCTGTATTTATTTTTGGTAGTCTCAGGTACAAACTCGGAAGATTCTTCCATTTTTATAACCTACCATCAAAATGCATATTTCTTGGGTGTTCTCTCAAACTTTTTTTTTAAATCCAGTGTTAAGTCAAAATTTAAATCACATTTTAAGATCAGAATTAAATAGCATAGTAAAATTTATTCTCAAAGGATGTGAACATGAAATGGAAGTACTAAAAATGTTAGCTCATTGCGGGAAATTTATGAGATAAATTCAGATTTCAATAACGAGTTTCCATCCCCTGGTCTATGTGTTCACTGACATCAGAGAAAGCAAAACAAAGCCGATAACTTCAATTTCCAATAAGAGCCATAGATCAGAAAGGAAGCACCTCATACTTCTGATAAAATACTCTGCGCAAAGGCAGTAGGTCAAGCCCTGTTACTGGGCTTATCCAATTGCTTTTAGTGTATCTTTGTGGGACACTTGCATTAAATTGTCCACTAAAATACTTTCTAAAAGTCAAGAGCTATTAAATTGGAGGGTGGGGAGAAGTATTAAAACTCAGGATTTGTCCAATAAACTTGCTTTGAACAGGATCCACTCAACTCAGTTGTGGAAGGAAAAAAGCCAGAAAGCATTTGAAAACAGTCCCAGCTCTTTAGTCTTGAATTCATCTGACACCGGTTAATAAGGAACAGCTTCCCTTACTTATGACCCAAATATCTTTAATTTAATATGTTGGTTCTATTTAAATTCCCATTTCACACTGATTTGAGGTTAAGGCAATGATCGTGAAAAGGGTGCGTAGGGCTTTTTTGTTGTTGTTACAAGTCTATTTTATTAGCATGGACAATGATACTGGGACCAGCATCATTCTCTACAATGTTTGGGTTTATAGACTTCTTATATAAATAGAATATAAGGGTTTTTTTTTAACGTAAAATCCTTGTCAGTGTCAGGGTCTTGTATCACAAGTGTCCTTAAAAACTCATGCTCTAAAATTTACATTTCTGTCCCTTGGTAATTGTAAATCAAAATGGAGACCAAACACAATTAGTGTGCAATTGTCTGTTCTTTCCCAAGTAGTGTCAGTGTGTTTATGCCACATAGCTGTGTTACATCCTGATCTTGAAATGTGTTTTTTCAAAACAGGAAAATCACCTCTTTAGAGTGTCTTTATGTTGACCAGCAAATTGGAATGAGCTTATATAACACTTGCTTAACACTTGTTGCTTTCCCCAGGTTACAGTCCAAGCAACCAGGCTAAAATTCAGCCTGTTCAGTCTGCCAAATTACAACGTTTCCAGCCAGGTCTCTGGGGCATCTCTGTGCTTTCATCTAGGCAGAGGTACAAGGTAGTTCTCACGCACAGACTGTCCTGTCACCAAGGTTGTCTACGAATGTCAGCTATGGCTCAGGACAGGAGGGAAGCAGAGGGTTTGCACGGGGAGCTGCTCTCTGGGCATAGCAGGCTCTTGCACATACACCTCAGCAAACAGCCTAAGTTTGCTTGCCCTTGAACATACTTTGAGGCGAGGCTGTGGGAGGAAAAATAGACTAAAAATATGATGTTAATCTCAGGATATCTGACACCTGCCTGAGGATACTGGCTAATGTTACAATTTAGGATGGTTCTCCCCTCTACCCTTGAAAGGTGCAATTGGTGAGACAACTGAGCTGAGCCAGCAGCTTACTGCTTCTGAGCAAGAGGCTGTGATTAGCTGAAGGCCTTGTCTTATCTCTGTCAATAAAGGCAATGAAAACTAAAGGATATTTCTTTGAAATTTATCTTGGTTTTCCTTGTCATGGTTTAACCCTAACCAGTAACCAGGACCATGCAGCCATTCACTCACACCCCCCACCCCAGTGGGACAAGGGAGGAGAATCGGGAAAAAAGGAAACCTCATGAGGTGAGATAAAGGCAGTTTAATAGAACAGTAATGGAAGAGAAGATAATAAAAAAATTAATGATATTAGAATATACAAAATGAGGGATGCAATACTTTTGCTGTCACCACCCGATGATAAATTGCCCAGCCCATCCCAAGAAGCAATCACGGATTCCTGCCCCCCGGCTAACTCCCATTTATATACTGAGCATGATGTCTGTGGCATGAAATATTCCTTTGGCACCTTGTCCTGTCTGTGGTCCCTCTCAGCTTCTATGGGGAGCTGAAAAAGTCCTTGACTTAATATAAATGTTATTTAGCGACTACTAAAACAAGGTATCTTACCAACATTATTCTCATGCTAAGTCCAAAACTAAGCAGTGACTAGGAAGGAAATCCCAGCTGAAACCAGAACGTTCCTTCATTCACGCTGTCATAATGGGTATGTTCAGTTCGCTGGCCTTGAAGGTGATGCTGGTGAGTACAGACTCAGTGGAGGAGATAGCAGCTTTCCTGTGTGGAGCAGCACTTTTAGTGTTTGCCATGCTTCTTAAAGCAAATAAATTTTCTCTATTAAAGTATTAATGCACTGCTAGTTAATACACACACACCTCCAGTGACCAGTACGTCTGTTAATGCAGCATTAGCAGTTCAGCAAGTCAGCCTGGGGTTTCTGCACAAGCATGAAGCCTGCAGGGTGTTTCCCACAGGCTGTGTGCTGGTGACAGCGGGTGGGTATCCAAGCTGGTAACCCAGCCTGATGAAACCTTTCCTCTGCTCTGAGCATGCCCCAGTTCCCAGAGACTGTTGGGAAACATGGTCCTCAAAATTTGGTTTCTCCAGTGAGCTTTCTACAGCCTGCAATGGAACTGGAACTCCACTCCCACCTGGGAGTTTTCTTGGCTTTCTTGGTTTGTTTCTTTTATTGTGTGTCTATGCTCTTCCCTCTCAGGGACACAACCCTGCTCCTGTGTAATCCCCCAGTTATTAGAAATCTCATCCAGCAAGTGCAAAATGGAAGTCTGAGTCTGTGTTTTAATCCTCTTTTTCTGTATGTCACTGAATTTAGAGTTGGAAGGGACCATAGAGATCATCTAGATGTGTCAAGACAGTGCTCTGCACACCAGGCCATAATCAGTCCATGGTGCTCCTGTTGATGGAAGGGCACCATATACAAAGGGACAGAAGATTTGTGGGAGAACACGCATAAGGGTCCCCAGTCCATGCCTCTCACCCCACTTGAACACTGGCCACATATCAGCAGGGAAGCCTCAGTTGTAGAATTGTTGCCAGCAAGTCTTCCGTGCAAAATAACCTGTTCTTTCTACATGAGCTGCTCCAAGCTGTTGTACTAAGACTGAATGAGTTTTCAAGATAGATTTAACAGAAAATAATAAGCCACAATTGTACACACAGAGAAATAACTTTAGGGTTAAAATAAGCCCAGGCAGTAAACCATTTTTTAGTCAGGAAACCCAGTTTCCTGGATGTGCCAATTTCAAGACAGTAGGAAGAGTCTTAGTATGAGACTCTCTCTTTGGCATTTGTTGCTTTTTGTCCTGGAGTAGTCAACATAGTGGACCTGAGGAATTCTTTTCTGCACCCACATAGCTTTTCTGTTAAATGAGGTTTTTTTTTTTTTTTTCTGAAACATCTGTTCTGTATTTAGGCACCTACTTTGTGGGATGAGTGCTTAGCTTTAGGGCATTGACCACCTTTTGAGAGTGTGGTTGCTGAGTCCATATATATGAAATGGAGCTAATAATTCAGCAGTTAAAAGGTGTCCTGGGTCTGGCAGCGATAGAGTTAATTGTCCCCAGGATCTAGCAGGGACACAGGTATTCCAACCCATATGAGCCATGCAAGGAGAGGGGCAGGAAGTCAGGGGGGAAGAAAGTCACCCCCGGGGAGCAGAGCAGTCGGGGGCGTCCCAGGTGCAGTCGGCAAGTGGCGGTATCGTAATCGTGGTTGTATATTCCTCCGTCAGTGTTATTGTTGTTGTTTCTTGTTCCCTTTGCCATTCTGTTAAATTGCCTTGGTCTCAACCCACGAGTTTTTGTGTTTTTCTTTCAATTCTCCCCTCATGGCCGTGGTGGCGGTGGGGGCTCTGGTCTGCTCAAGCGGCTGCCTCATGGTTCTTTGTTGCTGTCTGAGGCCAAACCACAACAAAAGGGAATAATTTAAAGGTTATGGTGTAGTCTTGTATTACTGTGATCCATATAAGAACCACAAATTGTTTTATGTTCAGGACAGTATTAACAAGATGCCTTTTATTCCAGTGAACACTTAGGCATGAGAGAACTTATATAGAAGAAAAGCTAGGCAAGCAGACTATCACAAAAAAATCCCACCACAAAACCCAGCTCAAACATAAACAAAGAAAACCCCAAATTATTACTAGCTTTTATTTCATATGCAGCATATAAACATGGGCAGATCCTTTCTTTACAATCTTGCCACCAATAAATAAAAACACAAGGCAATATTTTAATTTTTGAGTGATTCCAATATTGCAGTTTGGACTTCATTTCTCCTAAATAGAGCTTAATGAATATGAATATCTGTCAAAAGAAGTAAGCTTCCAAGGAACGCTTGGAACACACTCCTGTACATCTATTCCCTAAACTGGCAACAATTAGTACAAGTAACAGGTTGAGAATTTTCTGGCTATGAAAGTATTGCTAAACACCAGTAGTTTGTCCCCAAGTTACTTGCTGCAGTTCTGTTACAAACATACACGTCACATGCAGACCTACAGGTAAAGAGATAGTTATCCAATGCAGCGGTAAGGATGGGCTGTAGAAGATGATAACCCAATACTGCTGAGGTTACGTGTAGGGGAGGTCAAATCACAGGCAGATTTAGATATTAAAAAGGCTGCAGGAGACTGCTCAGTTTCACCCATCGTGTTCCAATGCAGACAAAATAGTGGAAAATGAAACTGTGTGCCCAGGGAATTTTTGCTCCAGTGTGACATAACATGCAGAACTGAAACCTCTCAGCTGAGGTTTACAGTCTCCTTGTTGCCAGAATTGCACTGCTGGTGGCACCTGATCCAACTACTTCAGGACTACCCCTGGTAAATCTACATGAGCTAGCAGCTCCAGTTTGACTGTAGTGGAGATGGAGATCAGATATTGATTTGTGAAAGTATATGATCTTGCAATATGAATGCACAAACTTCCTAGCTTGACAAATCTTCTTTGGGTTGTTTCATCCTTGTTCAAAAGCAACCAGCGCAGGCAGCATTGGCACAGATTTCACACAAATCATTTTCTTGGACAGCCAGGCCTGTTAGAGAGAAAAGAGAGTTTCAATGAGATGGCAAGAGAATTTCTTGGAGAGCAGAGCCACATATCAAGGGATTTGGAGACTAACAGAAAGTTACTGTTTTATGAGTTTTAATGTTTCTTGAAGTTATTACTAGTATAAGTAAAATTAGTTCTTGCAAAAATCTGACTAAGGAATGAAATCAAATCTGAATTCATTGGGGAAATAATGGGAACATGTGTACACAAAAAAACAATATGACACCTTGTGGGAGGGTGGCAGGATGTGGCTTGTAGAATCACAGCATTCATTATATTGGTAGTATTTCTCCTAAAGTATCCATTATATTGGACATAGATAAATGCAACATAATAATATTTTTAAAAAGCACACTGTAGCAGCAAGTTCAAGATTCGCTATGTGTGTCATAGAGAATGATCATGCCAAATATCACCTCATTTACATCTCACACCTCTTTTAGGCTACCTGGAAAATCACCACCTTCTACACTGATTAGAGAGAGCAATTAGAACTGTTCAGCAGAACCGCTATGACTCTGTTTTTCCTGTAAGCCAGAGGAGATTGTGGGCTCTCTCACTTTAAGTCATCTAAGTTACTGTGCAGCTACTTGGAGGAAGCTTTTTCATGATTACAGCAGCCTGACCTGTGCAAGCTACAGCACAGCCCAGCAGAGCAAGAATTTTCCTGCAGGGGTCTCACAGCTAGTGTAGTCCAGCCCTTGTAGGAGAGGTAGTAGAAAGGCAACATGGACTCTCTCAGCTGCTTTTGACGTAACAGAACAATGATTATGATCCTTTGCCTGCTGCTATTTGAATGTTTAAAGTTGAAAAGTGTAATAAAAACAGCAACTATGCAATATGAGCTACATACTCAGCCTCTCAAAAATCATGGAGGCATCTTCTCTTTTGCACACAGGTTGGAATTCCTCAGGGAGATCTTTTTCATCACATGGAGAATAGCTAGCCACTGAAACTGCCATACGAGGGTTAATAGGTCTGTTCTCATCCATAAGCTCCTTTAGCTTCTTCACAGACTCAAGGGAGAATTTCAAGTCTCCATCCTATGTAGACAGAACGAGGAAAAAAAAGGCATCAGGAAGTCAAACCTTAGGAAAATTCATTCCATTTCAACCATGAGCTCTGCTGGAAATCTATACTAGAGGGAAAAAACAATTTGTTGAAACAAAACAGTGTTGAAACAAAGCCTGGATAAAATTGGTGCTGACTGAAGGCAAAATGATCAGCTCTTCAAGGCAAAGACCTTTCAGAGCAGCAGTGAGACCTGGCGGGCTATGTATCACAGTGGACAGGGGCAGAGTTAGTGCATTTCTCACTCCCATGAGAGACACCCATAAAATCTGTGGTCAAAGACACCAGCTGGGAATCTTCTGCCTAGAAGAGAGAAGACTAGGCAATGTATGGCAGAGATTTACAAAATCATGAGCTGAATGGAGGTAAATGGGAATTTATTTTGTTCAGTCTTTCTTCCAATACACCAGCAGAGAACTTCAAGTGTTGGCTGTCATGTGGCAGGCTCTAACCACACAAAAGGAGTTATTCCTTCACATTGGACATTTTTAAGAGCTGAAATCCCTCCCCCCAAGGTACTGTGGCAAGTTTCCTTTAATTTAAATCTTGTCTATACAATTAATGGTACACAAGTTATTGGCAACATAAATATCATACTTCTGACTCAAAGGTCATATCAAAAGCTTCAGGAGGCTGAGACAGTATTCTGGGAAATATTGCTCCATGTTTTAGATTCCTAGACCCTGTATATCTGTTAATGCTTATTCCTTCAGATTAAAGCGAAAGATAATCAAGTAACACCTACTCATTCAAAGAAATAAAGTGACTCTGATACAGCATGAGACCAAATATTGTCACTTCTTTCATAGTCTCATGAGCCAAGTGTTGAATAGTGTGAGATGGGGAGAAGGTACTTGTTTTTGATGCGTTGATTTTTTTACAGAATTATAGGATTTTGGTGTTAAAGAACTAAAAAACCCCAGTCAGAGAAACTCTGGATGTGCATTTACTTAACAAAGTCAAACTCTTTTTTACTTGCAATAGGTTTATGATTTTACTCAGGTTAATTTATCAGTAATGGTTGACTATGAAAAATTAACTTTTCCTGTATAAATGCAGTTCTAGATTCAGCTATTAGTCACAAATCTCAAAAGCATAAAACAGGGAACTAAAAGAGGATGGATTTCCACAGGTACAGTTTCAGAGAAAACAGAAAGTAGGAATGAACCCTGAGACGTGTATGTCCTGTTGATAAAAAACAACAATTGAACAACAAGAACAACAAAAACCCAAAACACAAAAACTCCACCACCTCAGATAAGAAAGATGTATTAGAAAGCTCAATCTGAGCTTCCTTCCAAGATGAAAGTGCCTACTGTGTTGCTGAACTAAAAAATTTTATTACAGAAATAATGCAAAACAGAACAGTCCTTCTCTGTAGTTTTTCTGTTTTTACTCTACACCTAGTAAACCATCTTCCTCCAATTTCCACCATATTCATGAAGATCTGTGATGGAAAGTATCGCGATAATGATACTCAGTCTTCAAAAACATGATATGAAGTCAAATAAATTTCACTTCTGGTTTGCAAAATATTTTGTTAAATGAACTTCTGACATATTATGGGAGAGGGAGGGAAGCCTTGGGAAGAACTTCAGAAAACAAGACTATATGACAACTTTGTGCACTGAGTAATTTGTCAGACCTTAGGGACCTCCAGTAGCCCAAGTCAAAGGAGTCCAACATACATGCAGAGTACACTGCCCATATATTGGGGGAAAAACAGATTTAATGATTAATGAGGTAAGAATTCAAGCTACACAGGGCAGAGAAAACTCTGGAGTTGCACTTTCTACACTTTTACCCAACCTCGAAATGGCTATTCTCATTTAGTTACTTTTTTTACACCTCCAGTTGAAAAATTGACATTTTTTTTTTAATTAAGTAGGAAGCTACTTCTCCCCTGGAGACTCTAAATGTTAAAGAATGGTTTGGAAGAAAGGAATAGCTTAAACCTGTTATGTCTGGATATTTCTGACATTTGAAGGAGAAAAAGAGGATATTTTAAGGCACAAAGATAGTAACCCTATCCCTAGAAACCTACTGCGCCCGTATGAAGAAAGTCAATAATTGCTTAAGAAATATTAGTTCTCTTTGTACTCTGAGGAAGTTATTTCTATCACAAACAAACTGAAATCTCCTAAACTGTTTCTAAGGATCAGTGCAGACAGATCCAACACACTCCCAAGTACAGACAAGAGCACAGAACTACTTTCTTAACTACTTCCAGGTTGCATGTAATATCAGTCGTAGGTGCTGTGTATTTTAGAAAATTTTATATACTCTCTTCTAATAGCTTATCTACCTATTAATATTTTATTTGATCCAGTTAAGCATTTATTTCACCTTTTTTTAATATGTGATGTGTGTGTAGGCTGCAAGAAGCAGGTGAGACAAGATAATTTCTCTTCAATCACATCTTGTTTACATCCTTCTCTAAAGTTAGGGCTGTCGGTGTCCCCAGCTCTTGCAGCCACACAACACATGGGGTTATGTTCAAAAGAAAACTCTGGAAATGCAACGCCTCAGTCAGCAAGGGATTTCAGAGCAGTGATATGGCTGGTGAAGTTAATTAAGCTGCAGCAGCATGTTAGTAATACCTGAAGCATTTTACAGAAAGAAAAGCTGAACCATAGGGAGATGAAGATATCGAGTCAGAGGAAAGCAAAATTTCAGGTTTAGTTTATTAGTTTAGTTTAAGATTCCTATCCACATAATATCAGTACTTTGTTGTATTTGTAATGCCAACAAATTAAAGAGCTGAAAACTCACCTGAACGTAGACAGCCTGCGAGCTGTGCACCAGTACGAGGACCGCAAAGACTGTAAAGTAAAGAAAGCCTTTCATAATGGTTGTGAAAGCTAGCCTTTCCTAACCTAAATATATTTGTTTTCTGACTTTGGTCTTTCTCTGTCTTTCAGGCTTTCCCTCTTCTTAGCACTCAGACCACCTAGCAGTCGGAGCTCTATGCTCCCGGTGCAAAACTGGGGCTTTATAAAGACTTCACACAGCATTTGCTTGGTAATCCATTAATCTAAACTTCTTATTGACATATAATAAACCCACAATGGGCTATCAGTTATCTACTCATTAGAAGAGTAGGACAGTCACACCCAGGTAGATCCTGGGGTTTATAAGTCTCTCCCACTTTGAGAAACTGGCCATGACACAGGCAGGCATAACATTCCAGCCTACAATAAATAAATGGTAGAGATTGATGTAATGCAACATCTGAAACTCAGTCTCCATATGGGGAGCGTACTCAGGTTTCTGGCCACTTCCTGCAGAGCTGTGAGAAAGGAAGGGGTTTGGAAGGAGATAGGGGAAAAAAAAAAGGGATCTCTTGCACTGATTGCTGGCCAGTCAGTTCCCTCTTCTGGGGATTCTAGGCACTAAGACAGTAGCAATGGACCATAGCAGATCAACACAGGCTGTGGCTGCATATGATCAGATATAAAATGTCATCCTGCTGCTTCTTTCTTCAGCACCTAATTAAAATGCACGCATTAAAAGGCACAGGGATTGTAACTAAGGATAAAGGCTGCCATGAATCAAATTTATTCTTCTGAGTCTTTCAGTCTTATCCAGAAACATAGTAATTTCACACACATGAAGCATCAACATGCCACACTCATCCCAGTTCTGCCCATCAAGCTCAGGTCCTTTAAAGTGTAAATGATTTCTGGCATATTGTGGCTTTAGAGTAATAACAGACGTTACGTCAAATAATCTTCCTGAAGCCAGCAGAACAGAGAGCAACAGTCTGCGAGTAAGCAACCGTCTTCAGTTTGAGAAATGTTTTATGCCGGCAAAGGCTCTAATTAGTTCTGGGCTGGCTCTGCCCTGCCCAGACCCTACACTCTGGAGGGCCTTTGCTCTGCCGTCCAGGAGGGCAGGCAGGGGGACCCACACCATGCTGCCCTGCTTTGGGTGGTGGTTCCCCACGGTTGGGGAATCTGCTTTGCAACCAACTTGTCCTAACTAACCCCTGCCATGGGTGAGTGCCACGACCACCCTTGCTGACAGTGGCCCCTTGTCCCAGGCATCCCTGGATACCTACAGAACAGACTTTGCCCCATCACCCAGTCTGCTAGGACCTAGTCCCAGCTTCCCACATGCTCAGGGGGCAGGGGGAAACATCAGGAGCACGGACACAGCAGAAGGCCCCCTTGCCTTGCTCCCAGCTCACCAAGGTAAGCAGACAAATGGCTCCTCTCTGGGGCCCATTTCCAATTCCCTGTCCCTCAGCACTTGGCGACCACCTGCCCAGCCCTGGTAGGTGCCCAGGTGAAGGCCCCAAAGGTCTCTAGGGACCTGCAAGCCACAGCTGAACCCCCCTCAGCATCAATTCTAGTGCCATTAAAACCCCTTGGGCCTTTGAGGACTGGGCAAAGGGCAGTTGGCATGGCAAACCAGAACCCAGCAAGAGACAAGCTCCTTGTGGGGCTTGTGGGAGGTGCCGGGGGGTAGCTGTGGGGCAGTTCTAGGGGCAACTATGGGGCTGTGGGGGCTGTTGGTGTGGAGATGGCTTCTCTGTGATGGGGCTGTGTGGGGGCAGTTGCTTTGTGGTGGCGTTTGGGGAATCTGGGACCCGGGCTTTGGTAGAAGCTGCTTTGCAGTGTGGTAAGGTGTGATAGGGAAGATTTGGGAGGGGGGAGCAGGAAGTCATTCTACAGTGGGACAATGTTGGGGTGGTTTCTGATCTGTGGGGCCAATCCTCAATGGGGCTGTAGAGGGTAAGGAGTTTCAGGTCAGAAGTGCAGCTCTGGAGAGAAGGGCGCGGTGATGGTGAGGGTAGAGGTGGGTGAGGCTACAGCTTCACAGTGAAGCGGTGGCCACCTCCACCTCAGTACTGCCTGGGGCTGAGCCAAGGCTGTAGGGGTCTGAGGGGGCACCAGTTTTTCCTTGCGGTCCTTGAAATCAACCCTTGTCATAGCTGCTCCTGCAGATGAGGTCCAGGACACCTCCATTTCCAGCTCTGTAAGTCTCAGCAGCCAGGCACGTCCAAAGGCACATGGAGGGCTCCAGCACACAACTAAAGGCAAACCAAAGGTTTCTGGGAGGCACAGGAAGTAATGTGACAGGCTCATGGAGGCTCCAAAACAAATGTAAAAGGGTACCCCGGGGACCTAAATACACACAGAGGACTCATGGACCCCCAAAAGAAGCGTGGAAAGCTCCTTAAGGTGCCCAAAGCTGCACAGAGGGCTCCTGGGCGGGAGCAAACAGCTTTCTGAGTGCCCAAAGGGAAACAGAGGGCTGGGAGGGGCAATAAAACACATAGGGAAGGTGCTCAGGCCTCACCCCAGGTGATACAATCCAGAGGTTTGGAGTAGGGGGTACATGCTACCGTTACCTGCAGGAACTGTACTTACCTCCCACCTAAGATAAGCCCACAGCAGTAGCAGGAAGACACTGGCATTGGCCTCAGTGCAGGGCTGCTGCATCCCCTCTGCTCCTTCCTCCCTGCTTTTGCAGTCACCCCACTCTCTGCAGGTAGTCCTGCCTGGCCAGGGAAGGCTGCCTATCTGCAGGGCTGAGGTGAGTCCTCTGACAGCAGGACGGGGATCGAGCCCAGCATCCGTGCGGTGGGTTTGACCTTGGCTGGCCGCCAGACCCCCCCACCCAGACACTTTCACTCACCCTCCTCAACAGGAAAAGGGGGAGATAATAAGATGGAAGAGACCACGGGTTCAGATGAAGATAGAGATAGCTTGCCAATTATCATCATGGATAAACCGGACTCAAGTTGTGAAAAGCTAATTTCATTTATTGCCAACTAAAAAAAGGGTGAGAAACAAAGACAAAACTAAAACCATTTTCTCCTACTTGCCCTACTCCCAGGCTCAACTTCACTTTCTTTCTCAAATCTTCTAACTTTTCCCTCCAACCCTGAGTGGCAAAGTGGGGCGGGGAATAACGGGCTGCAGTCAGTTCAGACCACTTCTCTGCTGCTCCTTCCTTCTTACACTTTTCTCTGTGGGGCTCCTTGCCATGGGGTATAGTCCTTAAAGAACTGGTCCAATGTGGGTTCTTCCTATGCGCTGCAGTTCCTCAAGAACTGCTCCAACTTGGGGACTCTCCATGGGGTAGAGTCCTTCAGGAAGGAACTACCCCAGCATGGGCCCTCCACAGTGCCATGGTTTCGGCCAAATTTACCAAAACCAGACCGATAGATGGCCCTTCCCCCCACCCACCCCCCCAAAGAAAGAGGAGAAGAGATAAGGAGATTTAGAGGTTTAGAATGAACTAAACTACTTTAATGAAGAATTAATATTAAAATAAGAAGAATAAAATAATGAAATAGGTAGAATATATACATAACCGTATCAAGCTCCCAGGATGACAGTCACGTCACCGGCAGGCACTGGGGAAATCCCAGACTGGACTCAGCAATGGATGGGAACTAGGTTCCAGCTCTGGAGTCAGGAACACACGGATCAGGATCAAAGGCAGATGAACAGGCAGAGTGCTCTTCGGATGTTAGACATCGAAGAAAGAGAGTTGACTCTTTGATCCCTCAGCTTTTATACTGAGCATGAGGCAGATGGGATGGAATACCCCAGTTGGTCAGGTTTGGGTCACCTCTCCTGTCTGCTCCTCCCCGCAGATGTGACCCCTCCACATTTTTTCTGTTTCTGACCCTCTAATCGGGCAAATAATGAAATTGGCTGACCTTGGTTGTTATAACAATAAGTCTAAGCAAGGGCCTTTCTGCACTTGGATGCTTTCCAATACCTTCCATCCTTTTTCTTAATATCCAATCTGAACCTCCCCTGGAGCAACCTGAGGCCATTTCCTCTTATCGTCTGTTACTCAGGAGAAAAGCCCAATCCCCACTTCTCTACACCCTCCTTTCAGGGAGTTGTAGAGAGGGAAAAGGTCTCTCCTCAGCCTCCTTTTCTCCAGGCTGAACACCCCCAGCTCCCTCAGCCTCTCCTCACAAGACTTGTGCTCCAGACCCCTCACCAGCTCCATTGCCCTTCTCTGGACCCGCTCCAGCACCTCAATGTCTTTTTTGTGGTGAGGGGCCCAAAACTGGACACAGCCCTCGAGGTAGGGTCTCACCAGTGCCAAGTACAGGGGAATGATCACCTTCTGAGTCCTACTCACCCCGCTCCTCATCCCCTTTGATGGGCACTGCCTTCCCCCTGTCCCTTCCAGGATGTCTGCATCTCCTCTCGTACCCTCCGAGCTGCTCAGCTCCCACTTTGGGCAAGACTGGGCTGAGCTGCACCTGCACAGTCTCTCTGAGGGGTGCCGAGGACAGGCAGCACTGTCCACACTGGTTACGTTTGTGTGCAAGGACAGGGCAGCACACAGGGTCTTTAACATCCTTTCCAAAGCCCTGCCGTTGAATGTCCTGCCAGGCACAGGTTGGTGACTCCAGCTGAGAGTTATTTGGCATCTCCAGGAGAAATACAGTGTTTGGAAAGTTCCCACTCCGCTAAGAGCTCTGCTGCTGCAGAGGAGGCAGCACTGTGCTCATGTCCCATGCTGCTGTGCTGTCCTCATGCTTTTTATTGGGGTCTCAGAGCTCCATCTTTTTCACAAAACTAAAGGAGAGAGCAAAAGGTGTTCAGTTGGATGTGTAGAGCTGACGGCAGATAACTCCTGGCCACCTGGAAGTTTTCTGTGGTCTCTAAGACACCCCCTTCACTGCAGGTCCAGGGCCCTCAGCCAGGGGCCAAGAATTGGGAGGGCACAGGCTAAACCCCAGAGAAACCCACCCCTGTCCCCACCTGCTACCCATCTGCCTACCTCCCTTGGGCTGGAAAGGAGGTCTGACTCAGAGGCACAGCCTCAAGACCCAGCTGCTCTCCTGCCACCCAACTGTCAGAAACAGACTGTCCTTCCTGTGTGCTGCTGCCCTGGCAAGGGAGGAAAATGCTGCAGTGAGAAAAATGCTTCCTGTTCTTGGAGATATTTATCATAAGGCTTGGTTTGGGGCTGTTGCTTATAACCTGTTGACCTCTACAGCCTTCCTCCACTCCTCCTGGTAGGCTCTCTATGTCTCCATTCCCTGACTGGGGCTGCCAAGTCACCAGCAATTGGATCTGAGCCCGGGAAGGCCCTTCTCATGGGAAATGGGGTTCCTGAGCCCACAGATGGATGGTCTCTGCCACTTAACTCTCCCCAGCCTTGCCAAGAGCTGCTACATACTTACTCTTGCTGTGTTCTCTCCAGCCAAGGGCCACTGTTTTCCTCTTCGTTGTCCATGGACAGCAGTGAGGCATCTCCTCCCCATCTCTCTTCCCCCAGGAGATGGCTTCCTCCCGTCCTGGCTGTATTTTGGCCCTCTTCTGCTGGTGGTTTTGAGCCAGGGGAAGCACAGGGATGAGTCACACTGGTGCACATGGGATGTTTTGGACTGCTGCCTCACCTGGGTGGGAAGTAGAGGACCATTTGAGTCCAGGTCTCTCCTCTCTCCTGTGCCTCGACAAGGTGGCACTAGGGAAGTGGGGGCCTGCAAGCCCTCTGTAGTCCCCCAGTCCACGCGGGAAAACCATTGGAGAAGTACCTCCAGCTGGGACCCTGGGACGGAAGCTGAGGAACCAGAAGGGACCACATGGAAGCCAAGTGGTGTGAACAGATAGAGTCATTGGCCAGAGGAAAAGGAAGAGCAAGAAGGAGGAATGGGATGAACACCTCTTGGTTACAGGGGTTGAGGACACGTTCTCATAGAGCCATGTTTTCCTACACAGGACATCCTCACTACATCCACCTGTACCACTTACCACTGCTGCTCCCATTGGAGTGTCCAGAGCAGGGAGCTTGACTTCAGAATGCTCCATTGCTTCGACTTCCCTGTGTTCCTGTGCCCAGCTTTCCTCCACTGGTGGCAGCTCGCTGCAAACACACCTCACAAGGAGCTTGTGTGACAACAGCAGGAGCCTGTTCTTCAGCAGGTGCTCACGGAACAACACTATGCAGGCAGCATGAGGAGTTCTGCACCAGGGTTATGTCTAGACTGGGAAATACCCTTAAGTCAAACCCAGGACAAGACACCCATGAGCTGTGCTGCTCAGGTATGGTCCAAGAGTCTCACCTTATGGTACCTGCTGCAGTCTCTGCCTTTGTCCTTGTCCTGGTTTCAGTTGGGATAGAATTAATTTTCTTTCTAGTACCTCCTGCGTTTTGAATGTAGTGTGAGAATAATAGGACAAGGACAAGGACAAGCTGGCCAAAGGAACATTCCATACCATAGATGTCATGCTTAGTATATAAATGGGAGTTGGCTGAGGAGACGTGATCATAGAATAGTTTGAGTTGGAACAGGGCAAGTTGAGCAGGGACATCTTCAACTAGATCAGGTTGCTCAGAGCCCTGTCCAACATGATCTGGAATGTTTCCAGGGATGGGGCATCTCTCACCTCCCTGGGCAACCAGGGCCAGTGTTTTACCACCCTCAGCACAAAAAATTTCTTCCTTATATCTAGCCTGAATCTACTCTCTTTTAGTTTAAATCCATTATCCCTTTTCATTTAGGCTCAGGCCCTGCTAAAATGTCCTTATCTTTCTCATAAGCCACAATGTCCACAACTCTCCCCTTACCCACCCAGACTGTCATTCCATCTTAGAAGGCTATCAGATTGGTAAAGCATGATTTCCCACTGGTGAATCCATGTTGATCACTCCCAATACCCTTCTTTTCTTCCACATGCTTAGAGGTGACATCTGTTCCATCACCTTTCCAGAGATGCAGGTGAAGCTGACTGGCTTGTAGTTTCCCAGATCCTCCTTGCCCTTTTAGAAGACTGGCGTGACATTGGCTTTCCTCCAGTCCTCAGGCATCTCTTCTCTTCTCCATGACCTTCCAAAGATAATGGAGAGCAGCTTTGCAATAACATCTCAGCAGAAAGGCTGCTATAAGGTCTCCCCAGAGGCTTCTCTCCAGAAAGCCCCCCACATCCTGGGCTGCATCAAAAGAAGCGTGGCCAGCAGGGTGGGGCGGGGGATTCTGCCCCTCTGCTCTGCTCTTGTGGGACCCCACCTGGAGCACTGTGTCCAGCTTTGGAGTCCTCAGCACAGGAAGGACATGGTCCTGTTGTAGCGGGTCCTGAGGAGGCCACAAACATGATCAGAGGGCTGGAGCACCTCTCCTATGAAGACAGGCTAAGAGAATTGGAGTTGTTCAGCCTGGACAAGATAAGGCTCTAGGGAAAGCCTATAGCACCCTTTCAGTACCTGAAGGGAGCCTACAGGAGAGATGGGGAGGGACTCTTGATCAGGGAGTGAAGCTATAGGACGAGGGGTAGTGGTTTCTAACTGAATGAGGGGAGATTTAGATTAGATATTAGGAAGAAATTCTTTGCTGTGAGGGTGGTGAGACCCTGGCCCAGGTTGCCCAGAGAAGCTGTGGCTGCCCCATCCCTGGAGGGGTTCAAGACCAGGCTGGATGGGGCTTTGAGCCACCTGGTCTGGTGGGAGGTGTCCCTGCCCATGGCAGGGGGGTTAGAACAAATCGTTTCCAACCTGAATGATTATATAATTCTATGATATTTACACACATATGCTCAGTCTGAGTGCCATTGTTCCCCATGCCAGCAGTCCAGAAAATTAGACACCTCTATCTTGCATTGTCATCACTGCTTTGCGTCCTTTGCGCATTGGGCTCTAGCACACTCATACTATACCAGCTGCAATTACATCAATACCAAGTGCATTGCAATCATCCAAGTGTTTGCTAGTCCCTTTTTATAAGGCCCTTTTTATAGCATAAGATGTTTTACAAGGATTCAGGATGTTTGCATTCATAATATTTTGTTCCCTAGAAAGCTATTTTATTCTGGTTTTCTTTTGCAAAATATGCCAGCTTACTGTCAGATCAGGGCATGAACCAGACCTGTTCCAGAAAATGACCAAGTCGCATTTCCCACTATTGGATCAGATTTTGTGACATAAATGTCCAGGTATATTTTATATGGAATGTTTTAGTGACATACATAAAAATATCAATCTTTCTGGTTATACTAAACTCATGCTATAATAATGCCCACTTATATCAATGTAGAATAAAATGTGAACTTAAATTCTGAAATGTTTAATAGAGAACAAAATGATCCTTTTCTCTTTCTTCTACAGGAGAGAGATAGAGACAGAAACACTTCCTCTTCTGCCGGTATCTCTGGATATATACATCCAGGGAGGTCCACAAAAGTCTTATATAACTCAGAGGTATTGCTTATACTGTGTACATATAAAAAAAAAAAATCTGAAAATGCTAGTTGTTTGGTGGGGTTTTTTTTATAGAAATGTGTTTGTAAGCTTCTGTGATGTTTTCGAGATGCAATATTGATAAATGTTACCTACCCCATATCTCAAAATTCTTTTAAAGGGCTGATATGAAAATAACCTTCCTCTGGATAAGCAAGAATTCAATTGTTAACTTATTCTCACATTCATGTACCAACACAAAATACTTCACAAGTACACCTGGTGACAGCATGACTGAAAACTTTCATTTTTCCCTCTTTTCATTATTGTTATTAATTACTCTTAACAGCACCACAGTGTTACCTACCCTGATGATTTTTCTGCAGCTTCTGATGGCTTTTCAACACAGGAAGAAGTTGTGCAAGAAATTTGGATTTGTAGTTGTTCTACCTGCCGGCTTGTCTGTCCACTGTTCTGGTCCCTCACCAGAGGTGACCCTGTCTTTCTCATGCTGTGACAGATGCACAAACACCACACGTCTCGAGAGCAGATGGAGACATGTATTGAAACTGCTGCTTTCAAAAAGGAAGTTTTATCTGATATCTCGCCCTCAGCCAACAACAAGGCTGATGATAACATTGCTGATTCAACTTCTTTAAGGGGCACTAGTTGGGAGATTTCCCTCCCCAGACCTCTCAGCACCCAGATGACCCCCAAGGCAACAGGAAGGGCTGGATCCATCACAGAGCTGGAAAAAAAAAAATCATCTCCACAATTTCATCAAAGTGAAATGCCAGACACTTGAGGAAAAAGGGCTCAAAATACACAGGACAATGTATTGTTTGGGTTTGGCTGATTAGGTCTCAATGTGGTGGCTACCAGAGCGCATTTTGTTTCTCTGCTAGAGCAGGAGCGTTCCACTGCAGGCTTTGGTTCATCTATGAACTGAACATATGATATTGCAAATTCAACGTGTTTCTCTAAATTTAAGTAACCAAAAACTGAAATTGTGAATGTGTAATGGAGAGGAACATACTTTCTCAGGCCTGCAGAGATACAGACATGCTATACCCAGACTGCCAGGATTGATCCCACACACATGTACTGGGATTGCTCAAGGTCTCATCTCTTCTCCGCCAGTCCCCTCTTTCCCCAGTACCACAATTTCATTTACTGCATTGTTTTGGAGAGGTTACAAAAAGTGGGAGAACCCAGAAAGCACCTCAAAGCCCATCCCTTTTACCCAGATTGCAAACAGGTGTCTTGCATGGGTTTCACTTTAATGTCTACAGTATGTGTTCACTCAGCAGGACTGATTTGTCAGCCTCTCAATGAAAGCTCATGGCCCAGTGAGAAGAAACAAAAAGGGAAGTGAGCAACTAAGATATCTGATGGTGGGAATGGAGACTGGCATGCCACAGCAGAGAGGGATAGTTTGTGTTTACACCAATTAGTGCCATGGAACGTGTTTACTTTCAGGCCTGTATGGTATCACCTGTTGCCTTGAAACACGTGAGCCCAGTGGTTATGTACTAAAAATAGAGGCAATAACCCCAAACACCCTTCAAGAGAAATTTTGCAGTTACCTAGAGGAGGCAATGAGAGAGCAACAGGCAAACCTGAAACACATCTTAAAATCTTTGAAGTATTTTGTTGCAAATGGAGAAAGGCCTGTAGTACAGAGAGATGTGTGTGGGTGTGCCAGGGAGCTCTGCCTCTGCCTCTGTTTAGAAGGGTGGTCTGACATTCCATCAACAAGCCACAGTGAGCAGAAGTCAGGAGGAGGTAAAGAATGGGGGCGTTTGTAGGAGAGCAGTGAGTTGAGAGACCATTTGGAGGTCTTCCTATAGGTTGACAGAAGGATGACATCTCCAGGTGGCACAAGGTCAGTGTGACTCTTCAAGGATAACTTCCCTCTTCTCTACAGCCACAATTATGGAAGCTGTTGGTAACCTGTGCATGGTTGCGTGCCTCTGAACAGTAAAGACCATTATAAAATCCTTCCATATCCCTTTTCCTCAAAGACTTGACCCAACTAAATTAGAGGATTCACACAGGAGGAGCTGCTGAACCATGTTGTCTGTAGTGGAATGCTGGAGTGAATATTTGAAATGGAGGAACGATCAGCATGGAACCATAGGAGTAAGTGAGCTCCTCCTCAGACGGTCACAGAAAAGTAATGTGGCATCAGTTTCATGTCACGGGCGAGTTCATGGCAGTGGCACCTCGCTGCAAGATGATGGTGGAGCTCCTGACTTATATGTAAAAAGAAATAAATCAGAGGGTGGAACAACAATGGGCTGCTGAGGAGGAATACTGTTAAGAAAACCAAAGTTCAGCTGGAGCTGACAGTGTTGGGGGGATGTGGAAAGTAACCTGAAAGGCTCTTGTCAGCAGAAAAGAAAGCTAAGGAAAACGTGGACCCACTGCTTAATGGGACAGAGTAGCAAGAGTAGAGGAATCCAACTTTTTTGCCTTTATTTTGACCACAGTCTTGACCCTAGGCCGGTCATGTCCCTAAGCCCCTCTGAACAGTCTGGGGGGAGGTGTGAAGGATTACACAGAAAGAGCAGAATTATCTTAGGAGGCATTTAAACCAATGGTCCATATTCACATCAATGGGATAAGAATATATCTTAGAATGCTGACAGAACTGGCCATTGTCATTGCATGGCTGATTGCTATTATACGAAATCGTAAATTCACCAGGGAAGCTGCAGAAGACTGGAAAAGGGCAAACATCATATCTACCTTTGAAAAGAACAAGAAGGAGGATCCAGAAAACTACAGGCTGTTCAGCCTCAACTCAGTTCATGGAAAGCTCAGGGGGAAAACCCTTCCGGAAGCTCTGTCCAAGCACATAGAATCATAAAGTTGTCTAGGCTGGAAGGAACCTTTCAGATCCAGTCCAGCCATTACCTTAACACTGCCAAGTCCACCACTAAGCCATGTCCCTCAGCACCATGTCTACCCATCTTTTAAATACCTTCAAGGATGGTGACTCAGCTATGTCCCTGGGCAGCCTGTTACAACGTTTGATAAACCTTTCGGAAAAGAATTTTTTCCTAATATCCAATCTAAACCTCGCCTGGAACAACTTGAGGCCATTTCCTCTTGTGCTATCTCCTGTTACTCAGGAGAAAAGCCCAACCCCCACCTTGCTATGAACTCCTTTCAGGGAGTTGTAGAGAGCGATAAGGTCTCCCCTCATCCTCCTTTTCTCCAGGCTGAACACCCCCAGCTCCCTCAGCCGCTCGTAAGATCTGCTCCAGCACCTCAATGTCTTTTCTGTGGTAAGGGACACAAAACTGGACACGGTACTCGAGGTGAGGCCTCCCCAGTGCTGAGTACAGGGGGACAATCACCTTCCGAGTCCTATTCACCACGCTGTTCCTGACACAGGCCAGGATGCTGGTGGCCTTCTTGGCCACCTGGGCACACTGCTGGCTCGTGTTCAGCCAGCTGTCCACCAACACCCCCAGGTCCTTTTCTGCCAGGCAGCTCCAGCCACTCTGCCCCCAGCCTGTAGCGCTGCAGGGGGTTGGTGTGACCCAAGTGCAGGATCCAGCACTTGGCCTTGTTGAACCTCATCCCATTGGCCTCAGCCCATCCATCCAGCCTGTCCAGATCCCTCTGCAAAGCCTTTCTACCCTCCAGCAGGTCGGCACTCCCACCCGACTTGGTGTCATCTGCAGGCTTACTGAGGGTGCACTCAATCCTCTCGTCCAGAACGTTGATGAAGGAATTAAAGAGAACCGTCCCCAATACCAAGCCCTGGGGAACACTACTCATGTTCCAGCAAATAGGCCTGATACATCCATCTGATCCCATTTTTGAGGAATGAGGATTCAGTGAGCGTGGTTCTCATTGTAATTTGTGGCAAAAAGGACCAGATGGGCCTGAGATGCCATTGGAATTCAGCTCTCATTCTTTTAATCATACCAAGATGTGATATTCAGATCTCGAAAAGGGTTTAACCCGAGCCACAAAACTGGCTGAACACATTAGGAGAGAGATCAGAATGTGATTATCAAGGGCCGCTTCCGCCTTTTAGACCTAGTTCATAAGGGTATAGCACCACCCGCAGGCATTGCCCAGAAACCTACCACCCGTAAGTGGTATGTCTATTTGGAAGATATCAACAAGATAACTGCCTATCATGAAAGGCAGTGTTAAATTATCTAAGTTACAGAAAGACATAGATAGCACTTTACTATTCCAAATACCACTGACCAAGTCGTTTCCAATCAGGATGCGCCACCCCTGGAAGAGCTGCTTCCCCCTCCTTGGGGCCTTCATTTTTCCCAGGGCTGGGCTCAAAACAAGCAAACGGCTGTATCTTGGTCCATTATCAAATGGTGTGGGAAAAGTAGTTGGAAAAGCAGTGCTTGTTTTCACTGTATCTGGGAACTGCTTTCACCTCCCCACAAACCTTGGACCTTGGTGTTTTGTGCTTTCTGGTGCATTCACCCTCAAAATCACCTTTTTTCATTCTCCCCAGGGCCGGGCTCAAAAGTAGCAAACTATCAACGAGTTTCAGATCCCCAGAGGAGACAAAACCCTCCATCCTCAGTCTGCAATGTCATCCTGCGAGGCTCTCCCAGTGACACCCCCCCGGGATCTCACACCCAGATATGTTGGACCTCTATGTGCATGAATACTTTTCCCCTTGGATTTTCAATTATTCCTCTGAAAACAGGTTGATTCGCTGCCTAGAAATGACAATTCTTTCTCTTTTCTTTTTTTTTTTTTTCTTTTTTATTTAATATAAGTGTGGGAAACTAGATCAGATTAAAATGCCTGCATGGGGTATGGGTGAGCCCAAACAGACTACTTGCTTCCAGCCTAACCATGACCAAGTCTTGAGGATAACTCCATGAGGCATTTACTTGCACTGGTCATACATGGTAAGGACCGTAACACATAACATACATCCATCCTGATAACTTGATAATCTTCATTCCGGTCTGCCTTTGTTTCTGTGTTTCTGTGATGTGTCACATACTCAAGCATCAAGACTTAAAAGGAATGAAAGGGGCACAAGTGCAAACCAGGCCAAAGTTTAAACCTCAATGAATATCTAAAGCAGCAGACAAACTCTGAGATTAAGAAGATGGCAGAGTATTTGAGGACACATCATCTGAAGGACGCCTAGGAACTCTCTCATGCATCCCATCCTCTGGAGGTTGTTTCACAACCTCTCCAGTGTGACGCAATCATGAAAAGACAAGGTGATCCTCCAGAGGGGAGGATTATTGTCACATCATGCCAGACATCAAACACCTCTGATGATGCTGTAGGCTCACTTTACCAGCACTGGAGAGACACAGGGAAAATCTGGAAGATGATTCATATCATTCTAAAGGAGACACTGAAAAAAGCTCAGTGAATCAGTCTCAATCTTGGTTTTCCATATTATCAGCAAGCCAGTTTAGAACAAATGTTATATAGACTCCGGAAACCATTCAGATAGGAATGGACTTGGGAGGTCTATCTGTCAATGCATCAGGTATATTGATGTACCCATGGGGCATTTCAACAAGGCAGAAAAGGTGCTATTTGTGCCTGTATCACAAGCCTTCAGGGTGCTGAAATGAGACATTATGCAAGCAGTCACAACAGTAGCTCAAAGAGCTTTCCAAGCTTCCATAAAGGAAGGTGATTAAGGGAAGAGAAGTGGAGATTAGAAGGTGATGTCATGAAATATCTAGTTTTCCTGAAAAGGTTAGGCTTTTATAACTTGTGAACTAACTCTGTCTAGTTCCCAGTTCCTGAACTTGCTGCTCTGTCACATGGATTTATGGCAGTTTACTGAGGGCTCTATCGCTCTGATCCCAATGCAGAAATGTTCCCCAGTTCCCTGTAAGTCCGTGCAGAGCAGAGTGATGCTCTCATTGTCTGGAAAATTGAGCCTTCCCTTTGTGCTTTGCATTTCCCAGAGCACACTGACTTCTCCTGGATCACACTTGAAGAACATGAGCCATTAACAAGCAGTTCTGCAACAGCTTCTTGTGAATAACAGATTCAACCAAAGGGTTTTTTAAAGTTTCAGTTTGATGTGGAGAAGGCATGTTCTCCAGCACTGAGGGTGCTGGCTGAGTCTCTGTAGCTATTGCTAACTGCCTTTGAGAAGTCATCTTAAGTTCTGATGTATCAATAAGGAGAACAGCTGTTCAGAAAACAAGTCATAAAAGCATTCACATTAGCCAAGTGAAAAACACAAGATGTTTTGTCCAAGAGGATGCTTGAATTCCCAGAGACATGCATTAAGAGCACTATTTTTTTCTTTTCTTTTTTTTTCCTACTATTCCTGCCTATTTCTGTGAGTTTTATCTGTAGAGTTCTCTTAGAACTGCCATTCAAAATCTCCAAGATAAAAGTAGAGTTTATGTGAGGGAAAACTGACCATGATCTGTTTCCTAATCCCCCAAATTATGCATGCAAATGCATAGAAAATTTAAATGTTTTTATTTCCTGAAATACTGTCAGATACTTGCATTTATCCTACACAAATGCCTGCAGCTGCTTTTGGCAGTGGTTGTGCTGCCATGGTATCTCAGCAACTTCAAAGCATGCAAAAAAGGATTTACCATTGCCAGAAGCCTCAATGCAGGAACACGCTCCTCACTTCATGGTGCTGCAGGAGACGGTGGTGACCTCTTTTCCTCTGTCATTTCCCTGGAAACTAGTTGAATGGGGTTCTCTGGATGCTTCTCTGCACTTCATGTTTCGACCTGGTTATAAGCCAGTTAGTAAATAACCCTAGGAAATTGTTCATAGCAATGCTACCGCTACCAGTGTTCCTCCCCAGGCACCTGCAGTGTCATTAACAACTTCAGAAAGACTATCATAGTAATGGACATTTGCATGATTAGCAGGGTCTGAGCAACTTCCAGAACATGACTTCAAAAACAGAGAAACTGAGAAAAGAGATTTAGCAGCTTCGAAGGAAAACTGCTAAGCTTGTGAGAGGGAAAAAACCCAACCAACCAACCAAAAACCCTAAGAAAAGGCAAGGATTGAGCAGGAAATAAGCAAATTCAGTCTGTGTTTACCTTTAGTTTGCAGCAACAGAAAAGGCTGCTCTGCAACACCTCCTCCCTGGGCCTCCACCCTGGCTGTGCCCCATATTAGTTCCAAGGTAGAAATGGTCTTGAGAGGTCCAACTCCAGTTGCTTATGCTGTCCATACTCAGGTTCACCTCCAAAGAGGGTGTAGAGAGAAGCTCAGGTTGGAGGTTCATGGGAAGTTTAGAAGGCATGTGTCCTGTCACTGCACTGCAGATATGTACAAATAATGGAAGAGTGTGTCTGACCAAGGCAGCCTTGCATGGCTACGTAGCCAATAGCACAAATCTCCTTCTAGAGGAGAGCATCTCCTGCCCTTGTGTGAACTTCATGCAGTCCTTGATTTCTTATTCTGAAACTCTACACATGGGTTGAGCCCTGCTGTTCAGTCACCTATTCGCCCAGTGCACAGTCTACCTGGACAAACTTGTCCAGAATGATCCTTTGAGGGACACTATAAAAACCTTACTAAAATCCAGAAAAAATTCATCCACTAGGCATGTGACCTGATCTTGGTTGGTGATGAATTGCCTGTTCTCCTTAATGTTCCCCTTGTTCTTCCAGGTACGCATTAGGGTCTCTAGAGGATCCTCAGTTCAAGCTTATGACAGTGCTTGACCGAGCCATGAGACTTCTCTTGCATGACCTGCAGAGAGAGATATGACCTCACAATCAAAATCCAAGCACATTTTCCTTCTTCTGAACTCTGAGGTTCTCAGAGAGAAATGACTTTATAGACACCTTCAAAGACATCCGTCTCTTACTCACCTGTGAGAGTCTGAGGCACAGCTGACATAACAGTAACATCCCTACCATCACCCACCTTGTCACCTACAAGCTGATCTGATGCACATCATCTCACATTGTCTTCCAGTGTCATGTGACTGCTCCAGGACCTCACAATCTCTTCATTCACTCCTCCTCCTGGGAGAAAAACAGCTTGTAGTGAGGGTTAGAGGACAGGTGGAAGGTTAGGGGTCTCAAGGGAGGGTGCTAAGAGGAAACCCCCTTAGGGGTTTCTTTCAGCAGTTTGGGTTCAGGCAAACCCAAACTCTGGTGAGAGTTTCTGTTTTGTGCTCAGGGTAGGGCTAGGGCTCCCCTTTTTGGGCTAGGGATAAGGGTGAGTCCCTAGGATTTGTCTTAGCGCTTCTTGTAACTGATCTGAGCACTGGTCAGCTTTGTGGGTTGGGGGTTGGGTTAGGGCTAGAGGTGAGGGCCAGGGTTAAGGCTCACATTTCAAGAGTACGGACCTCACAGACAACAACCAAGTGACGTCCCTCTCAAATGTGTCTCCTTTGATCTTCCCCATACTCCCTTTGCTCTTCGATCAAACTCTCCGGCATCTTGAGCACCCTACAATGCTGCTTCTTACCTACCAGTTTCCTCCAGCAGAAATGACATCCCAACCTACATGCCAGCGATGTCACCTTTACCTTCATCTTCCTCTTGCCCCAGATGTCTCATCTCATCTCCCTGGCCTTTCCCTGCAGAACCTCACAATCCCTGTCATTCTCCTACCTCCTGGGAAACATGATTTTGGCTTAGAAGAGTGGTTGAAGATGAAAGGACAGGATTAGGGAGTAAGGTTAGGGTTTAGGCTTCAGGTATCTGGTGAGGATTTCAACTTTGCCATTGGAGCTCAGGAAAGGGCCAAAGATGAGAGCTCCAGGTCAAGTGTTAGGGTTAGGGCATAGGGAAAGGCTTAGGGTGAGCTGGGCAGTGCCAGGTCTGAGGGAAAGACTGTGTAGGCACTCTGTGTGCTGCTGCCCTCATGGTGACCGGAGAGAACTCTCAGCTTGTGGTGACCAAAAGCATCATCATTTCAATGGGTTGGGGATTAGCAGTGGGTCTCTTGGCTTGACAGGGCACATCCAAGGCACAACAGGACACAGGACGTCTCTGCCTCCTTTTTTTTGTCATCCTGACATCACTGCCCCTGATTTTCTGGTCTAATCAGCCCCCAGGGAGGCACACTTCAATTTCCTGAAACAGCTTCATCACCCACATCCCTCAGCAGACCCTACTAAACCTCCAAGACTCTATTTCTGACAAGGCTCTCAATGCTCAGTGACTTTCCCCTGGGTGCTTGTTAGTATGCAGCAACTGTAATGATTTTATTCTTGCATCTCAATTTCCGTGCAGTGGCAGGGGAACTCTGAAGAGAGACCATCTGTGAGGAAGGATTTTGCTAAGTGCGATGATGTTAACAAGCACATGATATAACACAGATTCATTTCTTTCTCAGTCGTAACTCAATAATGTTTTCAACATTGACAGGTGATCTTTCATTTGACTGTAAAATGTTTCTCCACAACATCCCAACTTCATTTGCTAGAGGTGGGCATGGGATCAGGAAGCACAGACAGCCAGGTAGATGTGACCACAGGAAGATGGACAGGGAGAGCGCTGGAGATATAAGTTGGTGACAAGGCTCTGGGCTGAAAATTTGGCAAGTATAAGGCAAAATGGATATTGGAGCTCTGCCTGAGAACCTGGGAATTCTTTTTCAAGATTTAAGAAGATATGAGCACTTTTTAACTAGCTGAAATGAATGAATACTTGTACTAAAACCAATAAATTTTCCTGAATCCTGCCAAAATGGGGAAATTCAGGATACATATAACTCACAGAAGAAAAAATACGTATCCTGCCATGCACCTGTGTTGTTAGTACCCTGTTACACTGTGCCCTTAATCTCACTAGTCCTTCATGTATTTCCATCTGTCCTGATTAAATGGTCTGCGTCTATAGACACCTTATCAGCAGACTATTTGGCCATATGCTCTTTCCCTAGTCCTCAGAATTTTTGTCGTTCACTTACACATTGTTCCTTTAGTCACCTCTCACTGCTTTGACCTTCAGGGAGTTGCCACGTTGACCTTCAGGGACCTAAAAGTTTGCTTGTCTTCCAGTAGTCTGCTGAATAATCTCTTTAGCCAACTAACTAATTTTGTGTTTATTTATCATTTCTTATATATCTATCTTTCTAAAATATTTCTTTTATGGTCACCAGTTGAGGAAGGTGGACCTTATTCTAAGTTTCTACTTGGAACACAGCTGAGGAATGTGTTGCACTTTTTGAAAATTATTTTGTATCACATTTTACTTCTGGTTATTCAAAAGTAATAAGAATCCTGTGTCTTTTTAAAGCCAACTCTACAGGTAAATTGGGTGGGAATTGGTACAAAGGAGCTGTAACATTCAGAACATTCAGCTGCAGGCTCAGTGACAAAGTCTGATGTAGGAAAAAAATAAAAGTCCCAGGTGGCCCCTGAGAGAAGTGGTGGAGCTGGGGAGCAGCGGGGAAAAGTTGTACATGCGGGGGGCACCTCAAGGAGAAATCTGTTGGCACTTCTCCATAACTCCTTTGGAGACCCTCAGGCTCAGTATCAATTGGAAAAAGCTGCTACCACTTCTGTAACCAAATAAAAGAAAATAAATAGTGCTTCAAAATTAAAACCAAGTTTAAATGAAGTTCTCATTGAAACTTCTATTTTAAGTGGACTCCTGAGACTTCTCCAATCAGCTGCACAAGGCTGGAAGCACTGAAGAAAATCAAAGAAGAGATGTGGCTCATTAGGGCTTTCTACACTTTAATGAGCCCCATGGTATATCTGGTGCTGAGTCCATGAACCTCAGATACTGACAGGAGATTGAACAACTTCTTCACTAGCTAAAGTCAAAAGCAAATGCCAAAGTGTCTTGGAACATTAATTGGTCTGCTGAGGGCGATTACAGAACAAGCCTCCCCATGGATTTCAGAGCAGGAAACTGGAGGCTGTGCTTACAGGTGGGTAAAGGCACTGTGCAGGTGGATCCGATGCTGAGGAAAGCCTTGATGGATTTTATCATGCCAAGGGGTCAGCCCTGGGAAAGGGGATCCTGTCCCTCACACTGGCTCAGGGCTCTTCCTGGGGCAGTATGATGTGGGGTGTGCAATGCCAAGGGAAGGACAATGGTACCCACCTCCCAGCATCCCTGGGGGGCTGGTGCAAGGAAGCAATGAGGCACCCACTCCATGAGATTAACATGTCTCCTTTCAGCCCTTGGTAGCAAAGACAGCAGCTATAACCAAGGGGATAAAGACCTTTAGGCTGTGGACACCCAACCTACATCCTCACCTTGCTCCCAGTGTGGCATCTCCTTCCCTTTACTGACAGCTCTTCTTCCTCTCTGCCTGTTCCTTGGACCACCAAGCATTGTGCTGATCCAGGCTCCCTCTGGGTGACCTCTGGCACCACAGCACTATCCTTCAAGGGACACTGCTTTCTCTTCATGTCCAGTCTCAGCCTTCCAAGCTGCACTTTGTAATGATTTTCCTTTCTTGTGTGGTTTTCCACAATGAAGGAAAGCTCCATCATCTCTGAAAACACCCTGAAACCTCCTGAAACTTCTAGTTTTAGGCTACTCTTTACTGTTGGAAGCCTTTATATATTGAGGCCCAACAAAACCTGGACCCCTCAACATCTCCATGCACATCATGTCCTTTGGCCCTCCTAACTCTACCTCCACAGACGTCCTCTGGACACTCTCCTGTTCCTCCACGCTCCTCCGAATGGGAAGCCCCACAGACTGTCACAGGTGTGTCCACACCATTGCTGAGTCAAGGGGGATGATAACTCCCCTCGTCTAGGTGGCCATGCTCCTTCTAACACAGTTCTGTATGCAGTTGGCCTCCTTCATGCTGAGCCTTTACAAGTGGCTCATCCCTTAAAATACCCAGTGCCTACTTCTCAGAGTCACTCCTCAAGTGGTTCTGTCCCACTTTGCCCATTCTCCTTGTAAAACTTGAAGAGGTTTCTGTTGGCCAAATCCCCAGCTGTTCCAAGGTCCCTGTGCACTGAAGCTCCAGCACCAAAGCTTTTAGGGTATTTGTGCAGATGGCTCATGCTGGGTCACGGTTCTTCTGACAAGACAAAAACAGTTGATATGACAGTACAGGTAAGAATATGGAATGCTGCTTCAATAGCAGTGATGATGAAGGTGGAAAAACTACGGTCACCGTCTCATAAACACCAAAGCACAGACAAAGGAATGGAACAAAGGGCAAATGAGGAAGTGCTGAAAAGGGGTTGGCTGTTTGTGTTGGAGAGGATGAGGATGGTCCAAGAGAAGAACTTGAGAGGGGCAAAAGAGCTGAAAAAAGAATGTAAGGTGAATCAATGGATACGATCAGGGCTGTTAGGGGGTACCTGTCAGACAACCTTGCATCTGAGCAACGCTGCCTGGAGCAGAACAAGAAAGCGGCAGCTGCTCTGACTGTATTTACACCTGATTCACTTCCGTGGTCACACGGAACCTGACCCGTCTCCCCACCATCATCAAGCGGAGAGAAAGAGGGGAAGAAATCAGCATCATTCAGACATTTAGGCACCTCAGAAGGTCTCTGCTCATACCTCCTGCTCACAACAGGGTCAGATACGGGATCAGACCAGGATTATTCCAGTAAGTAATTAAAAATACTGAATGATGAAGACAGTACAGCCCCTCTGGGCAACCTGCTTCAATGATGTTCTGCCCCAATGAGGAAAAAGGATTTCGTTATCTCTAGCCTGAAGATTTCCTGTTTCAACGTCATCTAGAATTTTGTCTGTTTTCATCCTGCCAAGCACCACAGTGATGAAATTTGATGCATTTTCCTGAAAACCTCTCCATAGGGACTGGCAGGTTGCTATGAGGGTCCCAAAGCCCTCCCATTCTAGAGAATGAAAATGCCCTGTCCTGCATCTTCTCCTTGCAGGGAAGAGCTCCAGGTCCCAATCATCTTTGTGGCCCTCTGCTGATCTTTCTCCCAGTTATTAACATCTTCCTTGTACTGGGAGCCCAAAACTTGCCCCTGGCTTGTGCATATGCTCTAATGAGTAAGAAGTAGGGAGAGATAATCACTTTCCTCTATTTTTGGGTGAGACACCTGTTCAGATGGCCTCAGATACTTCTTCCCTACCCCGGGCACACTGCTGGAAGGTGTTTTGCCTTCTGTCCTCCAGGAACATCAGGGTATGTTCCAGAGAAATGCACAGCCACCAGGTGATCCCCAGCCCCTGTCACTGGATGGGTCTGGTCTATCCCAGTTTCAGGACTGGTTATTATTGAATTTCAGGAGGTTTGTGGCAAAGCGTCCCTCCCACCTGCCAGGGTTTTCTGAATGCCATCCTGAAGGCACGGGAACATCCCTGAAGGCAACAGTTCCATGTACTTCTTATGTTGGGGACTCCAGAGCTGGAGGACATGGACCTGTTGAAGCAAGTCCAGAGGAGGGCCATGAAGATGCTCAGAGGGCTAGAACACCTCTCCTATGAAGACAGGCTGAGAGAACTGAGGTTGTTCAGCCTGGACAAGATAAGGCTCTAGGGAAAGCCTATAGCACCCTTTCAGAACCTGAAGGGTGCCTACAGGAGAGATGGGGTGGGACTCAAAGATATGGGATTGTAGTGACGGAGGCGTAATAGTTTTAAACTGAAAGAGGGAAGATTTAGATCAGTTATTACGAAGAAATACTTTACTGTGAGGGTGGCGAGACACTGGAATGGGTTGCCCAGAGAAGCTGTGAATGCCCCATCCCAGGAGATGTTCAAGGTCAGGTTAGGTAGGGCTTTGAGCAACCTAGTCTAATGCAAGGTGTCCCTGCCCATAGAAGGGGGTTAACTAGATATCTTTAAGATTCCTTCCAACCCAAACCATTCCATGATTCTGTGAATCTATGAACAGTCCTCTGAACTTGGTGTCATCAACAGACCTGAGGAGGGTTGCGTCCTCCACCTCCATGATGGATGCATGATTCCTACAGGCTGAAGTCTCCATGGAGAGCTCTAAAGGAATGGAAAATACAGACTGAGGGCAGGTGAAAAGAAGATTAATACTAAAACCCTAAGAAAATAAAATACTAAAAAACAAAGAAAAAGCTCATGATTGTGATTTTGGCAGCAGCAGCCAGAAAGACCCTGACAGAGTGGTGATTTTACAGTAGTGGCCAGAAGGGTGGTCAAATTTATTGGAACAAGGCCCCGAGCACCTGATCTATTGGGAGTTGTCTGATGAGGGCTTTGGGTTAGAGACCAACTTCGGCAAGACCTATGGGACATGGAGTGTAAGTGGGTGCCAGTATGAAACTGTTCTGATTTTTGGTAACAGCGGTGGTCAACCATGTTTGTGTGCACCCTCTCTGCAATGAAATCAGTAGAGTCCAATAAATTGTTCTTCTTTTTTTTTTTAAATAAGTCTTTCTGTGTATGAGCCTTTGTGCAACACTTACGGCTCCCACCCAGCTGAAATTACTTTGTGATACGATGGTTCCCCTTTTCTACCAAGAAGAATCTCAGTGTGAGGACATTCCCCAAGGCTCACACATGCACCCAGCACAGAGTGAGGCACTCATCCCCTGGGAAACTTTCTCTGCTGGTGCTCAGTTCCTGCTGTGGGTGAGGGCCATCACAGCCCATCTCCAGACAGGATGTCCTGGCATTGTGCAGTCAGGCCATGGTGACCATCTCCAAGCAGATACACACACTGCAGGTCCCTGCATGTTATCAAAGCAGGACACACATGGAGACACCCAACACCCAGCACACAGGGACTGTGGCAAGGCATATAGTCTGAAACTGTGCTGGGAAGTGTGGGGCAAGAGGAGGAGAACTCATTTGGGCTGGCCAAGTCCCACTGCCCAACATGGCCCCAGGATCCTGCATTGCAGGCTCCGCAGTCCAGGCTGCGTTCATGAGGTGAGGAAACATTCCCACCAGCACAGTTCCCATGTCTACCCTCCATGCTTCCACCCCCAGCAGCCCCTGACTAGTAGCTCCCCTCCCCCCAAAAAAAACTCTGCACCAACTCTGTTGTGTCCCGTGCATGTGTCAGCCATCATCTGTGCTGGGGAGTCTGGGGGGGTCTGGGACAGAAGAGAGACCACACAGGGCTGGCCATACCCCAGTACAGGCACTGAGCCCCGCAGGAGGACGAAACTGGTCCCACAGTAAATTTCCCTTCCCAGGGTGGGGTGTATGGCCAGAGATAGACATGAAAAGTATGTGGGGCTGATTTCTCCCAATTGCCCCGGGGCAGCTTCCCCAGGATGGCCAGGGACCAGCTGGTACAGACCAGCTCTTCTCTCTGTACCTCTGATGACTTCTTGAGGAGACCTGGCTCTGCACCACATGACAACTGGAGCAGGCTCTCACCCTGCATGGTCACAGAACTCTGCTAACACTGGGGCTTTCCTCTCCTGGGCACTTCCCAGACCAGTCCAGCCCCTCTCTGACTCTCCCCCACC
>JAHREE010000498.1:0-61304 GCA_033628505.1 Tringa tobata
GGGTACAGCAGGGTCAGACATGCCTACCCTTGTCCCCAAATCCTGTGTCTTGGCCACACTTGGTTTGGTCCCTTTCTGGAGCGTCCTCTCCTAAACTGGGTCCTTGCCCAAGCAGGAACCCGGGGTTTTGCACTGGGACCTGCCTGGGGACATCTCGGGGGGACAGAGATGAGGTCCAGAGACATCCCCGTGGGCACAGGGACGACCCTACCAGTGCTCGGAAATGTGGCTGCAAGGCTGGGAGAGCGGCGTTAGCGGTTCCAGTTGGCACCAGCTCCGGTTCCCTTCCCCGCTCCGCTCTGCGGCGAGTCGGCATTGCTCCTTGCCTGGCCGACAGCTGCCTGCTGATAGCCGTCTCTCCATTAGGGCTCCTGAGAGAAACCCGGAGAAGGATGTGCTGCTTGGATAAGGGATAAGAACATTGAAAAAGGGGTTGTTTTTTTCCTCCTCCCTCCGCTGCCTTTTTTTTTTTTCCTTCCAGATGAGAAGTCATTCTCTGCAGTGGTTTTATTGACAGTAAATCCACCGGCAGTGGAGAGGCTGAACGCAGGGAGGGATGGGGTTTCAGGCCGGAGTGGATGCGCACGTGGACGTACTTGCAATCCCTTGCTTTCCAGCGCACAAGAAGCCCCAGTGAAGTGGCTCCGTGTCTCTGAGCCACCCTGGCTGGAAAGAGCGTTTCCTGGGGGTCTCGAGGGGCCTGAGCCCCCTGGGACCCTTTTCCTGCAGCAGCCAGGGAGGAGGCGAGCGGTCGGAGGAAACTTCCTTGCCGTTGGCCCCCGGCCAGGAAGGATGCAGCTGCATCCTTGGAGTTGAGTGGAGCGTGGGGAGCGCCAGCATTTCCGCGTTATTTTTCCGGGGAGCCACGTGAGGGTTGTGTTAATTCCTGCTGGGAGAGGCAGCGGGGCCAGCTGAGGACTGTGGGATGGACGAGGAGCTAACAATTAAGCCCCAGGTGATAATTGATAACAGCGAGACACCAGGCACTAAGGGTAGTGGGGAGCCAAGGGATGTGCTGGGGTCTGGGAGTGATGGGCAGTGGGGTGTGAGGAGGAGGTGGTGGAGGTGCTGGTGAGAAGGAGCTTCTGTGGTTGTATCCTTCCTGTGCGGAATAGGTGCTCAGCTCCGGCTCAGATCCAGTAGCCGGGGCTCCCCTCAGGCATGCCCACAGATCCAATTAGCGTGAAAAAAGTAATTAAGGCAAGGTGCTGCAGTGCTGAGGCTCCCAGCGCAGGCTCCAGCAGACAGGCAGGCACTGGCGTGTCTTGGGAACATCTTGGAGGCTTGGGCCAAGGGATAACTCCAGCCCTGGTGCTATTTTCTCACCTTCCGAGCAATGTTTGTCCCTCCAACACACACCCCTCTGTTACAGAAACAAACTTCCACCCTGCTTCTTGGAAGAGCATCCCCAGGGCAAGGATGGGTTTGCAAGGAGAGGTAAGAGATGCTTTTCCGTGCTTTTTTTTTGGGTTATGTCCTGCTATCGCTCCCTCCATCGAGGCAGCCCAGGCTTGCAAATTGCCTCTCTATCTGCACTGGCCACCCAGCTGCTGCGCAGGAGGCAATTTAATTCATAATGGTCTATTAAGTACTGTGGGTGCTGGAGGTGCCGGGCACTGCCGCTTCCCTTCCCGGAGTGTGAGGGCTGCGGGGGTGACTGCCCCTGCAATCTCCAGAATTGCATTGTGTATTTAAGGTGAGAGATTTAATTAAAAGACCACCCGTGTGGCATGCCACAAAGCCCTTTCTGCTTCCTGCGGGGGCCACGGAGGCAGCGCTTTGGCGTTGGGCTGCTCGTTGGGAGGACGGTGCCGTCGTTGGCCCTGCACTGTGAGCCCAGCGATGCTCTGACCCTTCACGTCGCTGGGTTTTCCAAGGCTGGAGCAGTGTCTGACCCCACAGCCCTTTCTGTCACCCCATCCCATCCAGGCCAGAAATCCTGGGGGAGAAGGGGGAAAATTCAAGCCCCCCTTCAACCTGGGCTGAGTGACATGTAAAATATCTTCACAGCCGATCTCTGCTAATGGGTTGCAAATTGCTTCCATCAGCTCCGGTATTACAGATTGCTCATCTGAAATTGCTTCCAGGAGCCCATTTTGGGGCCAAACACTTCCTAGCTTGGGGAAATAACCATCAGCATCATTAGCAGCAGTAAATTGTATTCAAATGAGGCACTGTGGGGCCTTACCAGCACTTCTTACATGCGCTGGTGGGGTAGCTCCAGCATTAGGGGGCTGTTGGATCCGCATGGGGCTGGACATCGCTTCCCCCAGCCCCGAGAGCCGGTCCCCACTAGCTGTCCCCATTGCTCCGGGCTGCTCCTCGAGGCATTGCTTTGCTCCAGCTCTGAACCAAGAGCAGCTCCGTTGCCTCCACGTAGGTCCTGGTAGAAGTCCAGGTCTTCCTAATTCATAAGCACATCGTTAATTATCTGCTGGAAGCCAAAGCCTCAGCAACTTGGTGAGGCTAACGAGGCTATTAAAAGAGCTGTTTCTTGCCATTGCTGGCTCTGGCTGGACTGGAGGATGTTGCCGTCCTGGGTCGGAAAACGGAGGAGGAGAAGATAACCTTGTGCTGCATCTTCTGGCTCCTGTTTGTTCTTGCCGTGTAAACCAAGCCTGGCCATTTCTGAGACCTTTACAGAGGAAACCACCGTATCGAAACCCTAAGAAACAAGAACCCAGCAGGAGCAGCTCAATGATGCCGTGGGATTTCGGAATCAAGCGTATCCCCATCACACAAGCAGTGGGAGATGCAAAGGGTCAGAGACAGCTGGGGCAGAGGGTTGAGTCTCAGCCCCCGGTGCTGCTGCTCCCAGGGGTTACCAGTGGGGTCATCCCGAGTGAAAACGCAACTGTTTAAAATCAGCAGTTTCGCTCCCTCCCGGCTCCGAGCTGCCGGGTCACTCGCCCCCGTGCAGAGTGTCTCCCTCTGATTTATGCCGTGTTGTGCTCTGCTCTCGCTCGCACCCGCTTGGCTCTCCCGGTGTGAGGAGCAGCCAGTCCATTAAACACTGAGTCATCCTCAGCGGCATTTAATTTTGTGAGGGGCAGCAGTTTGGATAATTAAAGGCCTCTGTGGCCAAAGCTGGCGGCTGTGGAGAGCGGGGCTGACGGGGAAGGCGAGGACACCCAGCAGCACCGATTAATGGGGTGTCGCGGCGGCGAGGCCTGGGCAGAGAGACGGCTCCTCTCTCCCATCCTCTTCTTCCCCTCCCTTGCGTTTTGGGGTGGTTTTTAACCTTTTCCTTCCTCAGGTGAGGGTTTCCTTGGTCAGGTGAGCGCAGTGATGCTCTGTGCTATTTCTGCCCAGATTAACCACGTCCTGATGGGATCTCCCGTGGGCAGATATGCTATCTGGAGGCCTTGGCTTATTAAAAGGACAAGCTGTTCAGGGAGCCGGTAATAAAGTCATGAAAGCTTTTATGAACCAGAGTTGAAGGCACTAATATCGCTGTGCTCTGCGTGGGTGAGAAATTAGACAAGAGTTCCTCCGTGCTGATGGTTTTTTTTTCCTCCCCCCTATTCATCTTTCTCAACAATTATCTTTTATTTTGATATCTTTCTATTTAAACCTTCAGAACCACGTTCGGGATAAAAGGGAGGCTGCATTGCTTAACAACCAGGCACCTTGCAGCGTGGGGGACCTGGAGACAGAGAGCGATGGGGAAGGGGGAAGGTGGTTCAGGCTCTCCTGGGGTTTCGGCAGCAGGAACTGTCCCCAGTGGCCAGGAGAGAAACCCCCGAGGGCCTGTCTCCTGCAGGAAGGCAGGTACACCTCCTCGCTGGCAGCCTCTGCATCTATGTTGCACCAACATTGCACACCTGGGTCTGAATATCTGGGATTTCCTCCAGCTGTTCATCTTGTTGCTCGTCACTCTGGGATCTGGGTGCCCCTCTCTGCCTGCCGTGTTTTTTACAGCCCCTCCAGGGCCATCTCTGCTCTTTTGCCATTCTAGAAATCTCACGATCGATCTGCCGCAGCTTTCCAGAGTTGTGAACGGCACATCGCAAACTGAAGGCGGATGGAAACCCTGCAGAAAGTCACTGAGCTGAGCGTGTGGCTTCATTAGCTCGAGCAATTAGCATGAGGCAATGCAAAACCACTGGCTGCTGCTCAACGACTGTCCTGAAACACTTTCCCTTTGCACCAGCTCCACCTTGGCTGGCTCCTGCCATCCACATATTTCACCCTGTGTCCAGAAAAAGCCTCCTATCTGGGACAGACACGGCTCAGCGGCTGTTCCCCTGGACCCGAGGTTTTGAAGATACTTGGTCTGGGCGGCACTACATCTGGAAGTGTGGGGCAGAGACCAAACAAACTCATTTCACAAAATGCTGGGCCATGGCTGGTCGAGCAGTGATCTGTGCAGTCGTTGCTTGCTGTCCTGCAGCACTGCCCGAGGCCATCCCTCCTGGCTCCGTGTTCTCTTCCCCACCCTGATTCCTGTATCAGAAGCTGAAGGTGTTTTGGAGCTTCATGAGAAGAAATGTCCCGCGCCGTGGGTGGCCATGCCGGTGTCCCTGCGGCCGTGCCCAGCAAAGGCAACCCCTTTGCTGCAGTCCCAGGCCACGAGCGGGTACGGCATCGTGTGTGTGCACAGAGGGGTGAGATTCTGGGATGCACAATGCGCGATGCAGGGCAACGGGGTCCCCCAGCTCCTCCTGGGGTGCAGAACCAGCCCGGGGAGCCTGGATCCGCTTGTCTGATGCCATTTCTTTGCCTGCACTAGCCTGGCTTTGCCAGCGGCTGCTCGTCCCCGTGTCCTTGTCACTGCCGTAGAGCCCGGTCAGATCACATTTTCTTTTATTCCCTCTGACACTGGTTGTGGTCACAACAAAACTCATCTCATTAAGGAAACGCTGAGGATAGCTGGAAGGGGAAATGGATCCCCCCATCTGGTAAGTGCCAGGTCGGGCCAGTGGCCCGTGCTCGCCGTGGCCCCGGGCACTGCAGAGCTGCGATGGAGAAGGCGGCTCGTGTGTCCTGGGTGTGCAAACACGCTCCAGCAGCCTGAGCCGTCGCGCAGCAGCCGAAGGGTTAATCCTGCCGGCGTGCAAACATCCTCCAAACGGCACCGATGGGAGCAGAGCCTCTCCGCTCTCTGAAAGCTGGCAAACAAATTAAAGCAATGTTGCAACTAATGCGTTTCTTTGCAGCAGAGAGGAGGAAAAGCACCGCTCAAAGGCTGAGGAGACAAAGGCAGTGCAGATGGGTGCTGGGGGACCGGCGAGCGCCACGTGCTCCGCGCCGCTTCGCTCGGAGCTAAGCTGAGATTTGCTGCTACAGCTCCGTGACAGCGGCTGGAATAACCTGGGGAGGATTTATGGGAACCGCATCGGGGCCAAAGGGGCGACTTGCCTGAGAAAGGCTGGAGCTGGGAGTTACTCCGGTGGTGCTGCTCCTCGGTGTTCGTGTCCCAGTTCTCCAGGAGGAATCGTGTTGTGCAGGGAGGGAATATAGCACTATATGCTCCAGGCATATAGATTAGTGTGTCTTCTCCCCAGCAGCTGCCTGACACACAGCAGTCCAGCAAAAATGAGGTCCCACTTGGCTTCTTGTGCTCTTATTTGCCTTGAAGAGAAATTAAATGGAGAGATGTAAATCCCCTAAAACAATTTAATGAAGCTGGTGGCTGCGGTGGCCCCGGCGGAGCCAGGTCCAGGGCTGGTGGGTGCCTGGGGGAGGAGGCTGCTTGGCATGAGTTTGGTGGTGGGGAAAGAGCTGGTGGAGTTGGGCAGCCTGTTGTTTGAGGGCTGCTGCTGGACCCCCGCATGGCCTTATCGTTGTCCCCCGTTTGCAGAAATGACACGTTTCTCCCATTATAAATGGGGGGCTTTGATATCCTCCACCAGCAGCCCAGCTCATGCAAGGAGCAGATGGAGCCCATCTTGAACATGCAATCTCAGCAAAAGCAAAGCCAATAAGTGAGTTAATTACCAGGACGTTATGTGAGAGCTGGGGATTCCCAGGGGACGGTGGAGACGAAGCAGCCCTTCGCTCGCCACCCGCAGCTGCAGGAGCCGCACACGCCGGAGGGGCCGGGGGACTCGGCTGGCCACCAAAGGAGCTGAGCTGCCCTCCCTGGGGACGGCTCGCCTGCAAAAACCCTCAGCAGACCCACTCAGAGCTCTGCAGATATTATCGAGGTTTTATCTGTCCCTTCCCTGGCGGTTTTCCTGCCTGTGTCTGGTGAGGCGTATTCGCGGCATGGCTGCAAAGTGCCAAGCAGTGTCTGCTCTCCTCAAGACAGTTGTGGCCCCGTGAAAATATGAATGTACCTGAGGGCAGAACATCTTTTGCCTTCGTCTCACTGCTGAGCAAAATTGGGAGAGAAAGCGTAGCAGCTCCTAAACTCCCTGGTTTGATAGTGAATTTTAACTGGGTTTGAAAGACCTCAGCCTCCTCACCTGGTGCCTTTGGGGCAGCTTTGCCGTGTCCCCTGGCCGTGCAACGCCTGCCCGGGGACGTGGAGGACTTTCCAGCCGAAATGCCCGCCTGGAGGCAGCATGCTCGGCTCTGGCTGCCGGAGGATGTGGATGTGCTGGTTTGCCCTCCTTGGTGCTTCCGCTCTCCTCCCCATCAGCTGAGCTAATAAAGTTTGGACTTGTTAAATCCACAAATGGTTTCAAACTTGATTGCCCTGGGCTGGCTTGCAGCTCCTGTCCACCCCTCCCCTCGTGTGTCTGCCGGGGAGATAAGGATGGCAGTGCCTTTAATTCCTCACTTATGCATCGACTGCCAACTCTCCTGCCCGCTCACCCTTGATAAATATTGCACAAAGATTTGGCTGCCAATGTGCTGGAGATAAAGGTCCAGTCCCGCCAGATCTCCTTCCTCTGTGCCTTTTGTCTTGTTATGTGTCCAATTTGTTAAACAACCCACCTGCTGCAAGAGAGGCTCTTCCCGTCCCCGCTCCTGCTTCGGATTATTGCTAAACCTCTGAGTGAGCTCCCTCCTCCCCGCTCCAGCCTTGGGTGGGAATCGAGGACTAAGAAAAGGCGCTGTCATTTCCAGGCCTTGAATTGTCATTGATTGGGGGATCGATAGCAGAGCCTGCCTTGGCTCAGCGCTCTCCTGGCCTGGCAGGATCCTCTTCGCTGGGGTCGTGCTGGTGCCAAGGTGCTGCCCTGTCATCCACGAGCCCGTCCCCAGGAGCAGAGGTCTGGGGACGTTCCTGTGCAGCAAACCTACAAAAGAAAGAGCATCAGAGGCTCTGGCTGGGCTTAGCCTTGCTAAAAATCTTCTTTCCAGCACTGTGTCCAGGCGGGATGAGCACAGTTTGGGGTGCCAAGAGAAGGGCTAGTGTTTGGGAGGCATCACTGGAGGTGTGCTTCATCTCCCCCACCTGCTGAGTCTGGGTTTGCTGGAACTGGCTCCCCCGGCTCAGAAACCCTCCAGGAGCTGAAAGCTGCTTCCTGACCGTGCACAAATGTCTTACGGAGAGTGCAAGAGCGATGGGAGCTGCTCGGCTGTGCAGCGGGGAGCCATCGTGGAACGTCTGGGGAGGATGCCCAGTGCTGATGGTCTCTGTGAGACCGTGCAGACAAGTCCTGATGCTGCAGCAGTGTGTGAGCGTTGCTCCTGACCGAGCCTCGAATTTCAGGGCTGCTGTAGGGGAGAGGACAGGCAGAGGCTATCGATTGGGGTGGGGAGGGAGAAACAGAGGAGGGAAGGTCTCAAGCAACCTTATCGCTGCGAATAGATCTGATTGGCACCATCTGTTAGAGCCGATATCCCCCCTTTGCATCCTCTCATGCAGCATCCTGAGCGGTATCTCTCTTATGAGAAGATCAAATTAAAAAGGAGATGAGTGTTGCTTAGATCTGGAAGTGTTTGAACTCAAATGTGGCACGTGTGTCTGTTATTCGTGCTGTCCTGCTGGAAGAGCAGCTGTCTCGGGCAGCTTCAAATGCTATTTAGCTTACAGGTCCCTGGATTCCCCACTTTGGGGGTGGTTCTGACAACACCTTTTGATCACTATCACTTCTAAATCCATAAGAAATGTCATCTAAAGTGCAACAAATAACGTTCTCATTATCTGCTGGATCCTAATGCTACTCCCTGGAGATAACAAGCTGCAATTTTCCCCCTGGGCAATACAATAATCGCCCCAATTACTCCCAAGCAGTGGTTATTAAACTCAAGGCACTGCTTTCATTTACAAAGCAAAAATAATTAAGCAGGTGTCTATGCTCACTGTTTGGCTGGGGGTGACCAGGGTTATTTCTGCTTTGTTCTGGGAAAGAAACTCTCGGCGGCTATGGAAAACCTCCATGGCTTTTCCGCTCTGTGTGGCACAGTTCTGTCAAGAACGGTACAGAGGAGCCGCCGGATGATCGACCAAATAAAATGCAGTTGGTGTCTGTTAATGCTGGGGTTGGTATCCCAGAGGATGTAACCTCTATCCAACTATAACATCAGAGGGATTTAGGGACCTAGCGTGGTTAGCGGAGCTGAAATGTGATGGGCATACGAAATCATCACTCCTTGCAGGAGTTGATGTGCTGGTTTGAGTTAGCTGGATTGGTGTCGGGTATTGCCGGGCTGCGAGCAGGACACCGGTGTCCCGTCCCGGCACAGGCTGCAGCAGTGTTGTACCCCGGCTCCATCAGCCTCCAGGTAGACAGGACAACATCCCCTTACCTCGGCCCTGGGCAAACCTGCAAGAAGAGCTATGCTGCAGCTGAGATTTGCCCATTGCTGATGTGTCTGTGGGCACACACGTGTGCTTGCTCCCCACGTCTGAGTGTGTTTCTGCACCCACACACGCGGCCAACATGCACGGGCTGGCTTGGATGCAAGGCTTCCCGTTCCTCCAAGAGCAGAGCAGTGAAAGCAGCAAGAGGGATGACCAGGACGGAGGGAGGCAGCGCTGCTGGTGAATTATGCATGACACAGGGAGGAGAGCCCTTATCTGCACGGACAAAGGCCTGTGCCAGGCAGCCTGGCTCTCCGCTCTACCTGTACCTTCCTTTCGCCCGCGCTTTATCTCCGCTCCCAGCTTGTAATTCAGCCCAAATATCAGAGGAAGCTGGAAGATTAATTTTCTCTGTTTGCATGGCAAAGGAGAGGGGACGCGCTCTCACTCCAGACTCCCAGCTGCTTAATCCACCGCTGAGGCCTGCCGAAGGAAAAGGCACAAAATTTATCAGCGTTGGCAAGTTGCTGGTGCGGGGAGGGGTGTTCGGACCCGGCGGCTGCGCTGAGCCCGGGGCTGGATGCCAGCCCCCCACAAGCAGGTCGTGGGTTCTCACAGCAGGGCTCGGCGGGCCTGATGCGCGTGCAACTTTTGGGGGGCTCTAGGAAATGCAAAACCTTTCCCTCGCCCCAGTGTTAGAGCCCAGAGGGATGTGTGGGGCTCAGGAGAGCAGGAGTCATTCCCTGCCCTGGCACCGAATGTGACCCGTGTGTCCTTCTAGCGTGGGAACGTTCACGGCTGCAAGTTGCTCAAATATTTAAGAGATGACAACTGTATTATCACAAAAACTAGATGAAGATCCCCTGAGTTTAAAGCAGGAAACATCAGCTCAGCTCATATTTTCCAGCCCTCTCCCTTAGCTTACTCCCTGGCTTAAATGAAATCATAAATATCAGCCCACAAAGGTCCTTTGTCACTGCAGGCAGCTCCCGGCGACAAGAGGTCATTCATTAAAAGCCAGATGAAGGCAATAGAGACTCCCATTGTTTTTTAACGAGTTCAGGGTAAGGCCGTGGCTTCTCTGCTGACATTAATGCACTGTTTTGCTACGAGGAGCAGAGAGGATGGACCGCATGTCGTCGCAGACAGGCTTGGCTGATCCCTTCCGAGTGCTCTTTACCCCGATGCCAGTCACGGCGGGAGGAATTATCCTGGGTTCATGCAGGCAGGAGATCACAGATAAACCTGGTTCCTCCTTCAGGCCGATGGCACAACCGTGGCTCCTTTGGCACCCTCCTGGCAGCCCGCATGGGCGATGTGCCGAGCAATATTTTGCACAGATGAGCGATGGCTGAGACCCTGCAGCTCCCACCCAACGGCATGAGCGTGATGCCATCTGCCGGCCTGCGGCTCGGGCCAGGTGCGAGAAATTAGAAATTAATTCCCCGAAAAATCCAGTTTCCTCCGGCTAAACCCAGGCTGCCCTCCCTGCTCAGCCTGCTGGGTATTTTCCTCACACTACTGAATCATTCCTTTTTGAAACCTGTGCTGCATTAACGCATCAAGAGAATTGCATCTAAGATGATTTATTTCTGCTTTTTTCCCCCCTCTCATCTTAAAGTTTCTAGTTCTGCTTTCTTTCCCCCGCCCGTTTTTTTTTTTTTGAATGACTGTTGATGAAGACCATCATTCTCTAACTGGTTTTGGATTAAAAGGAACTTAATAAAGGTTTCCCCTGAGCGCAAAGCTGCACAAATGGGTTTGCAATTCTGGAGTTAATTAGGCAGAAGCTGGGCAGAGAGATTTGTGTTTGTGAAGCTCCACCAGAGGATGAGGCTGGGAGGGAAGGGTTTGTTACTGCAGGGCTGCTTGCTAGCACAGCGAGGTGCCGGGGCAGATTTCTTTGCATTCTTCCCCAAAAGATTGAGGCATGGGGTCACCAGCAAGCCCATTGGCATCGTCTTAAGCAAAAATCCTGGTCACATCATGGGGTCTGCAAGCGCTGCCCAGTGAGGGAGTCTCCGGCGGCTGGAGGAGGTGAACAGGCCAAACGGAGCGAAACTGCAGGAGGAACTGGAGGAGAATTTCTGCTGCCTGAAAATGTGAAGTGCTTCCGCCAGTAATCGCCGGAATCATCAAATTAGCATAAATTCTATTAACGGTTTCCCAGATGAGACATTTCAAGGCTTCTCCCTCCCCTCCCCGACACAAACAAAAGAGAATATAATTACTTTGCAATAAGGCAGCTTCTGAAAAGGCCCTCAATCTTCATGCCTTTTCTTCCCCCTTGAAGTAAAGCAATATATGAAAGGTGCTTCTGACCTCTCTCCTCTCATCATGCATCAGTCAGGAAGGAGGAAGAAAAACTCTACAAAGCTTTCAGAGACTGGGGTTGGGACCGAGCAAGCGGCGTGTGCCATAGGGCATGGCCTGTTTGCCGTGTACATGGCACATTAGCAAGGAAGGGGGTTTCTGAGAAGCTTTTTTGGGATACTCGGTTCCTGATGCCCTTGGAGCTCCCACCCACTGTGTTTCGGAGGAGGATTTGGAAGCACGACGTCTGAACACATATGGAAGAAATCTAATTTGCGTAACACTGAAACCCAGTACCTAACGCAGTAACTCACTACAAGCACCACAGGGGCAATAATCTAAAATAATGTGCCTTTTTATTGGCACGAGATGGCGGATGACAATTTAAAAGAGAAGATAATTTCCTTATAAGCAAAAGCCTCCTTAACTCTTAAGAGTGACACTAAAACAACTTGCCTGCCTATAAATATGATCTGCCAATAGAGACATCTTAGCTGTGAAGATTTAATTACAGGCAGGAGCTGCAGGAGGCCCCAGGGCTGACACCAAAACAGCTGAACCTCCTCAGAAATGGGTGTGCAAGAAGTGCCGGGGTGGGCTGTGCATGCACAGGAGGTGCTTGGCAGAACCAGGTGTAACTACCAGCTTCCAACTTGCTTTCTAGACTGGGGCAAATTAGGGTTTTGGGTGATTTTCTGTGCTATGAGGTCAAATACCAAGGTCATTGCCTTTCTTTTTCTTCGCCGTTCACTCGGAGGATGAGTCATGTCTCTTCTGGGCCTCAGTTCCCCTATAAAATGTAGATTATTTGGATTATCTTCCTCAAGGAAGCTTCATTAATGTTTACTTTTCAGAGGACCTTGAGGCTTTTTACAATCTATTATGAATTAATTATTATTAAGTTAAAGCAAACTATATAACCTAAATAAAGCTGTTCTGACAAAGCAGCTGGATGTTAGAGAGCAATCTGCTTTATGAACTCCCTTTCCCACTTAGCAATTTTAAGCATTTAGTTCCGCTTTCTAATTGCTAATATCCATTCTTCAATTACCCGCTGTTTTGTTTCAGATTTAAAAGATTAAAACACATTGTTATTTTATGATTATGTGATTTCGCTTCCTGTAATTGTTGGGTTTTGGTTTGTGTTTTATCGGGTAGCACATTAAATGTCTGCGAATGGGAGACTCGTACGTGGCTTGAAATGGGGTTTTGCCTTTCGGCAGGTGGGATAGATTGGTGGAAACACTCAAAACAGCATTTCAAAGACAAAATTCAGTTGAAGCATCATTTCTCACGCACGAACACGTAATAAATGGCCTCCCGGTGGGTATCAATGCTCTGAACCAGATACGTGTTGCATCCAGCACCTGGCGCAGGCCTCATGGCATGCTGCATAACCAGCATGAGGGTGACTCAGGCCCACCCATGTACTAATGGCATTGCTTAAAATCACAACTGGTTCTCGGCCCTAGAACCGTTTTTTCTCCTCAGAACAGCCCCTCTGGTGCCAAAAGCCGCGCTCGGGCCCTCAGAGGAGCAGCAGCTCTCGGTTTCGGGGGCCTAGGCCCTGCCGGCGTCCCCGGTCTGCTCTGTTGCTAAGCAACGCGCGCCTGCGCCAGCAACCAATAGTAAAGATGGCGCCCGGCCGGCTTCAGCACGCGGCCGTTCAGGCCCCCGTCCGCCCTCGCGCCGGGGTGTGGAGCAAAGAGGCCACGCCCTCAGCAGACATGGCGCCGGCGTGGCTTCAGAAGTCGCGAAGAGAGCCAGTGAGAGGCTCCGCCCCCGGGAGGGGGGAGCAGGCTGGGATTGGCTGCGGCAGGGATTCAAACCGAAGTGCGGGGCGGTTAGGCTGGGCGGTTGGAGCGGGAGCTCGCGCCAGGCCGGCGGCTGAGGTGAGTGCGCGGGAGCGGGAGGGCGGCTGAGGGGCAGCGGCGGGGCCCTGGTACCGAGCTTGGCCTAGGGGTCGGGTCCCCCGTAGCGGACCTCGCTTAGGGGTCGGGGCTCCCCTCACCGGCCGAGGGGAGCCGCCGGCCTGGGGCTGGGCGGGCCCCGCGCCGGTTTCCTCAGAGGCCTTTTCCTTCGCTGCCTCCCGGGCAGGGCTTGGTTGCGGGTGCCTTACGCGCTGGCCTTGTTCCTTCGCCCTCCCCGGCCTCTGCGTCTGGTTAGGCGCGGGGCTGATAATCGTGGGGCTGGTAATTAAGACACGGAACTGTAGAAGTGCCCCTTGCTGTGAGTTAAGCAGCCTATAAAGAATGGAGGAGGCCCTTTTAGCAGGGAGCTTTTCCTCAATTTGTAGTCGATGTAATATTAGAAAGTCCTCGGAAATGTGTTTCTGTAGAGCCTGTAACTGCGAGCCTAGTATCTGAAAGCTTTCCAGGGTGAAGTCCTGAGCCCTTAGCTGCTGTGCTCCTTCCTGGCACCTCTCCCAACTATGTCTGCGCCTGCTTCTAGTGGTAATTTATTAGTCAAGGCTGTCCTGTGTGTTCCAGCAACCTCTCACATTAGCGAGGTAATTTCTGTGTTGCTGAGCTGGAGACTTTCCTCTTCATTGCTTCTGTTTATGTCATTGTTGCTACTGTTTGAGGAAAATGTGCTGACTGACTGAATTTTAACAGCTATTTGCAGTAGGAGCTCTAGCTTAAAATGCAGCTAAATTTAAAACTGAATTAAAATTCCCCAGATTGTTGCTCCTATTTTCATCTTACGAAGCTTTGAAAACTTGCAGATTTTTAGTGGCCTATATTGTACCAAATTATTTGTAGACAGGGCATGAGCTGTGCTCTGCAGCCTTCCAGAAGGAAAATGATTTGGGATTCCTCATCTTGCCTTGGGCTCTGTGCCTCTGTAGTATACTGGAGAATACTGGGAGCAATAAGGTGGGGAGCTGTATTGCCTCTCTCTGTGGGCCTGCTGTCTGCAAACTGTGGAGGGCTGAGGATCTTCATTCCCTAGGAAAGAATTTGGATGCGTATATCTTCATATAACATAACTCTTAATGTATTTTTCTTTACGCAGCTTCTAAAACTTGCCTTAAAAAACCCTAAACCCCGTTAATTCTGAAGCTGTTTCTCTCTTCTTTGGGCTGGTAATATGTTCTCTGTTTGGATGTGGGAAGAAAGGGCTGGGCTGTTTATTTAGCTCTGGTTTCTTGGCAGGAAAATGGAGACTGCGATGCTGAACTTACGGAATCTGTATGATCAACTTACGCGCCAGGCTGAAGCTTTAAGTGAAGGAAATGAATACAGTGAGTTCTGTTTCTGAAGTGGCTTGTGTTTGCTGTGAGAATATAAACATGCAAACAAAGATTATTAGCTGTTGTTGAAGAATCTGATGGTGATGGGTGCTATGGGTAATAAGACTGCTGCAGGCAGTCAGATTCAAAAGTTTCTTTTCATTGTCAAGAAATATGAAGTCATAGGTTGAACTGTTAGGCAGGGCCATGTTCCGCTTGTAGCAAGCGGACTTCGTCAGTGCAGGGTCTCCTGTTCTAGCTGTTCTGGTTGATACTGACGCAAAGGAGGTGGTTTTAAAAACTGCGAGATCTCATGAACATCTAGAATGTAGGTGGGTTTGCTGAAAGGCTGGCTTCTCCACTCTTCAGTTAAGAGCAGGTTATATTAATAGAGATCTACTGTCAGTGAAGGGAGGGCTGCTGCATCCCCTCTGCTTGCCTGGGTAGCTAAAGATATATGTATCTTCTCTCCAGAGTTTATTCAGTTAGCAAAGAACTTTGAAGAGTATCGGAGAAAAATGCAGAAAACGGAGCATGAGCTTGGAAGGTACAAAGACCTTCTCATGAAAACTGAAGCTGAACGTAGTGCTCTGGATGTGAAGCTGAAACATGCTCGCAATCAAGTGGATGTGGAGATCAAACGAAGGCAAAAAGCTGAAACAGACTGCGAAAAGCTGGTGAGTAATTCCTTTGTTACCAGTTGGCTCTTGAGAGTGTGGAGACAAGGTGATTAAACTGCATTGATCTATGGAAAATAAGGACTGGCACTTGTGATAACGTCTTTCCCCGGGTAGGAAAAAGAAAACACCCAACAACAACAAATTGGCTTGGCTCCTGGTAGTACCCGAACTGCTTTGGTCTGGAAAAAGGCGACTGGCTGCTGTTTGGAGCTGAGCTGCCATTACCTGTAAGAGCACGGGCTCTGCAGCCATTAGCAGTCTATTGACACAAGTTCTGAGAGCCTATCTGTGTGGTATCTCAAACGCTTCAGATTGTTTCATACAGTAATTAAACATGGCTTATCCTGTGACAGCTTCTGATATTATCTACCTTTACAGGAGCGGCAATTGCAACTGATTCGAGAGCTGCTCATGTGTGATGCATCTGGGAGCATTCAGCTAAGTGAAGAACAGAAGTCTGCCCTGGCCTTTCTTAACAGGCCACAGGCTTCTCTCGGGGGTTCAGACAACAAAAGGTGGGCAGCGTATGTCTGAGCAACATCAGTCTCAATTAGCAATCCAGCTGTGTACCTCTGTGATACATATTGCACCTGTACCAACAGAATCTTCCTTTTTATCCCAGTTTGAAGTACAGCTCCTCTGAGTCAGTAAGATTGTTCTGGAACCATGGCTGACTGAAAGCCAAACTGATACAAGTCTCTTCTAATTTTTGATTTTTAGGCTGTCTACAATAGATGAATCTGCCTCGATTCTGTCAGACATCAGCTTTGACAAGACTGATGAGTCACTGGTAATGTAACTCCAAGTTCCAAAGTTGTCCTCCACTAAACCTTAGAGGTGTGCAGTAGTCTCTAGAGACGCCTTATGTTTAGATTACTGGGGTATTAAACTGGTAGAGCTGATTTGCATTTCTCTGGTGTGCTATTGGCTAAAACTTAATGAAAGTCCTGGCCAGAGGCTGTGTGGTATTTACATTGAGCTAACCGGCGTTGTGTATTTCCCACAGGACTGGGATTCCTCTGTGGTGAAAACTGTCAGACTGAAAAAGAGAGAGAAGCGGGTATGTTCAATTCTTCCTCTTCAAATAGATTCTATTGTTAGCCTTAGCTGACACAGTGTCACCATCTGTCATCTCACAGCCACCTATAATGTTGCCTGAGCTACTAATCACAATCAAACTTCAGATGGATGTGCTGCTACTAGAATTCAACCCTGCCGTGTGGATTTAGATTAAAAGTTAATTCTGATGATGTTGTTTGTCTACTGAAAATGACTGGAGTTCCACATACCTTGTTCTGTTATGGCCTAGAGTTTGCAAGAAAGCACTTGAAGATGATTAACGGCTACCAGATTAGGGGGAAAACATATAGGAAGTTAATATTTTTCTATTCTGTAAAGGAGCTTGTGCTTGTTCTGGGCTGCTATTAGTATGCAATAGGCACAGGTGGGAAAGGACAACCTAAAATCATAACTAGCCCAGTTGGAAAGAGTCTGGGACTTGCTTAGTTGCTCTTCTTTTTATCTGTGTATGGGTTTGGTTGTTCTTTTTCCTCCTCCTTTTCTCTCTGTTTTCTGAACTGTATTATAAAGCTGGCTAGAAAAATTATTTGAAAGAGCAGCATATAGGCCTCGTGATACTTCATGTCAGCTTCAAGGTTGCCATGAAGAGCAGGTACCGTGGAAGAAGTTAATGCATCTGTGGTGTGTGCAGAGAGTTGTTCAGTCTTTCTAGTTGTACTGAACTAGTATAACATTAAGTTAACAGTGTTAACTGCCACATAGACAAAACCATACTGTATCGTTTCAGCGGTCTTCCAGGCAGTTCATTGAAGGCCCCCCAGGTCCTCAGAAGAAAACCAGATCAATTGGCTCCACAGTGGACCAGGTATGGTGGTCCCAGCTGTGTTTGTGTTTAAAGTAGTTGTTCATATTGTGTATCTGTTTCTAGGGCCAACAAATAAGAAAATCCCATGTCCTGTCAGTATTGCTGTCACTAACTGCATATTTCTTGTTACAGGGGAACGAATCCATAGTAGCAAAGACAACTGTCATGGTCCCCGGTGATGGTGGCCCAATTGAAGCGATCTCTACTATCCAGACTGTGCCTTATGGTCTGAAGAGACGGAGAAACAGTGGTAGGTGTCACCTCCCTGTTTGTCCCGGTCCTGAAGCAACTACTTCATAGGCTGGAGGTTACAAGTACCTCCCTCCAGGACTTGGGCAACTGCTGGTGGTTTATAATGCACTTGCTTTGAAGCAAAGGTTATGGAGGGGGTGATTCCATTCCATCAACGCTCCTCTTCTCTCTTTCAGGTCCTTTGCAGCCCTGGAGCAGCGAGTCCAGCATAGGCAGTAAGCAGCCGGAATCCAAATCGGAGACTGATGGCTCTAGCACCCCGCAGAGCAATGGGGGAGTGAGACTGCATGATTTTGTTTCAAAGACGGTAGGTCTACAGGCAGGGAGAACTTGAAAAAGCATCTTCTTCCATTTTTTAAATGTGTGCGATGTCAAGCTCTTGGAAAGAGGCCACCAGCCATTATGTTTCAAGTCAATATTGACTGCAGTGGTTACCTACATGGATCAGGGAATATGCTATCCTATAGGCTTAGCTAATTTCAGTCCTGTGAAGTTACTACATTGACTAATGTCTTCCCATCTCTATGCTTGGAATCATTAGGTTATCAAGCCAGAATCATGCATTCCATGTGGAAAGAGAGTAAAATTTGGAAAAATCTCTCTGAGGTGCAGAGACTGCCGTGTGGTCACTCATCCGGAGTGTCGGGAGCGCTGTCCTCTTCCCTGTATCCCCACTGTGGCGGGCACTCCTGTCAGAATTGGGGAGGTACGTGGAGGGTGAGCTTGGGGCAGCACAGCCACCAACACACATGGGCTGATCTTTGGTTGGAATTGGAATGTGCTTAGGCTCCAACAAGTCTACCTTTTACTGAAGATCTCCCACTGCTCAGAGCAGTTAACCCTGTTGGACTCTGTCCCTTCCACTCCTTCAATAACCGGGGGGGGTGGGTGGTAGGGATGTGATATTAGGAGGGTGTGTTGAGTTGTGAATGTGGCAACTCTGAGTAGGCAATCCTGCAGCATTGTCCTGATGGATGTAGTGTTGCTCTTTTCTGGGCTGCTGAAGAAGAAATGTTTGCTTTTTACGGCTAGATCTGGAGATCTTAGTCTGGAAAAGAGGAGGCTGAGGGGAGACCTTCTTGCTCTTTACAACTCTCTGAAAGGAGGGTGTAGCTGGGGGGGATCGATCTTTTCTCCCATGGAACAGGTGATGGGACAAGAGGAAATAGCCTCAAGTTGCACCAGGAGAGATTTAGGATGGATATTAGGAAAAAATTATTCACTGAAAGGGTTGTCAGCCATTGGAACAGGCTGCCCAGGGCAGTGCTGGAGTTGCCATCCCTGGAGGGATTTAAAAGGTGGGCAGACGTGGTGCTGAGGGACATGGGTCAGTGGGTATCTGGGCAGTGCTGGGTTGATGGTTGGACTCCATGAGCTGAAAGGTGCCTTCCAACCGAGATGGTTCTATGATTCTATCTTGCTACAAATTCCTAAGAGTATTTTCCATGTATTGAAGACTCTGAGTATCATTTTGTTTTTTCCTCCCCCTTCCTGTCTCTTAGGGGACCCTGATGGACTTTGTCCCTTCTACTCCTCCAATGATCCCTTCCATCATAGTGCACTGTGTTAATGAGATTGAGCAACGAGGGCTGCATGAGGTAAAATGAAAACGAGGTGTGAAAGAGTGCTAATGAAATGGGTTGTGGTGTTAGGGAAACAAATTGTTAACTCAAATTTCTCTTATTTATGGTGTGTATAGTGCTGCTCAGTGGGTGTCTCTGAGCGAGCAACAGTGGCTGTGTGGAGTACTCAGGTGTGGAGAGGAAGTGGGAGTGGAAGGATGTCAGCTTTATACGTGCAGTTGATATTCTGCCTCTAAGCAACGCTTTCTGTTAACAGACGGGCCTTTACCGGATATCTGGCTGTGACAAGACAGTGAGGGAACTGAAAGATAAGTTTCTTAGAGCAAAAAATATTCCTTTGCTCAGCAAAGTGGATGATATCCATGCGATCTGTGGCCTTCTCAAGGACTTTCTACGCAGCCTGAAAGAACCCCTTCTCACTTTCCGGTTAAACAAGACTTTTATGGAAGCTGCAGGTAAGGAGTTGCTAAATGACATCTCCAACTCTTTCGCTAGGCTTTGATGGTCTCAGGGTTAGCTGTCACGTGAACCAGCAGACCTCAGTGTTCTGGAGAGCCCTCGTGCTTGCAGCTGTGTTGATGATGGGAAGATCTCTCCTCTTCCAAAACAGTACAGCAGAAAAAAGCAACAAGTTCTAGGGCTTGGGCAGGATACAAAGTTATTACAGTGGCATGTGAGGCTTCTGGCTTCCTAGTTTCTCAGGCTAGCTATTGTTGTGAGGGGAACATTTTAGCTGGGCCTCTGAGACAACTTTCTGAGGTCTAAACATTTTTTCCTCAGAAATCTTGGATGAAGACAACAGCGTTGCTGCTATGTACCAAGCAGTTGGTGAACTTCCTCAGGCCAATAGGGACACTCTGGCTTTCCTTATGATGCACCTGCAGAGGTATGTTCAAATGGGCTGGGAGCTCTTAAAGTGGGAGGTTGCAACTGGTGCTTTCTCTAATTGGCTCTTGTTACTGCTTGGGAGCATAAAGTCTTTGTTCTGGATAAAACCTGCTTATTCAGAGGCTGAAGTGTGGGGGGGACAGTGGAGTTGTATGACAAGTGAAGGGGAGAAGCTATGTTTTTCTTAATTTTTTTTTTATTAAATATAGGGTAGCTCAAAGCCCAGAGACTAAAATGGATATTGCCAACTTGGCCAAAGTCTTTGGCCCCACAATAGTTGCCCATGCGGTACCTGATCCTGACCCTATGACACTCCTGCAAGATACTAAGCGGCAACCCAAGGTAGGTCGGCAGAAAGGACTGACCTGGGCGAGTGTATCCCACTTGAAGAATTCAAATGAATTGCTGGAGGGAGCTGAAGCAGTGCCTGTCTGCTGTCAGTGTGTCAAAGCTGTGTGCCAGTGTGTAATGTCAGCTGCTCACGGGTGTCTCTGTAGGTAGTGGAGCGACTTCTGCTGCTGCCTATGGATTACTGGAGCCAGCTGATGATGGTGGAGCAAGAAAACATTGACCCAGCACATGTAATTGAGAACACCAATGCCTACTCCTCTCCACAGACACCAGATGTTAAAGGTAACCCCTGGGTGCTGCTCTCTTGGCTGTGTAGCTGCTGTATTAAAAAGAATGCTCCTCAACTAAAGCTGCTTGTGAGACTCTTGGAGCTAGCCTTTCCTGCACGCTTTATGGAGGAAGAGGGAAGCAAAGCATGCCAGGAAACGCCAGATTTGTCTAGTGTTTTTGACAGATGCTAGGGAATATCTAATGTTCCTTGCATGGCAATGAAAACTTCAGCTGTCCTTGTGTTGCTCACTTCACTGCCTCTCTTGACAGTGAGCATGCTGGGACCCCTCACTACTCCGGAACGGCAGCTCTTCAAGACGCCGTCGTCCAGCTCCCTGTCCCAGCGAGTCCGGTCCACCTTCAGCAAAACCACCCCCAGGTGAGTGCCCGTGGGTGTTATCCTGAAGGTGTTGGGGTGACGTGACTGTGGGTGGTTTGGGTGTTCAAAGAGAACTAAAAATAGACTTTTGGGCCCAGTTCTGGGAGCAGTTTGGATTTACTACTCAGTCAGCTCTCCCTTGATCAGTGCTGTAGTAACAGGGCAAGCTGCTTAATGGTTAATGAGCATTATCTAATGGGAGGGAGAAGAGCACTTTGTTTGGGAGGTGGGTAAAATTTGGGTGAATAACCCCAGAAAAGGAAGAGCTTAGACCTCTATATCCCAAATCCCAAACTGATATTTTTCTGTTTCTCTTGAACTAGATTTGGGAGCAAAAGCAAGTCAGCGGTCCAGCTTGGGCATCAGGGCAACTTCTTTCCCTCTCCTCTGCTGAAGTGAAGTGGACCTGGGAGTTAGTGTTGTCCTAGCATTTGCACACCAATATGCATGAGTACAGTAAACGCAAGTCCTCCGCAGCCCTTGGCAGCTTCTGTAATAAGATCTTTTCCTCTTATCTTCCAGCTTAGCTGACACTTTTAATGGGATTTTATTGTGCAATGTGTTTTTATTATCTAATGTTCTAAATTTAGTATTGGTGAAGGAGGTAACTAGCAGGATTTGTTCAAAGTGTTAATAAAAAAATCTGCTAGAGGAACTCACTGACACTTTTCAATAGCATCCAGTCTTCTACCCATGTGAAGTGGAACAGTTGTACAAGGGTACTAAGTTGTTTTTTATTCGTTTTGAAATAAAACCTCCATAGGTTGCTCTTCACACAGCAGTAACACCCCCATTGAACTTTGTCAGAATCCAGTCTTTCAAAGAGTGCACAGGTCTGTAATTCTTGCCTCGTGCTGTGGTTGTGCATCCTGTAATCCTGAGGATGGCAGTGTTGCCTTTGTCTGATGGGCAAAGATGCTCTGTTTAATTGACTGCTGGAGGGACTGTGACTTTTTCTAAAGGAACGTTTCCTGATGCTGTGTTTACAAGGGGAAAATTTTGTAAAGGACTGTCTGTAGATGCAAACCCAAAGGGTTCCTGGGTCATCTAAATGAATTACTAGTGCTGCTCATACTGGTGTGGGGAATGGGGGTAGTTTAATAGCACCCTTGCTTTTGGGAGTCCCCTATTTTCCTGATGTGACCTTGGACTGTGCTGTGTGAAAAGACTTGTGGAACATGTACAGAAATTATAAAGTGTCTGTTTTATTGAGCTCTGGAAAACTGTCCTATCTGTGCAGTTAAGTAAATCGTGACACTCTATGTGACCTACAATTCTGTACTCTGGCTAATGCTTTTCACTTGCGCTAGAGGTGTTTAACCAGAGCCTGTGTGGCATCACGGGAGGCTGTGGTGCCATAATGCTATGGTGCTGTGCTCTGAGCAGCTCCTGCACCACGAGCTAACAAACCTGGCAGTCTTTGCTGCTGGGGTGCAGGATCATGCACTGGGTAGTTCATGGGTATCCTCATGGGCCCAGTAGAGGAAGGAGAAGAACAGTTCTGGTCCCTAATATTGTATCAGGAGGTGAAATAGCCTGGACTGAATGTGGAGTCCTGTGTCCAGCTCTGGAGTCATCAATATAGGAAGGACATGGACCTGTTGGAATGGGTCCAGCAGAGGGCTACAAAGATGATCAGAGAGCTGGAGCTACTCTCCTTGAGGATGGGCTGAGAGAGTTGGGGTTCTTCAGCCTGGAGAAGGCTCCGGGGAGACCTTAGAACAGCCTTGTAGTACCTGAAGGGGACTACAGGAGTGATGAGGAGAGACTCTTTATCAGGGAGTGTAGCAATAGGACAAGGGCTAATGGTTTTTAATTGAAAGAGGGAAGATTTAGGCTAGATATAAGGAAGAAATTCTTAACTGTGGGGGTGGTGAGAGCCTGGCTCAGGTTGCCCAGAGAAGCTGTGGCTGCCCTATCCCTGGAGGGGTTCAAGGCCAGGTTGGAGGGGGCTTGGAGCAACCTGGTGTGGTGGGAGGTGTCTCTGCCCAGGGCAGGAGGGTTGGAACTTGATGATCTTTAAGGTCCCTTCCATTCTATGGTGGCCTGGGTTGTCTCTCCCTTGCTTGCAGGATCTGGAGGGTCAAGTCCTCTCCTGCCATGTTTGTACCTGGCCTCTGACCCGCTGCAGGAGATGGGGCTGCTGCTCCTCTTCCCCAGTGGGGCCAGTGCCCCAGGACTGGGTGTTTCTGGCCTCTGGTGCTTTCATGCACACCAGATGTGCATGAGGGGGGCACTAAGGCACGTTCCCCTTCTCCAGATCCTGTGTCTTGGACACACAGCTTGGCCCTTCTCTGGAGTGTCCTCTCCCAAACTGGGTCCTTGTCTGTTCCTTGTTGGAGCAGAAACTGGGGCATTTGCCGTGGACCTGCTGGGGGATAGCTGCCCTGGTAGGGACAGATGGGGCTTGGGGACACCTTGGCAAGCCACCCCCACTTGTGGCTGGAAACGTGGCTGTAGTGCTGGGGGGGGTGTGTGTGTGTGCCCCCACCTCTGCCTGCTGGGAAGGACACAAGTTCTGCAGAGGGATGTGGTGTGGAGAGGACACTGCAGAGCCAGGGCTGTACCTGATGTGAGCTGGGGGTGTGGAGGGTGAAAACAGAAGAAAGGGTGTATCTCTGGCAGTCTGTGCTCTGGTTGCTTTAGGCTGGAAAGAGACCTGCTCTTGCACAGGAGAAATCAGGTGGAAAAGAATTTGAAATATTTATTGATCAAAGAATAGTAAAAGCCTCACTTTGGTCTCAGAAACAGTGATGAATACATTGTTCCTAGTGATTCCTCTGTTCCTGCAGAGGTAAGTACACATGTGCTTCAAATTATTAATGCAGATATAATCACAACTATATAGTCCTTGATCTGCAGCTAGCTCTTGCCGCTTTTCCACTTAATGCTATTGGACAGGCCAGGACCATCCCTGTCCTCTAGGCAAGTGCTTCATCCTCCGCAGGGACCCCTCAGGGGTTAGTCGTCTTAGGAGGAAGTCACCTTTGTGAAGCCACCTCATTATTGGAAAAATTAGTTCTGAAAATTGAAGGGAGTTAATTTCTTGTGCTGCCCTAACCAGCACTTAGTTCTGATGTGTAGCAATTCCAAGAATGTGACAAAGGTCTATGTCTGCACAAGATTGTGCTTGGACCCTCTAAGTCAAGTTCTCCACCTTTTTCATTCCCTTTCAGAGAAGCAGGACTGAGGGCAAGGTGTATAAATTTTGGGCAGCCAGTTATCTATGGGTAGGCTTGTATTTAACAGGTGAGCAGTGGGGTGGACTGAGACAGACCCCTTATATCTATATGAGGTGATAGACCTGCTGTTGGAGAGACAGATGAACACAAGTCCCTGTTGCTTTCTAGGTTTGCCAAAAGGATGCCCTGCTTTCCCTAGACAGGGTCCCACCATCAGTCTAGATCAGTTCCAGCAAATTCCGCAGGCAGGTTGTGGTCAGTTTCTCTGATGAAGTTGTGGATAGCATCAGCCTCCCACCTGTGGTGCATTGTGGCAGCCATCTTTGTCAGCCTCTGCCCGCACTCCCTCCTCTTGTCTGTCAGCATGGGAATTCTGTAACTTCCATAAATTTTTCTTTTGCTTCTTGAGGTGAATTCCTCCTGTAGAGGAAGAACTTTCCCCAGTAGAGATTAAGGGTTTGACGGCCTTTGGGGCTCAGGGTGTCCCCTGCCTCCTGCAGCTCCCTGAAGATCTCCTCTACCTGCGCTGGGTTCTTATGCCATAGAACTCTGCTAATTGTAGCTTTACAAACATGAACTCAAGGTCTGGGAGTCTCTGAAGAATTGGCCTGAGGTTCTGGATGGCTGCCTCCACTGTATTATTCTCATCTTCCTTCTCTGCATTAAGCCACTGTTTCCTATAGGACCTGGCCAAGGCTTGGTAGAGAAGATGGTAACTTGGATCCTGCTCCAGGGCTCTCTGTAATATCTCAATTGCTTGGGCTGGAGACCATCGCAGCCAGAACAAAGCTGAAGTTCTGATGACCTCCGGGTTGGAGCTATTCTGTAGATCAATGGCCTTGATAGAAAAACATCTATTTTTATCCGCTTCTTCCAGTAGCTTGGCTAAATATATTTTGGCTCTGTAGTTATTTGGCTGCTCAAGGATAGTTCTTTCCAATTGGGTTATGGCTTTCCTTGCGATATCAGGATACCAGAAGTAACTCTAGGAGGAACACACTGACACTCATGAGGCTCCATCTGCACGTCGGAAAACTTTTCTTAATGGTGAGAATGATGGAGTGCTGGCAGAGATTGCTCAGAGAGGTGGTGGAGTCTCTGTCCTTGGAGATGCTCAAAAGCTGTCTAAATGTGGCCATGGGCAACCTGCTCCAGGTGGCCCTGCTTGAGCAGGAGCTTGGACAAGGTGACCACCAGAGGTCCTTTCCAACCTTGTTCTGAACACAGACACTGTGCTAAGCCTTGCCAACCCAAAGTCACTCTTTTTGGGAGCTGCTATGAGAACGGGCGCTGTGCACTCACCTCCTTTTTGCTGTGGGTGCAAGTGTCACCGTCAGGGAGCGATGGCTCAGCCTGGCCTCTTCCATGCTGCAGCGGGAACACTGGGCAGCACCCAGTCTGATTTATAGAATGATCCTTAAATAGAAAAAGTACTTCCTTCCGGGCAGGGTCTGATAAGGTGATCTGTCTTGAGGAAACAAAACTGAAAGAGAAAGGCTTAAACCAGGAAAGAAAGGTCTCCTTGTGTTGAAGCTTCTGCCTTCACCACAAAATGAGACTGGGTGAACTGTGAGGCAGATCTGAGCTCACCTCTGGAGTCGTCCTCCCCCTGAAAAAGCACCTATAAAGCTTTTAGAAAGCAACAGGGCTAAGGTGCTGGAAGAAAAGGCAAGTAAATATGGCTCTGCCATCACTGTTATAAGGCCAAAGGCTCCGTGTGACTCTGCAAGACCTTGGCGCTGGGGCTCATCGGGCTGGTTTTGTCTGGGTCTGTCCTGACCTGTGGCTTGTTTACCTGAGACAGCAACAAGGGGGCTGTTTCTAATTGATTTTGTAGCTATTGAATTTGTATAGTTCTGTGTATCTGTGAGGTAGGACGGCTGTGCCTGTGCTAAGCCTGATGGACTGCCCCAAGGAGCAGGGAGCGCTGCCAGAGGGTCAGGGAGCACAGACCTCCCCAGGGCCCTCAGCGACGCCTCGTGCATCCGTCACCTGCTGTTGAAGAACACAGATTTGCCAGGTGACAGAAACCGGTCTTAGAGGTAACAGGAAAAAATACAGGTAAAGCACGGAATACATAGTGTACCTGGGTGTAACATGGAATTGAAGCTCTGTGAAGATTCATGTATAGAGCGTAATAGGAAGTACATTTAAAAAAATAAATAGTTCCAAGTAGACCCTAAACTGAGGAGGAAGAAACTGTCAACCTTGTAATCACATTCCTCCCAGAAGAAGAAAAAGGCATCAATGTAGTTTCCCTCCCTCAGGATGCTGATGAGTCACTGCAGCGATGCCACGGAAGGAGGAAGAATTCATCGTTAGGGGAATGGGGAAGATGCTTTTGTCTATTGTACTCTTTTTTTTTTTTTTTTTCTATTACTGTAAACCTTTAATAGAAACTGAGTAATTTGGGTATTAGTTAGTGCTGCTGTAACTGGATGAATGGTAAGTGATTAGACTGAGGCGTTAATCAGCCTATCAATGAGTTCTAATTCTTGAATCCTGGTGGAAGTGTGTTCTCTCTGTGTGCTGTGGCTTGTGTGAGCTGCTCCTCGGTTGCCTGCCGTGGCCGGGACGGGGCCGTGCCTGCTGGGGGATGTGGGTGCTTTGGCTCCTGGGGACAGGGGCTGGGCTGTGGGCAGAGCCCAGCAGGAATTCAGAGCTCAGGTCACACAGTTACAGGGGGTTGGAAGGGACCTCTGGAGATGATCTAGTCCAACCCACCTGCAGGTCCCACAGGAAGTGTCCAGGTGGGGTTTGAATGTCTCCAGAGACGGAGACTCCACCGCCTCTCTGGGCAGCCTGTTCCAGGGCTCTGCCACCCTCAAGGTAAAGAAGTTCCTCCTCATGTTTAGGTGGAACTTCTTACATTCAAGTTTGTGTCTGTTTCCTCTTCTGTCACTGGCACCACTGAAAAAAGACTGGCTCCATCCTGTTGACACTCACCCTTGAAGTATTTCTAGGCATTGATGAGATCCCCCCTCAGCCTTCTCTTCTCCAGACTAAAAAGCCCCAAGTCCCTCAGCCTTTCCTCATCAGAGAGACACTCCAGGGTCCTCATCATCTTTGTAGCCCTCTGCTGTACCCTCTCCAGCCGTTCCCTGTCCCTCGGGCCTCGCCAGTGGCTCTTGGCTCTGTCTCCTGCTAATATTAGGACTGGTTTGAGGAAGATTATGGTTCTGTGAAATAGCTATTAATATCATACAAAGCTTGGATGGAAGTCAAAAATAACAACAAATGAGAAAACTCTGAACCACAGAGCCAAACAGGAAGCACAGGCGAGGCTTGGTGTTGTGAGAGATAAACAGTGGGAAGGAAAAGCAAAAGAGCCGCAATAAGATGCAGAGGAGAAAAATACAAGTAGCTTTGGAGACCACTGTTTTGGAGCCAAGGGCTGTTCTTGGGCTGTTACGTTGATAGCGCTGATCGGATCCTCTGAGCTGATTGAAAGGAAATCCTGGTTTATTGGCCCAGACATTTCCCGAGTTTGGAAAAACACCCGTCTGTCATAAAGCTCCTCTGCAGCCTTGGGGAATGGGGAGGGCTGGAACCCCTCTGGTTCTCTGACACCCCCCCTGCCTTGGGGATGAGTCCGCTCTCCTTCCTCTGGGGTCTGTTCCGTGCCCTACAGCCTCTGCTGCTGCTACTGGGCAAGGGACGTCCGAGCCCTGGCTGTCACCTCCCTTTGAGAGAGCTACTGCACTTGTGATAATCCACGAGTAGGGATGTGGCATGGGCTGGAGGAATAAACAATCTTTCCAAGACCATACAGGAGCTGGTGAGGGAATGCAGACAGGCCAGCAGGGTCAGTGTCCTTTATCAAGCAGGAAAAGGAAGGACAAAAATCCAGACTTTGAGCCTGATTCTTCTTGGACACAATGAAGGGGCTTTGGACCCCCAAACCCATCTGCAACGTGGGGCAGGACAGACCGAGCCTGGCAGGGCCGTTCTGAATGCAGCGCCCACGGGGCCAGGACATTTCAAGGACCTTCAGCAGAGGATCAAAGGCCAGAACTAAAAATACATTGAGGTGCAGCAGGATTTCACTGACAAAGTTTGAGTTGTGGTTTAATATTTAAAACCCGTCTCTTGTTAATTGCATCCAAGGTCCTTGCTGGCATTGATGTAGAGGTGAGGCTTCTATGAGAAGGAGGGCAGGTGACAAAAGGGTGGTGTCACTTTCTATTGCACCTTTTGAGATCGTATGGACCCTCCTGCTCCAGGCTGCGCTACTGGCATTTCTGGGTGTGGGTGTCCACACTCCTCCAGGGAAAGAACCTGGCAAGAGCTGGGTTTTTCCAGTGTCTCCGTGCTTGCACAGAGGTGTTAGATTCACACGGCTTCGGTGGCCACCGTGCAAATCCCTGGCCAAGAGCTACGCTGCCAAATCCCTTTGGTCCCTGCCTACTCAGGACCTAGAGGCTGTGCAGGGATTTGCAGTATCTTTTACTAGACCAAAATAGGTGAACTCTCTCCTAGACAAGCGCTTGTCTCCTTTAAGGCTGTATATATACTACAAGGCGATCACTTCTGGTGACAGCCTTGGCGTTAGTGCTTTGTACCAGCAGATGGCAGAGGGCTTCCACCAGTGGGCTCTGAGACCGAGCTGGGGGTGTCTGCGCTTCCCTTCCCTCTCCAGCCCCCAGTGAGCAGCTGTGCTCTTGCACCACTTTTACATTTCTGCCTCCCAGCTCCATTATTTTTTAGCAATATTCCAATTTCCCTCCCCGCCCCCTTATTTGGGCGAAAAGACCTATATTTGGGAACGTGGCAGTTTCCTTTGGGTGTAAACAGGGAGGGAGAAGGGAGCAGGGCGTTGGAGAGCACGAGGTGCCTGTGGAGGGCATTCGTCCTTCACAGTTTGGCTGGGAAGGGCCCAAGGAATGCCTGGGCAGCAAGCTGGAAATGGAAAAGGAAATATTATTTCCATATAATGTATACCGGAGCTGTCAGAGCAGCATTGTGTAAAAACAGCCTCGGCCTCACCAAAATATTTGACCTGCTTGTTTTCAAATGCTTTGAAGGTACAACAGAGACCAGCCTCTCTGTGCCTGCCCTGATTATTGCACTCACCCAAATTACCCAATACGGGAAATTAGATCTATTGAATTCCTGCAGATAAGGGTGGCCGGGGCATTCTGCTTTACTCACACTGGAGATTCAGCTGACGTGCAGCTATCGGAGGCTGGATTTGTTCCTGTGGGACGGTGCAGGGAGCTCTCTCTGGAGATGGCAGTGAACGGCTTCTCTCCAGACACACCTGATTTCCCCCAAACCAGACAGGAGCTGCTTGCGAAACCCTGTCTTCTATAACCTGCAGCAGGGTCTGGGCAGCTTCTCAAGCACGCACAGAGAGCAGAAAAAGGGAGCTGTTAAGCGTTTCAAAATCTTAGGCTGAAATACCTTCCTGAACTGCCTATCTCTCCTGAATTAGTCCATCTCCAAAAATACGAGGATTCGACCGTTTACAGCTTGGTGAGCCCATGAGGTCACTGCAAAGGCTTGATCAACGGGAGAAAAATAATTCTAGGGAAAAGAAAATAGATGATAGCGAGAGGTTCAGTTAACTGACCTCAAAAACACAGCCCTCGCTGTCTGCTGTCTACGTGACCGCCTCACCATCTCACACGTTCAAAGGCTGTGTCTGCGAAGCGCTGGAAGACACTCTGATACCAACGAACTCCCCTGGCTCCTCAGGGAGGGCTTCTTATCTCCAAGAGCAAAGCCTTCCCTTCTATCAGCACTCAGAGAGACACCCAACTGTCTCCCAACTGCTCTGATGCTGTGATAAGCCCAGAGCGTTTGCTGCTCGCGAGGCCGGGAAGCTCCAGAGCACCAGGGTCTGATCTAGGGCGGGCAGCTTGGCTGTGGAGAGCAGCAAAGCTTGTGGAGTCGTGCGGGTCCAGAGAGCTAGTAACTGTTCCTCCTCAGTTTTGACCCAGCTGGGTCCCCCTGAGGGGCTGGAGCCTTCGTGCCAGCTCCCAGGATGGGGTAGCCAGAGCTGCATTGGAAGCGTGGCCGGTAGAAGCTGGAAGTGGCCTTTAGTGAGGAGCCCCGTGTGATGTGCACAGCATCTGTCCCTTCAACCACGTGGCTCTTAACACCACCAAGGACATGAGCTTGGGGAAGCAGAGGTTTTTCCAGGGGTGGGAATGCCCAGGACCCAGTCGTATCATTCAAGGGGGCTGGGGGTGTGAGAGGGGCACGGAGCGTGTGCCTGGTTTGTCCTTTAGAAAGGATTGGTGAGGAGAGGAGATGGGAGAAGGACATGTGGGCAAGACAACTGGCACAGAAATAACACCAAATCCTACACTTCTCAGAAGCCAAGGCACTGAAGAAATCTCAGTTTCAAGCTGGTCCTAACTCTTCCCGCAGCAGTGACTGCCTGGGGCAGGGGACACAATGTTCCAGCCTTCTTTATTCCAGGCTGACTGTTCTTCTCATTCTGCATTTCCCTCCTTGGGGAATCTCTCTTGCATGGCTATGAGGGGGTGTCTCCTCGTTTTCTGGACTGGGAGTGTGTTGGAAGTCAGCAGAGGAAGTGGGACAGCAGAGTTGAGCAGTGACTTGCATCTGAGATGACCAGGAGTGGCAGCCTCCTGCCAGGAGAGCGTCCGTGGCTGCCAAAGGAGGCAGCAAATGGCCCAAACTCTGGCAAAGGGGCTGAGGCTGAATCCCAGCTCCAGAGCACAGGAAAGGGTACCAGAGGATCCATGGGATTTGTAGGGTTGTTAACTAATGAAAGCCGGAACACAAGAGAAAATCAGATCCTCTGATTCCAGCAGCCAGACATGTGGTGCTGCTATTGTGGCATAAAAGTAATGAGAAATTGGGATGTTAAGATTTTGATAAGATTGCAGCAGTAACATGCGACGTTCTGAGCCAGACTCTCAGAGAGAAGCTGCAGTGATGACAACCCAACATAATGTGTAGAAAGAAAGAATAATAGTGGATGATTTAAACAATATGCTCATTAAAATAATATATATTGAGGGATGAATCTGTTTCCTGCACATCTTAGAAGCCAGCCCACGGTACGCTTAGTCTGGTTAACAGCAGCTGTGGGCAAGAGCAGGGGAGAAGATCCTCCCCGGTGAAATGTTGAGGTGCTTTGCATGGGTTTAATGAATGTAAAAGGTCTGAAATATGGCTGAGCTTATAGAAAGTCTCATGGAGAGAAAAGGAAAGGGCCCTCGGGCATCTGTGACCAGTCAGTTCAGGACAACCTGTTATTCTGGGTGCAGCTGAGATGAACTATAGCTGATTCTACAACCCCTTGGATTCTTCCTTGGATAGGAAGCTACTTTACTGGTACATAACGGAGAAATTTCTGCATGTGGAGAGGGGAGACCAAGGAAACAGCAAATCTAAGTCTTCCTCAAGAGAAGAAGCCAATACTGGGTAACGCCAAGAAGGTTGAAATATGTCAGTATAACTTTAAAGTGGGATTGATGAGATAAGCATCATAATTGACATAAGTGGTAAAGAGGGAAGAAATCTTAATACAGTAAGAAAAGAACAGGCTACGAAGCTCTTACATTCATTATATGCTTTCAGGTTATCTGCGCAAGATGGAATTCGCTCAACAGGTAGGAGAAAGGTGAGAAAGGAGCCTCCGCTAACCTGAAGAGGATGGAAAAAGGTCAAGAAAATGCCAAAAGTTTCTCTTAAAAAAGAGGGTGAACGTCAGGAGAGAATTATGTGGTGCTGGGGTCTGGGAAAACAGTGGAACAAGCAGTTAAACACGTTGTTTGTCAGCACCTAAAGAAGAACACCAAAGAAAATGAGTAACAGGCAGTACTAATTTGGCAAGATTCAACCATCCCAAGCTAAGATAATTTACTTCTACAATGATGTTGTGAGCGCTGCGCTCCAAGAAGAGGCAGTAAATACAGTTTTATGGCTTTTGACACTGTTCCACATGGTCCATGAACAAGCAAAAGAAACACAGTTCAGATAAAATCACTGCAGAGTGGATCCAGGACTGAGAGACGAGCCCTGCGCAGAGGGGGATTTTCAGTGGTTTCCTTGTAAAGTGGAAGGATAGAAATAAAGCAGGTTTTTAAGAGCAGGTTAAAGAAACAGGTTGGGAATAATGTAACTGGTCCTTGATTGGGCAGGAAGATATTTCTCTCTCACCTCTACTGATGGAGGCTTCTGTAGATATTTTGGAAAATAATATAATTTTAATTGCTGTGAAACTAAAAAAATAATTTGTTTGGTTTATTTTTTTTTTCAAGCAGGGAACTAAAATACACCTTGAAACGAGAAGCTGTCAGCACTTTTAACTAATTAGATCTAACAAAAACGTAGTGCAAAGTTGCTGCAGACAGAAAGATGCTTCTAAAAGCATTAATTCATGAAGAAATAGCTCCAACTGAGCCAGGATGCCTGCTCTCCCAAACAGAGATGGAACCTGGGTATTCGTGCAAGTAGACCTTCACCCTATCATCTGTTCCTGAAAAATCCCTATTTCCTCAAATGTGATGTTTCTCTTGGGACTTTGCTCCCTGGAATGTCAGACGCCCTTGGTGAGAAGGATCTTGCCCTTGGCCAAAGTCACAAACAGGGGATTACATGACGTGATTTCCTGTGCGAGCAGAACTGGGTTTGATGACCCACGGAACCTCTCAGCTTTGAAGGCTGATGCTTGTTTTCTCGGGCTTTATCTTGGAGCCAATTCAGCAAAGTCTTTTTTGTCCTAACTTTTATCTAAACACACACACACAAAAAAAAAAAAAAGAAGGGGGAGAATAAAAATATACAGTGTCTTCTAGAAAAAGAAAACAAACTCTGTCACTCCCTAATTCTGACTCTTCCTCCATCAGCCTTCAGGAAACGAATTGACGGAGGTGAAATTGTTTAATGTAAATGGTTGGACTCGATGATCCCAAGGGTCTCTTCCAACCTAGATGATTCTATGATTCTATGATTTCCACCCAGCGAGAAGACAGCCCCCCGCTCGCTGCTCTGCCCAGTGGAGCCGAAGGTGCCCTTTCCACCCGGACAAGCCCAATGGCCCAATCCTGTGTGAGACACCTTGCCAGGAGGGCAGGTTTTCCCACGTTTTCAGCCTCTCACAACAGCGTCTCCTGGAAGCTTGGCTTGTGCTTTGTCCCCTTGTCCTCATCCAGGATGCATCTCAGCAAACACCAGTCCCTGGTGCGTGGCAAGGACACGGCACTGTGTATCTGCCACTGCCGTCCCACCTGGCTTCAAATACATGTTGAATCAGGTGAGGAGCAGCCTGTGGTGCTCTTGTTGTTTATAGCATCGTTGTAGCCCACTTTTGGGACACGACTCGATACCACCACGGTGGACACTGGATTGTATCTACCCTCTACTGCTTGGCCAGAGCCTTCTCCAGGGTCACACGCCACCCAGGTGGCCCACGATGACTTTCTCTGCCTGTGGTTTTCTTTACCTTTTTCAGTTCCAAGTACCTGAAGCACTGAGAAGGTGCCAGAGCCTTCTCAAATGGTTTATTTTTAGCACAGCATCAAGAGCACGCTCTGTGCCCTGAGGCACACCGGTAGGTGATGGGAAGACACTTGAAAATATAAAACTCCCACTTTTCAACAGAAATGAGCTCTTAAACCTGCCCAGACTTTCTAGTGGCTTAATTCAGTCCCTGCGATCGCATTTCATTTGACAGGATTTTATTTGACATTTCATTTTCGAGACGTTGCTCCCCATGTAAGTATTTATCAAGTCCCTCAACCCCCCTCCCCTTCTCTAGAGCGCTGAAGTCCTGGAATCTCCTGCCCTAAAGGCTTTGATGGAGTCCCACGGCGCTCAGACCATCCCGGCGGCGACTTTGGCCCCGCAATCGCTGACTGGGTGAAACGAGAACCCCTGATTATTTTCACAGACGGCGTTTTCCTGAGGAGCCATCTCGCAGCAGCTCAGCCCCTCGCCTCTGAAACTCTCCGCGTGTGCAGGCAGGAGGCGTTTCATCCGGAGCTGGAACCCATCAGCCAAGCAGAATTTCCTTTGAGCGGCAGATAAGCAGATTCTGGCGATAGAGAGGCCCCGCTCAAACAGAAACACTGGGCTTCCAGCTTTCAGAACAGCCTCCAGGGCCAGAGGGGAAGGAAGTATTTAATATTGTGAACACAGGACATATAGAGAAAAACAACACTTCAAGATGCATCACCCTTAAAGCCGTCGTACGCCCGGGGCTGTTCTCCTCCTGCTGCTGCCAAGGGTGAGCATCCCCGCGGCAGCCTCGGCGTGCAGGACACGCATGGCACGGCTGAGGGCTTCCTAAGCCTGTGCAGTATTTGGTAAGAATTCCTCAGGAACTGGCAACAAAAGAGTCGACTCATTGAGCAGGAAACCTTATGCAGGAGAAAGCTGATGGCGGGCTCACCCGTATTGAAAAATCAACTCGTCTTTGTGAACAACCTGAACGGTCAGATTACAGAAAGTAAATCCCTGCAAAAAAAAAAAACCCAAAACAATTCCAGCCTCTTTGCTGAACGCCGCAGAGCCCGGCTTGCTTGGTGTTGAGTTGTGAAGCATGTCAGGGCACGCACAAGATCCCGTCTCAGAAACTGCAGCTCTTTTCAACATCAGCAGAAGCAAAAAAAATATAATAGACTCCTCTTTCAGAGAGCAAACAGAAGCAGGGCTCTGCACTGTCTAAATACTGTCAAAAAGCTGCAGTGGGATAACAAAGTTGTGATCAAAACCAGCATAAGATATAGGGAGACTCTTAGATAGGCTGGTTCTTGAATGAAAATCTTAGAAAAATCAGTAACAAATCAAGCACAGTAAAACCAAACCAGGTATTTCTGGAAAAGTGGTGGAGAAAAGTTTCCCAACTTCAGGTGGACTCCTCTGTGCTCCAGGGGATGAAGAGCAGAGAACCACAGGCAAGAAGTGGCTCCATGCTCATGGACGACGTAAAGGCACAGCTTAGAGTCAGCAGACGAACAGAGTGTGATTCAGGAGACTCCCTCCTGGTTTCTGGGGACACAGGAAAGACTGACTGTGAAAAAAACCCTCATCCCAGGACCACCTTCCACATCAGCCGATGGGATGGGGGAATATCCAGTAACGGAGACTTTGTCCAAGGGTACCCAGCTGGAGAGAGGAAGAACGGGATGAGGACCTGCTGTTCAAAGACCTTGAATCACAAGGTCAAGTTGTGTCCTGGTAGTTATCCGTGGGGTGGGAGCTGCTCAGCCTGGCCAGGTCCAGAGGACGTGTGCGTGTCACCCTGAGGACGTGTGCGTGTCACCCTGAGGACGTGTGCATGTCACCCCGAGGATGTGTGTGTGTCACCCTGAGGATGTGTGTGTGTCACCCCTCGCAGGGGAACCCACCCCCAGCATCTTCACTCCCCCAGCCCAGTGGACGGTGTTACCAGAGTTGCTCTGCCCACAGCTTCCAGAAACTGCCTCAAGATGGTGCTCCAGCCAATTCTCTGGGTTTTCAGAAGAATTTGCGTGCGTTACAGATGGCTTTTCTGTGCAGGTCTTTGCCTAACAGTAACAAACGAGGGTGGACCTCAGTCCTTGCGGGGAGCCTCCAGCTGCCTCTGCCAAGCCATCCCTCCCTTTGAAAGGTCCATCGTTTCCAGCTCATGGGCTGGAAGCCCCCGAGCGGCTGCCGGGAATGAGTCACAAACAAGGTCCCCATAGGAAAGGAGAACTATGGATTCATAACCTTGACCATTCAGGGTAGGAAAAGTTTATTTGTCCAGCCTGCTTTATAAATAACCCAGAAAGCAGCAGCTTTGTTTTCATGATGTGGGACTGGAGGTGTGTAGAACCTCCGCAGAGTCCCCGTCCCAACCCTGGCCAAAGAGGCCCTGGGCAGGCCTTTTATTTAATGACTCACAGCGTGCAAAATACCCCGATGGGGTAGGACCAAGGAGCAGGATCTGTGACTCTGTGGCATGGGAGTGCTGTGGGCAGGGCACTGAGGACCTTCCTGCTCCCTCTGGGCCCTGGATCTTGCCAAAATATATCCTCCATCCACACTGTGTTTCACAGTACTGTAGGGAGAAACACCTGCAGCCTCCTCGTGCTGCGACTCGATATTTGTGCTGCATCCTGAGCGAGAAAAAGGGTTAAAAAGAAACTGAAGCAATTTTGTGGAGAATGGAAGGAGTTGAGGTCAAAGAGCAAAATGTTAATTCAGGAAGGGGACTTGTGGAGTCACCCCACAGGTAACTTCCCAGAGAAACTGAAATCCCAAGAGGAAAATTAACTTTATGTGGGCAAGGTTAACCCTTGCTTTTTAAGTCTATTGGCAGGGACAGTCTTCTAGTAATCGTTTCCTGCTGGGATGAGGAACAGGTGACATTAAATTGGAAAAGGTACTTATTGTTTGCTTCTAGGCTGGAGAAATGCCTGGATTCCCATTGCAGCTGGTGGTGCAGGTTACCCTCTTGGCACTGGGCAGAGATGCCACGGCTGAGGAGCAGCCAGGCTTCACCCTCAGTGGTGTCCCACAGAAGATGTTTTGCTGGTCCCACTCCCAGCACTGGAAACATGAGGACCCCACGTATCCCCCTGTACGAGTGGTATGGGGACAGAGAACAGCGCTATATAGAGCTGATCCTTAATCATGGGGTTTTTTTATCAGTCCCTTCACCATACAGTATTTTACTCCCTTTTGCAGGGCGGGAACAGCTCCAGGTCTTCTTTTTTATTAGAGGACCTGAGCAGATACTGGAAAGGGGCAAATACTCTTTGGCACCAAGAAATGAAGCTGGGAAATGCCAGGATCCTACAGGACTGGTACAGGCAGACACCACCCCGGCACCTGAGCCCAGCAGCGTTTGCCAGGAGACTTCACAGAGCCCGACGGTGGTCAGTTAACGGGCATCGAAGTTCTGTAAGCCATAAGCATGGGATAAGCATTGGACACAGAGAACTTTGCAAAGTATGTGGAAAAAGAGAAAAAAGTGGAGGGTGAATAGAAACCCTGCCCTCAGCACTGAGGGATGTTCAGCCTGTTTCTCCCATGGCAAGTGGTTCTTCGCCTCCCCTAAGTCTGATTTGCAGAATACCGTGGACGCAAACAAATCTTTAGAACTAGATACTTCCCTTTCCCAGCCCACTCTTCCTTCAGCCCTTATCTGCCCTTACCTGTCTCCACTAGGTCGCTTTAAAAGTCCCAGACACTTCCTTCCTTTGTTTGTCTTGGCCAGAAAGGGAAATGTCTTGTGTGTCAAAGGTTTAGTGCAAATTCCTCTCCAAGTTCTTTAGTACCTCTGGCCTCAGTAAATCAAACTTCTTCTCCTGTCTAGGGATTTGCAGTCAATCAGACACTCTCTCCCCATTCTCCCTCTCCTGCCTGCACACAGGACTGAGATGGAAGCGACAAGGGGTTAAATCCCCACTGGCTGGTGCGAATTTGGGGCTGGAAAAGAAGTTCTGGGTTTCAAATGCATTTGCACAGAGCCAGAGTTTCCCAAGGTCTGTGCCACTGTCCCAGCTCTCCAAGGGCCTGGCTGAGATGGACGAAGAGCAGCTGGCAGAAAACAAGCCCTGAAGAAGTGGTGCTTGGTAGGGAAAACACGAGCTCTTTATGGTCAGATTTCAATCTGTGAATGATCAAAATCAGGGCCTCTCAGGGAGCATCGGGTCCACCGGGACCTCATGGAGACCTCTCCCGAGAGCCTTCCCTTTCTCTGCCCTCTCACTCCTTCTATTGTGTCCACATTCTTGTTACCACCCAGGCTTTTTCCCATATTTTCTGCATCCCACTAGATGCCTGTGCCCATGTGGCAGCTCTCAGGACTCAGAGGAAGCTGGAAAAACATCCATTACTGAAGAGGCAGAAGGAGGAGAGAAGTTTAAATGCTCCCTGTGCAGAGAGTACGTGGTGCAGGACTTGAGGTTTCAAAAGAGAAATGTCCCGTTACCAAGCCATCTGATAACCCTACAGGCGTGAAGCTTCCCCTGTGGGTGATAAAGATGCTCAGAAGAGTCCCCATTCTCCTGGTTTCACAAGATGATTTAGTCATTTTTGGAGCAGGGATTTATGCAGGGATTGGCACAATGGTTTGGTGAGAGCAGAGGTTGCTGACAGAAGAAGGCTTTGTTCCCCGGCACGTTGGAGTGAGCAGTGGACACACACTTGTCTTAAAACTGGCACAATAAAGCTGGGGGCAAAACTGAGTGTGAATGGGGCAATTTTCAGGAATTCCTGGCAGCTCTCATGGCTGAATTAACTCCTCTGGGCTGTTGCCCAACGAAGTGCTCCGAGCGCAGAGGGATGTCAGGGAGGGAGTGAACAGATCGAGGAGCGTGAAACAGCCTTGCCTGGGGCTGTTCTGAGTGTTCTGCTCATCCCTTCCTCTTTAGGAAAATCAGCTGGATTCAGAGCCTCAGAGCAGGACCCTGGGGTCCTGGTGAGAGGTGTGGGCAGGAGGCACAGCCGTTACGAGCTCTACCTGGCCTGCAGCCATTCTCCTGTCATCCCGGAGGAGTGAAACATGTTCTAAGGCTGAGACAGGTTCTGAAGAGAGATCCTGGTCTCCCATTTTCATCCCAGACCTTTGCCTGCATTTTGCTGAAAGGAAGAAGAGGAGATGTCTCCGTGGGGTGAGGGTTCAGCGGCAGCAGGTGCAGCAGAAGAGCTTCAGGTGGGGTTTGAAGCTCCCCGAGCCCCGGCAGGGAGGGGTGGGCTGGCTGGCCACAAGCGGGCCACAAGCCTGCCGTGCAGGCAGCCCTTCGGTTGGGAGCTCCTTCCTTTGCAGATGAACACCTTGATCTCAGCTCTTCTCAGCGCGTCAGCCCCGTGCGGTCGCCCCGGAGCAGCCACCTGACTGCGGGGCGCCTGGTGCCAGCAGCTGCCGAAACCACAGCCCGAGTGAAGGCAGCCTTCCTCTGCCCTGCTCGAGAGGAGGCTGAGCTGCACGAAAACAAAACCCAACCAGGCTGTTCTCACCCTAAACTCTCCTGGCAAACAGGAAGCGACGAGCGAGGGTGGAAGAGTAAGTTTACAGGCTCTTGGGTGACACCAGGAACATACCCCAGACACCACCTGCAGTGGAGAGAAAGAAGTGCTTTCCAGGTAAACACATGCTTCTGGGTTTACCTGGCCAACGGACACCTGTATCCAAAATGCGGGATGAGTCGAGCACTTGCGTTCCCCTCCCTGAGCTTTGTCTTCAGATGAAACGTTAAACTGATGCACCATCTGCCAGAGCAGCGGTTCAGGTGCAAGCGGCTGTTGCCAGAGCTACCGTTAGAGCCAGGGAGAAAAACTGATGAAGAGCCAAGAGATTTGTGGCCAGCAATGAGTCTACTCCATGCCAATGCCACACCAGCTGGTACCAGGTCTTCAGAGGAAGTCATCCTCCCTCAGAGAAGGAAGGTCTTTCCTCCCCACAATGTTCTTTCCACCTCTGAACTTCTCCAGGAACGTGGAATGAGTCCATCTAGGAGGGATGTCCACCTTCTCATGCCCCCAGCTAAAGGGGGTTCAGGCTCAATCAAGGTTCCTTCATGGCAATTTGTTGTCCAGGAGACAGGGATTGTCTGTCTGCACGTTGGCAGAAAAAGGACAGGAGCAAACGTGCCCAGGGAAATGTGACCGAGTCAGATCAAAGCTGGTTTGCAGTGAGATACACTTGGCTGTGGAACTATCTGCCCAGGGAAAGTCCAGAGGGGAAAATGATCAGTTTAAATAAATTAATATTAAACAGTACCAATGTCTAAGGAAACATGCACCCAGCAACAGCCACTGCAGGGGACACTTCTGTGAAAAGGCTGGCACTGATTTCAGAGCAGGGTCTGTCCGAACTAAACACATCTACAGCTCCAGCAGGTTTCTGCTCCATGTGTGCACTCAGCAGCCGCTTCCCCATGCCTGGCACGGAAAGTTCAGAGCCTGGGATGCAATTATTTCTTTTGAATCACCAGGTGTTTTTCAGGCTGAGGCAGAGGCCAAAGGGAGAGCGTTGTGTGCAAGTTGTTAACGCACGGCCAGTCATTTTGCCTGGTCTGTACCTCTTTGGTGGCTCCAAAATGAATCACAACGAGGAACAGCAGCACCTTCTGCTGATCGATGCCAAGAAGCCACTGGCTCCTGAGAGTGCAGGAAGAGGACAGGGGTCTCAGCCAGGCACCTCTGCCTTTCTCCACCTCTGCTTTTCCATCCTGGTCCTCTCCTTCGCTCCCTTGGCACCCAGGTTGCATATTAGCTATGTGTAGGTTCAGAGTTTTTCACCAAGGCAAGGTGAAAAAGGTCTGGGCAAGGATGTTATAATCTGTCTTATTTAGTCCATCAATGAAAATAATGGGAAAATTCAGAGAAACAGAGAAAAGGTTTACAGAGCTAAATATTCTTTACAAGAAGCCTTTGAAGAAACAGAGCTGGTGCTTTTTTGAGAGAGAGAGAGGAATAAAAGGAATGTCCCTGAAACATGCAAAATAGTGAAGCTCAGAGAAAAGATACACTGGGAGCTGGTACTTTCTTGTCCTCCTCAGACAAAACAAAGTAGCTATTTAATGATTATTAATTAAATAATAATTTTAAAAAGCTATTTAATTTAGAGCTACTGTTCTAAGCTTTTCATCACCAGGTTTGCACAGAATTGATACTGGGGTTCCCTTCGTTTGGCATCTGCCTGTCCCTGATGGTTCATCTATCAGCAATGATCGGGGTCTGTCACGAAGGCCCAGCAGGGGACTGTTGATGGCACAACAAGAGCAAACAGCCATTTTTGGTGGACTTCTAGCTGAGTCCACCCCGGAGATGCTCCTACCTCTCACACTCCCAGTCTGTCACTGGAGCCCGGGGCCACCGCGGGACAGGGCTGGGATGATGGATTGGAAAAGTGGCTGTGAAATTTCTCATATGTTTCCTGCAAATTTTGAAGTCAGGCCTCCCTATATGACATCTCATCCCTCCTCTTCACAGCTGCTTCTCATTTCCCAGCCAGAGTCTTCCTGTTTTGCTGGATATTTTTTTTTGGCTTTTTTTTTTTTATAATTTTTTTGGAAAGGTGGGGGTCTACACTTAACAGCTGCACACAATTCTCCCCTGGCCGTGCCTGCTCCCATCACTATATATAGCCTCAGACAGGCCAAACAAATGGAGCAGGGCTGGGGTTAATAATCACAAAATGGAGTTCAGCTGTCTCTGAACTGTGATTTACTGGGACCGAGGCCAGGCGAGTTCCTCCTCACGCCCTTGCTGTGGAGTTGTCCGCGAGGGACCAGCCTTTTCAAAAGGGGAAAAATTATTGGAAATGCCTTTTTGCTGGCTGAAACTTGAGAAGATGGGAAATGGTTCAAGCAGGTCTTGCTGTTGGATGGGGTCCCCGGGGAGGTGCTGGTGGGATGTGGAGGGGCACCGTGCGTGCCGATGTGCCATCTTCTCCATCCTTGGAAGCTCGGAGCCAGGAGCATGGGTGAGTTTAACTTGGTCCTAGTTTTCCACTGGGGCTTGTGGAGGCTGAGCAGTTGCTGACGGAAAAACCCCACGAGGAATATGGTTGTCTGAGTTGGTCTCAGTCAGTAAGTGCATCCCGGGGAGAAGGTTTGCTCTGGGGTTAGGGGTGTGAGGGCTGTCACTCTGTGTCCTCCACCCATTTCACGTCAGGTGTCCAAAATGTTCCTGGTGTCCAAAATGTTCCTGGTGTTGAATGTTTTGCCTGTGTCACATGGACAGAGGCTGGGCACAGCTGCCCCCTTTCCCAAGGGGTTTTAGCCTTGTTGGTGTCCCCTGGTGTTGGTGCTGGGTGACCTGCTCGGGGGCTCATATCTCTGTTCCCTGCACAATCACAATATTCATCTGAAGAACCTGCAGGGTGTTCCTGGAGCTCAAATTGCTTTGTCTACTAATTATTAATGAACAGACTGAGCCAGGCTGCTGTGCTCACTTCAGAGCCTTAAAAGAAGGCCAAAGTATGTGGGCAGGGTTCAGAGAGCATCCAGTTTCTGGGTCTGGGGCACCCCAATCCTGGCCCTTGGGCGTGCTGAGCATCACCCCAGGGCCTCCCCTGTGGAGGCTGTGAGGAGGCCGTGGTGCTACAGATGTGCCACAGGGTCCTCCAGCACCCTGTGGTGTGCTCTCCCAAGAGACCTCTCTCCAACACCCTGGTCCTCAGCAGCTCGGGGTATTTTTAGCTGGCGTGACTTGCAGACATAACTCTTCCCCTCCTGAAGAAACAAACCTGCTCGTTTCCTGCCTTCTATGGAGAGATGTGGCTCCAGGCAGCTCTCCTCCCCCTGCCTCGCACATCCCGCTCCCCCGGCTTTCAAACCACCGACGGCCTTAGTGTCCAAGGGCGATTCCGGCACTTCCCTTCTCCACTCCCCTTTCAGGCAGGGAGGGGGTCTCGGGGGATGTGGGAGCAGGTTTGTGGCTGCTGGAAGCAGAGACCCAAGCTCTTGTAAGCCTGCCAGGGCAGGTGGGGTGCATCTGATTTGGCTTTAAGACCCTGGGACCCAGCAGCACAGCTTAGGTCTTTGTGCTTGGACTGGAAGCGAGGAGGTCCTGAAGGCACGTTCAGCACACACAGAGGTACAGGCACCTGGTAGGATTTTCAGCAAAGCTCATACTGTTTTGTACTAAAAGGGTTTTCAAAAACCATCTGCCCCTTTCTGCTCCTAAACACCATCTCAGACCATTAGTTACAGAAATAGCCTGTAATTTTCCAGCGTATGGAGGGAATGCTTTTCAGCCCTTGAGTAGTTTCTGGCCGACGAGGCTGCTGAAATACCTGGCTCTATCGGTGCAATCTAAAGAGCCATTTCCCTCCTGCACAACCCTAAATGAACCCACTGCACACACTGATGTGACCGTGCCACGTGTGACAGGACACTGGGGAGAAGCCAGTGCTGGCAGATGTCATGGCATCAGCCAACAAACCCTGCCCCTGGAGCTGCTCAGGTCCTCTGCCACACGGCCCAGAAGACAATGTGGCATGGCCGTGCCACCTTTCTGCTGTGTCCCCAAATCTCCCACTGATGGGGACACTGGGGTTTCTTTACTGGGCTGCTGTGCTAGCATCAGGGGGTGGCAGCGAGGGGAAATCTCACATCAAAGGAGAACTGCACAGGTTCACCCGTGCCACACCTCGTCTGGCGTGGTGGGCTCAGGAAGGGGATTGTCAATGTCAGGTATGCTCCGAGAGGAAACATCCTGGGCTTCACTGGGACCATCATCTGCAGAAAAGAGGGACAGCACGCAGCAAGGCCAAAGTAGTTCCTCCAGAGCTATTTCATTCCCGGTCCCAAAGCAGCCTGCTCTGCAGACTGAGTTTACAGAAAGCTTGCAGGCTGCCTGTGGCTACGCACAGCATCTTCTGGGAGTGTCTTGGAACATCATTCCTACGTGGTGCAAGCATTCTCCATGTGTGTCTTTACTTTCCTCTGTGCTAGCCTACAGTTCCCCTGAAATGTCCTGAAATTTTGAAATTCCTCCTCTCCGTGTACATCCCTAAATGCAGCAGGGTGTACCCACAAGGCAGCTGTATGGATGGCAAATAGGTGCTTGTGGACTACGTGAAGATTTCCCGTTGAGAGAGCTGTGTACATAGCTAGGGATTTCAGGAGCCCGCTGGAATGTGTAGAGGTTTGTTTTTCTCATGATAAAGCCCTGAAGAAGTGCTCTCAGAAAATGCCAGCCCAGATTAGAGCAGTGGGGCTTAGCATTTGCACAACTGTGAAAGTTCAAAGGAGCTTGGCGTGTGCTTTCCTTCAGGAGATGGGTCACGGCGCGGTTTCTGAAAGCCCTGCTCACTGCCTGCTCCATCCTGGGGCCTCTGTGTTCCCACCTCAGTGTCCACTGGGTGCCACTTTCCAACTCCTTCTAAAGTGTGAACCCATGGGGGGCATCTATATGTGCTCACAGCCCCCACGCGTGCACATGAGTTAATTTACCATGCACATGGGACGTTAATGTGTTAATTTACCGCACATGCACATGCCACAGTTAATCTATCCCAAAACAGCCTATTTCCTCCCACTCTGCATGTTCTTTTAGGGCAGAACTGGCCCTTCCAGGAGACTCCAACTGCTCCGTGCTAAAGCAGCCAAGTGCAGCTCAGGTCCTCAGACAAGGGTCCTTCCAACCAGCAACAGTGGGAAATGCTCCCTCTGACTGCTGGGGTGCAAACGGGCACAGATTCCTTCTCTCTTACCCAGCTGAATGTCTGTTTGTCTGTTCTGCAGGTATGTGCTCAGAGTTTGCCTTTGGTTTTTGACAGAGACAGAACATCTTTGGGACAGAACTTGTTTGGAGTGGTAATCCCAAACCCTTCAGGCACACCTCCCATCATGAGCACCTTCAGGAACCTCCTTAGATCCACAACCACTTCCAGGCTTCAAGCTGCCACACACCACCTTCTGGGTTCTCTAGTTGGTAGAACATAAGCTTTCCTGGCCGGTTCCCTCTGCCTTTGAAACACAAAGTTTTTAATCTTTCACCCTCTTTCTTCCTCCTGGGAGACTGGTCAGTCTTAATTAGACAGGATTGCCTCACTTCCTTAGATATGGAAATGTCCCTTTGTTAAACAAAGCAGTATCTCTTATCTCTGCCTGGCCTTTAAACAACTCTGCTTTTGGCAATTCCTTCTGTGTCCTTACACCTAACATGCAAATGATGCAAATATCCAACTAGGTAAAAGTTTGGAACTCATTATAAAAGCTTGGTTAGGACCCAGAGCAGGAGTCACCCCGTTTGGGGGCATTGAACTCCGTGGCTGATGGCCACCCATCTCCTCAGCACATCTTTACCTCCCCCCTCACATCTTTCCCCGTGATTCCTCCTGGTTCTTGTATCTGAGAACAGAGTCAGAAAAAATCCCAAGAACAGAAGAACCTGTGGGACTTCTCCAGGCTGCCTGGGATGCCCCGGGATGTGACTTGTAATTCTGGGGAGAAAACAGCCCTCAACTGCAGTTTTCTGTAGTTGGACGGGTCCCTTCCAGTCCCCTGCCAGAACTTGCCCTGCTGCTGCCATGAATGTGAATTTTGCTGCTGCTGCCAACTGTGAGGACAAATAAGACATTTTCTCCCTCATCCTTGTGACAGCAAAATGAAACATTCGCTTCTGAGAAGACTTCAGCTCTTTCTCATCTCAGGAATTCACATCTACCTGCTAGAACAGGATGGGCATCACTCGGTTTTTGGAGGTGGGAGAAGGACCGCCATGGTCCCTCTTTTCCACTGCTGTTGCTCCAGTTGGCATTAAAGGATAATTTGTGTTTGGGCTGGAAACAGCCAGGACAGGTTGACTGTGATGCTCCAATCCAGGAGTGGGGCAGGGAGCCCAGACTCTGCTCTCAGGAGAGTTTGTGTGCTCTCTGCACAATCAGGGCAACTTCAGCGGAAGAGGTGGAGTCCATCCCTTTGCAGGGCTCCTGGGAGGATTCTCTTGGCTGCTGGAGATTTTCCTTCCCTCAGACAGAGGCAAAACCTGAAGCCAGGCGTCCTACATTAGGCCAACTGCTGTTGTTGAGAGGGACACTTGGGGTGGCAATGGGTGAGGCAGGAAGACCATTAGTGTCTTCCTCCTGGAGCAGAACCCTGAAGACAGGGTCCTTCAGAAAGGTGAAGGCTACAAGTCTTGGAAATGGTCTGGGGCTGGGAATCCCAGGTGGAAGGAGCCACCTCCTGGAAAGACTAAGGCTTGCAAGCACTGAAGAAGAACAGTCCCTCCGCTTGTGGAAGGTGTCTCTGCCCATGGCAGATGATGGGGCTAGAAGATCTTTGAGGTCCCTTCCCACCCAAATCATTCTGTGATTCTCTCCCACTCTCCTGCTTTCCTTCTTGCACTTGTTGTCCTCATGGACTCTTCTTGGACTCGGCTGCCATGTCTCACCTCACCTCGGCTGCTCATGCTCCCACCGTGAGCGCGAGATGCTCAAAAGCTCAGACCTGCAAAACCATTGTGCTGTGGCCCTTTTTCCCCGAGAGATCTAGCAGGAGATGCTACATCTGCCTCCCGCAGCGTGTCGGAGGCCTCACTGGCCTTTTGCACAAACACCAGTGGTTTCTCCTTGAGAAAAAGAAATGAAGAGTGAAGGGCAGGTAATGATGTGGCCAAGATCCACGAGGATTGGGGGGACAGCAGTGGGAATGGAGCCAAGAAGAGGCATAGAACCAAATCTGACCCTGGAGACCTTCTCTTAAGTGGCCTGAGAGGAAGCCTCCTGCATCTCCCATCATTTTTCTTTATAAGTGCCCTAAAAGTTTAGTGAAAATTAGAAATAGGCATCTAAATGAGTTCTGTGCTTTTAAAACTTTTACCTAGCGTTAAAACAGAGTTTAGCACTTTAGAGTGCACCTGGCTTAACATTTCTGAACAAATTCAAAGTAAGATCCTCAGACTGGACCTTTTTTCCCTGATAGCGGCTGATTTAATGTTAGAAATCTGTATGTCTGTCCCTGGACAGACCCTTGGCAGGAAGGATGGCTTCAGGCAGGGCAGAGACCAGCTCAGCCCGCAGGAGAGAGCGTGACTCGCCGTGAGCTACTGAAGGAACTTCATCTGTTCATCGAAACCCAGCAGCCTCTCAACCTGTTATTCCTCTGTGTGCTCACTGACACCGGAAAATACTGGATTTTTACCAGATTTGAAAGGGATAAAATGCATAACAATAATCAATTTCCAGGAGTTAAAGCCAGGCCTGCTCAAACAAGAAGAAGGACCCTGGTTTTGGTGGTGGCTTAACATTGTTTAAGAAAGCATTCCCTTGTTAGGCTGTTAAATTATTGAGGAAAAATTGAGAAATTTGATGTGTGCAAATCCAGAGCAGATGCTTCTGGAAAACGCTATCGGTGCTGGGACCTGCAAGTGGCTGCCTTGGATGAACGTTCCTATTTTGGGACAAACCTAAGGACTGTCAGATGAGGAAATAGTGCTTTTCTGACCCCCAAATCCCAACGTTTGTGTCTGAGAAGTCGGACTTTGGTAGCTGATGTCTTCCCTAGCTGTGCCCGAGGGTGTTTGGACAGTTTAATTTCTCTCTGGCCCCCTGTTTCCCACCTGCTCTATCAGATTGACTTTTCCCTCGGTTTCTCCCTTAACAGGGCAATTTCCCTTTTCCTCGGGACAGGGAGTGCTGGGTTAATACCCCCCTCGCAGGGTGTCACCGTAGCACAACCCGCTAACCCCAACCCTCTCTGGTGGTGGCAGGGATGGGAAAAACAAAAGGAAGAAGAAGAACCGAATTCTCTGCCGGTGACACTTTCTCCCAGCCAACAAACAAAAATTTTATGAGCTAAACCCTCTCGGACGCTGCATTCCAGCTTGGTAACATTTCGGTAACACATTGCAAACGTTTGACTCACAGAAACTTGGAAGGCTGGAGCCGGGGGAGGGGGAAGAGCGTCACATTCCCATTCCCGGGCAGGGTTTGGTTGTTGGATTTCTTTTTTTTTTTTTTTCTTTTTTAAAGAACTGAAACTTCTCTCTGTTTAATGAAAAAAAGTGTTTGAGCCTGACGGCTTTCACCGGCTCGCATTGTGTTTGGGAGAGAGGGGCTGGGGGAGGAGGGTTTGTGCTGCCAAGGGAGGAACCCAGGGCAGCTGAACTCGCTTTTCTTCTACAAGATTTTTTTTTTTTTTTCTTCTCCCTCTGTGTTCCCAGGACAGGGTTGGCTTTCTAGGTTTGATAAAGCATTTCCTTCCATTGTCATTCTATACGGCCTCTGGGCCCTTCTCTCAGTCCCTCCCCTTTCACCGTCCCCTCTCTTTCTCTCTCTCTCTTCCTGAACTTTAAGTGAATCTTGAGATATAAAGAAAGCAGCTGCCTCCCTTAAGCACATCTTGAACAATGAGACCACATCTCCAAGGGCTTTAATTCCTCTGGATGCAAGGACAAAGCCAGGGTGAGTAGCCTGCCAGTGACTGCCGGTCGCTGCCTCCGCAAACGCGGCCGGTCCCGGTGGGCGCTGGCGTCCGTCTGTCCGTCCGTCCCCGCGGCGCTGGGGTCCCCTCGCCGCTCCCGGGCTGCGGAGGAGTCGTGCAGCTCCAGAGCTGATGCTATAAGCCTAAAAACTCTGGAAACCCTACCAGCGCTGCCCGAGAAGGTGCTGACGCTGTCCCCATCGGGCTCTGTTCCCATCGGACACTGTCCCCGTCGGCCACTCGCGCTGGAGAAGGCTTTGCCACCCGGCTGCGTGCCTGGATTTGGGTCACCCGCCAGCTCCCCTCCTTGTGAGACTGGGCGAAACCTGGCTCTGGGCAAGGTGGGAGGAATCCTGATCTCAAAGGCAAAGAAAAACAAACATGATGCAATCAAGCGTGGCTCTGAGCAGGGCTGTGGGAGGGAGACCCCCCCCCCCCCGGCGGCGTCGGGGCTGTGACATCCAGGGGTGACACTGGAAGAGGAGCCTGGAAAGGCAGCGGGTGTGAGACACCGCCATGGTCCAGGGGTGCTTGGTTTCGGAGACGAGGGCTGCGTCCTGCAGATGCCGCAGACCTTCCTGCCGGTGCCCGTGGCGTTTCTGCTCTCTTGCCTTCCAACAGCCTCATAGGAATTTTCCAGTCTGTTTGAAACGGCGAAGCAAGAGATGGGTTGGAGCAGAGGGAGCTCCTGCTCGGTGCAGGGGCTCAGTGGTGACTGGCAGCCGCGGGGTCCCCGGCCGGTGGGGCTTGGGGTGGTCTGGGCTGGAGAGCGCAGGAAGCGGGCAGTGGTGCAGCGTGTGTTGTCGTTGTAAAGAGCGTTATCTGGAGTCTCATTTTGCCCTAGTGATCTGTTTAGATTGTTTTGTGCACAAAAAACGAGGGGCAAAATACAGGACGTCTCAGCAGCAGGGTGATGTACGTTAATTAAGGGAATTTGTGACAAGTGACGAAGCTGCTGCCTGATGTGCAGCCTCCAACATGGGGTCCCCGTTGTACCCTCCCAGGAAACTGTAACCGATTCACATGGGAGACCGTGGTGGACAATAAAGCCTATCCCAGATAAATCTTTAAGATCTTCCCAAGGGATTGCAAGCTGCAAAAAAGCACATTGTAAACCTTCCAGCTCCTCCTTCAGAGCAGCTTCCCAGGACACTTGTTCCGTTTGATGAGCACCAAAGCAGCTCTGTGTTCCTGGCACTTCTCCACTGTTCTTCCTGGCAGGGCTTTGCCAACAGCTGAAATACCCTCCTCTCAGGAGATCTCCCTTTCCAGGTGTTTGTGTTCCCTGAGCTCTCATGCTCCGATGTGCTCCAGGGTGTCACAGCCCCTCTCTTTGCCTCCACCCGTGATGTGAACTTATTTTGCTTGTAGTGCCTTGGTGACAATGGGAGCAAAGGAGCAGGGACCATGACTCCGAAGGATGGCTGAGGTCAAAAAGAGCCCCCTCTCACTGGTACCGGCTCCTCTGTTTGCTGAATAACTTGCAGTGTGTTCCCTACCTACCTGTGACTTGTGGGGGAAAACCGGTGGTGATGGTGTCGGTGATGCAGGTGGGCTGCACGGCGGTGCAGGAACCTGTGGCACAACATGGGCTGAGGACTAGATGTACTTTGGCAAATGGAAAATGCTGTGTCCTTAAGAGACGTGTCGCTGTGTAATGGCACGTCCCTCAGACTGGTAACCACCGTGGTCTGGAAAAGCAGAGGAGGGAAAATGGGGGACAGGGAAAATGGGGGACATGCAGCAGTAGCAGCTTTTGGGAGGAAGGTGTTCCAGCAGTTCTGCTGCTTCTCCCACCACTCAGCTGCCCCTTCGCTTCTGCCATTGAACTTGTGTGGCTAAACTGGGCCCTAAGGGTTTATTTTTAACCTCAGTTGCTCAATGTTAGCTCGGCGATCTGGGTAACGATACAACGCCACAAGCGCTAGCAGTGCTGAGAGGGGCCGTGAGCTGTGACGTGCTGGTGGGATCAAATGGCCTTGGTGGGAAGTCCTTAAGGCTTCACTGCCAAAGACACCACGAAGTGGAACGACTCCCAGGCCGAGGAGTCGATTGCATGCAACTAAATACAGCCCAGATGGTGTTATCTAGTGACCCCATGTCTCGGTAACCCACCTTTGAGTTTCTCCTCTTCGTCTCCATCTGTCTCTAGTATCTGCTGTCTGCGCTGAAACACAATTCGTAGGAAATAGTATCTTAGTCCAGGAAACTCCCCAGGTTGGCCAGAGAAGCTGTGGCTGCCCCATCCCTGGAGGGGTTCAAGGCCAGGTTGGAGGGGGCTTGGAGCAACCTGGTCTGGTGGGAGGTGTCCCTGCCCAGGGCAGGGGGTGGCACTGGATGGGCTTCAAGGTCCCTTCCAACCCAACCCATTCTATGATTCTAGGAAACACCACATGGTATCTGAGGTCCTTGGGATGGGGTATGGAAAAGATTGGTCCCTGAAAGTCTATAGGAAGCCTCCATGCCATGACTGATCCTCAGATAAATTGTCCTAAAAGCTTTATTACAGGTGAGTTTCTCAAATTTCTCTCTTCTGCCCTAGAACAGGAAAGGAAGTCTAGGATAACTATAATTCGGAAGGTTTCCAATGGCTTTATTGGTCTCCTTCATCCCATGTATAGACTTGTCAGGAGGAATTCATCCAAGCTAAGGCAGATGAGCCCAGCTGAGCCTTGGCTCCCTTTGCAGGCAGAGGGGAGGAGGCAGCTCTTTTGGGGACTGCTCATCACAGCTGAAAGTAGGTTATTTGATGTGCATTTCTAATCTGGGTAAGTTGAGTCCTTCAGGTAGGGGCCGTAGGAGAAGCAGCTGATGACGTACACATGGAAAAGACTGGAAAAGCCAAGGAAAGAGCTGATAAAGGGAAATGCAGATTAACAGGGCAAACCTGGCCACATGCAAACAATGTGATTTTCTGTTAGAAAACACTGGAAGACTACAGCTGAGGACAGAGAAAGTAGGTCAGATGCTGACTGAGGTCTATTCTAGGAAACGGACTCTGGACAGGACTTGGCCACCACGTGGGCCATCAGGAGGACATGCCGCACTTCTCCCAAAAGGCCCAATGTGGTACCAAGGCAGATAAAATTAACAGCTGTGTCCTTACTGTATTTTAATCTGCCTGGAGATGATTCTTCTGGAAATTAGCAATGTCGACGCTGCTTAATGTAGATGTAGCACCTCTCCTATGAGGACAGGCTGGGAGAGTTGGGGTTGTTCAGCCTGGAAAAGAGAAGGCTCCAGGGAGACCTTAGAGCCCCGTCCAGTACCTGAAGGTGGCCTACAGGAGAGATGGGGGGGACTCTTGATGAGGGAGGGGAGCGATGGGATGAGGGGGAAGAGTTTGACACTGAAAGAGGGGAGATTTAGATGAGATCTGGGGAAGAAATCCTTTGGTGTGAGGGTGGTGAGAGCCTGGCCCAGGTTGGCCAGAGAAGCTGTGGCTGCCCCATCCCTGGAGGGGTTCAAGGGCAGGTTGGAGGGGGCTTGGAGCAACCTGGTGTGGTGGGAGGTGTCCCTGCCCAGGGCAGAGGGGGGGCACTGGATGATCTTTAAGGTCCCTTCCAACTCTAATCATTCTATGATTCTATGTAAGGCATGTTTGCAATGGGGAGCTGTGTTTTAGCCTTGTAGAGGCTGTAGGAGGCTTTGAAAGGGGAAACCTACTTATTACCAGTAGATAATATGGTGTAATATGGCAGCTGAAAAAACCAAGTGTGATCTTGGGCCTTATAAATAGGGAATGATCAAAGAAGGCATAAAAGAACACTTTTATTACTCATTAAAACATCACTGAGACCCCGTGGTTCTGTGTTGGCTCAGGTGGCTGTTGGAGTGTGGCGTGTTCTTATGCTATAAACAACCTAAAAGTTGTCCTGTATTTGCAACACATAAACTATTCAAAACATGGCTGGAAGTTTTCTAGAAGATCTGCAGAATTTGTGGCTTGAGCAAAAACCATCTAGAGAACCAGTGTTGCTCCATTATGTGGAAAGTCAGAGTAGGCTAGATACATTTTTGAGCTTTTTCTCTTCTTAGAATCCCATTTCTAGTCCAACGCAGCGTCAGGTGTTTTCCCTTCATCCCACTGCAGCCAAGTTTGTGCCGTTTGCTCTTAACCAGAGACCTCTACTAAATCCAGCGACTCCGGGCAGCGCTCTGTGTCCCTGAAAAGGGACAAGGAGTTATTGGTGATGGCTCAGGAGTGGGCACCGGGCTGGATGGACACGAATAGGATTGCTCTGCTCCAGGGAGGACCAGAGTCTGTCAGCGTAAGGGGGAGCGGCCACATTCACCTCAAATCCCATTGACTGAGTTGAAGGAGCTGCTTAAATTGGGCTTTGAAGTAGCGGAACGAAGGAGATGAAATGAGCATCTCCAGACTTGATATTGAACAGATCTCAGGTCTGCGGCAGGAGGAAACCTCCAAAGCTGTTGTGCTACCGCCTGGGACAGGCGTTTTTCCAGCAGGAGCTGACATGTGTTAATATAAATGTAGATGAAACTTTCAGATTTAATGGAGCTTTTCACGGGCATAATTGTGTTCCCTCGATTTTCAGGAAGAGATGAGAACATTACTGCCACTTCTGCCACCGAACGTCGTCCCCAGCTCTGTGCCCACAGTCCCCTCCATAGCAGCCTCCAGGAGTTCATCTGTGCTCTTGGCACTTACACAATGAGGAAATTGGCCAGCGTTTCCATATTAGCAATCAACTTTCCAGGGATGTTGCATGTATTTTCCAGCAAGGGATGGAACAGCATCAGCAACCCTTTTATCCGCCAGGCCAGGGCTGCGATTCTGCGGCAGGAAGGACCAGACATTGTTTAAAAAAGCCTCAGACGAGAGTTTTCAGAGAGCGAACTCCCAGGGAGGCCATTCCTTCAGCACAGGAGCTCGGTATTCAGACCACGTCCTGGCGCCTGGCCCTCGTGTGTTGTCCCCACTGGGATGTTTTGGCAAGGGATGGTGGCTGCTGCCATCGCCGGCGCTGTGCCGTGTCCCAACCGGTCCCTCGGTGCCCCAGTGTCACACCAGCAGGCGACTGGGCAGACTGGGCAGAGGCAGGAGGGACGGGTGGGATGGCAGTGCTGCTCTGTAGGCGCTTGTCCCACTTGGTGCAGCTTCTTGGCACCTTGACGGACCATCAGAGACTTTGGCGTTCGTTGGTGCTGGGAGATACGGTTTAGTGATGGTGTTGCTTTTTGTTTGTTGTGGATGTTTATTTTTTGTCAGAATTAGGTTGACGGCTGGACAAGATGATCTTTAAGGTCCCTTCCAACCTAGAAGATTCTGTGATTTTGTGATTCTCCTGGCTTTATGGCTCCGTTCCCTTGGTGAAGTTGAGCTTGGGGTCGCTTAGTGGGGGGTCTCGCACAGGGAAGGGAAACTGGGACAAAATGCTTAAAAATGGCCACCTGGAACCGTTGATAAGTTGGGATTGAGGTGATCCGACGTGTTTGACCCCCCTCCTGGTGCTCTGGGGTGGGAAGTGACAGGTGCCCAGCTGTGACTGCATTTCCAGTGACACTCGCCCCGTGGTATCTCTCCTGGACAGACGTTGTGTTTGTGTCGTCAGGAAGATGCACTTTAAATATGTATTGATTGGGCTTGGTTAATTCATCAGGAAGTTTACTTTAAAAGCAAATAAAATCAGCGGGCAGCTGTAATGCCAGGAAACAGGTAAACCTTTTTTCTCCGAATAAACCAGGCAGATGAGGCAAAAAAGAATACCTTGCCTGAGCTGCGAGCATTTAGTGCTTTGTGATGGCTGCACCTGAGGGTTATAGTATCATCAGACAAACCACTAAGTAGTGGGGTTTTGTGTGGTGGCTGCACACCTTCCCCCATCCTTAAAATTTGCTGCCATAGGACCATCGTGGGGCTATCGGTGACTCTGGAATAATTATCCCCTCAGCCTGTAGTCGGATTAGATTGCTGTTGCTTTGGCATCTTCCAAATGAAGAATGCACTGAAGAAAAAATAAAATAGGTCCTTGTACTTACAGCCGATGCGTGCGGGGCTGTAAGACCCCCCGAGCTTTGCGGTGCTGGCGAGACCCTGCGGCAGAGCAGGGGGGGGCTGGAGGTGCTGCCCTCGCACCCCTGGCACGGAGGGTGGAACAGGAGGAGACGGAGCCTCTCTAAGGTCACCAGGTCCTCTCTGTCCCTGCTGCCACCTTGGGCTGCCAGCCCGTGGCTCCTGCTAGTCCCCAGCAGGCTGGGGGGACAGGTAACCCCGCTGCTCAGCCTGCTTTAGCCTTTCTTTTTCTTTCACGCCAGCCTGCTCCCCCCCGGTAACTGCTTGCCAGCCTTTGTTCTGGAACCATATTTCTCACCACGTCGCCTCAGCGAGACGGAGGACAGCGCTCCCGTTCACACACACCGTCCCAGCACAACCCTGGCCCTTTTTGTCTCTTTTCTTCTATGCTAGTTTTCATGCTGGGAGAGCGGTTTTTCCAGCCAGCCCGGCTTTGGAGGTGCCCAGAGCCCTCGACGTGTGCGGAATGAGCAATGTTGGAGCTTCAGGGCTCAGCGTGGAAGACCCTGGGCTGGATGGACAGATGGATGGATGGAAGGACGGACAGACATCAGGCTGGAGGATATGTAAGCAGGCAGATAATTCCACAGGGAGGAAAGGGCGCTGGGGTTTGGGGACAGAGCATGGCTCTGGAAGGAATATAGACTTTCCAGAGATGGATTTTGAGTTGGAGACATCCTGGGGCTTTGGGTTTGAAGCAAAACTATTTCCTCCGTCTCTTGGTGCCTGTGTTCAAATCTGGAAAACAGCCTGTGTTCAGTGTTGGTGGGTTGTTCGGTGAGACCCAGACCCTGGTGCCTCACCCCATAAATGCTACGGCAGATTCTGTGTCTCCCAGGCGTGAGGCTGATCTGAGCTCTGGCCATACCCACTGAGACAGGGGCACTGGGCTGCTGGGTCCTGCTGACTTTCTGGACCAATCTCCTCACTGTGATTTGTCCAGACAAAAGGTTTTCAGCAAGTTGGAAAAACACTGTGAGATTCCTGGGCCTTTCACAGCCCTCAGCATCCTCTGACCCCTTTACTGGAGGTGAACCCCTGGAATTATGAGAGGCTCAAGATCATAATCACATTGCTGTGTGACTCCTGGGAATGATTTATAGCCCAGGGACCATAAATCCTGCTCTGCTCAGATGTAATAAGAAAGGATCCCTCTTCCCACTTCCTGAATTCATTAAAGACAAGTGAATCTGCATCAGAACAACAACAACAACAAAATCTCTGTAGCAGATCGGAAGGCAACATTCCTATACATGAAACTACATCTCAGAGCAAAACTGAGATGAGCAAAGGAGAGACCAGACACAGGAGCCTGGCTTAAAGCCGTACGGAGCTGGCGGCATCCAGGATGGGTCTCGGGCAGGAGGAACTTGGTTCTCTCTGCCAGCTTAGAGATTTCAACAGCCCCAAAGGCTGTGGGAGATGGGTCAGTTCCCACCTCCTGGAGAGGGTCAGAAGGCACCAAAGCTGCTGCTGCTGCTATCCTCCTGGAAAAGCTTCTTGAGCTTTTCTTCAGCGCCGTGAGGCGGGAGCAGAAGTTTTTTTAACGTAGGTTGGATTCTTGCCTTGCCTGCAGCGCTGGGGGTGTGTGGGGCTGAGCGGGGACACAGCAGTCCTTCACCAAACCCTGGAGTCGGGGACATAGTTGGGGCCACCTCTTCCATTGGTCCTTCAGTGAACGCCAAAGTTGGGGACATCGTTGGGGCCACCTCTTCTGGTGGTCCTTCACTGAACCCCAGAGTCGGGGACATCGCTGGGGCCACCTCTGCCACTTCCCCGAGGTGGCTGGTTCCCGGGGTGGCAGCACCCTCCAGGGACATGGCCAGGAGGTTGCCTAATCCCTCTGCTCTCCGTGCGAGCGGCGTCGCTGCAAGGGGAAGAGGATGAGGGCCTTTTTCAAGGTTACAAGCCTCTTATTTTTGGCCGCGTTTCCCCACCGCTGGAGCTGACCCAGGCTGCGAGCTGTTGAAGTTTTAGGCCCTTTGTTTGTTTAATTGAAGTGCTGTTTGTTTTTGATCACAGGCATTAGATAGGCGCTTCCTCTGCAGGCAGGAAGCAGTGATTTCCTGTTCGTTCCCCGGCCAACTCTCACTGCGCAGGAAACCTCGCTCTGCTGAGTGTTCACTTTTTGTGCAACATCTTTGGAAGGTCTTTCGTGTTGTTGTTTTGTTTTCTCCTTTGTTTTTTTTCCTTCCACACCCCCGCCACCCCCGCCCCTGCCCCTGCCACAGGTACTGCTGGTGTTGGGTCTCCCTAGGAAGGATGTGCAGAGACAGCCCTGAGTCCCCACGCGCCGGGCTGAGCGCACTGCGTGATGCTGTTTGCTGGGAATTGGTTCCATTTAGGCTGAAATCTTTAGGTGAGGCCCAAAAGAGAATCACAGAATGACATAGGGTTGGAATGGATCTCTGGAGATGATCTAGTCCAACCCCTCTGCCAGAGCAGGTCCCACCTAGAGCAGGTCCCACAGGAACGTGTCCAGGTGGGTTTTGAATGTCTCCAGAGAAGGAGACTCCACCACCTCTCTGGGCAGCCTCTGCCAGGGCTCTGCCACCCTCAAAGTCAAGAAGTTCCTCCTCATGTTTAGGTGGAACTTCTTATATTCAAGTTTGTGCCCGTTTCCTCTTGTCCTGTCTCTTGCACCACTGAAAAAATGCTGGCCCCGTCCTCTTGACACCCACCCTTGAAGTATTTACAGGTGTTGATCAGATCCCCCCTCAGCCTTCTCTTCAAAGACTAAAAAGCCCCAAGTCCCTCAGCCTCTCCTCATCAGAGAGATGCTCCAGGTCCCTCAGCATCTTTGTAGCCCTATGCAGGGAACACACTCACTGTGCAGTCTTCACACCACGGCCAAGCCTCCCGCTGCTCAACACGTCTGGTTTTGACAGTTGTTTGACAATCGTGGTGTGTTACCACTGGCAACACGAGCGTATCTTCCTCGGGCTCTTGTGGACCCCACACGGTGCAGATTTGCGTCCACAAGCACCCCATTTCTTTGCAGCGTTCACCAGTCTCTAACTGCTGCTTTGTTGATGTGTGCTTTGTAATGAATTTTTTTTTATTTTCTTTTTTAATTTTTTTTTTTTTTACTGGACTCTATTTCATGTACTGCTGAGGAAGGTATATTTTTAACAGGTCATTGAAACAACCTGCCCAGCGTCACATAAAGACTTGGCAGGTGAGCAAGGAGTTAAAACCGAGACCCGGGTGGAGTCTGCCAGGTTTGCCTGCTTGTTGGCTTGCTGTGCTGGAAGGCCCTTTAGGCAGGTGAATCCTCAGCACAGCAGGTGAAAACTTTATTGCCAATTAAATCTGTGACAGATCACTGTTCTCAGCCTCCGCCCCCCCTGGCTGACATGGATGGAGGTTCCCAGCCACTCCGTCACCGCTGGCAGCTCCTTTCTCATCTCTGTGACACCTGATGGCTCTGATCCCTCCTTGGCTACAGCTGCCTGTCCTGGGCAGCCCAGGAAGCACCAGCGAGGTGTCGGGGATGGGGCTCGAGCCCGTGCTTCACACCTCCATAGGTGATTCTGGGGCAGAAAAGTGATGCTGAGGTTTTTCTGTCGTATCGCAAACAGGTGGAAGAGCGGTTCCTCAGCCGCTCCGTGCACAGGGGGATGTTTTTCCTCGGTGTGTTTGTCCTGGTAGCATCTAGAGGCTAACCCAGACCGGGCTTCGGTGCAATGCCCAGAGGTGAAGCGCTGTGGTATCAGATGGCTCCAGCCACGGGACGCCCGGACAGGCAGACAGACAGACAGACACCGCTGCATGAGGGCTTTCAAACTGCCCCACGGCGACAGATGCCGACCGTCAGGGCTGCGCATACTTGTCTGCCCGAGTTTTTAATTATTTTGCTGCTGTAAAGANGTCAGGGCTGCGCATACTTGTCTGCCCGAGTTTTTAATTATTTTGCTGCTGTAAAGAGGCTCCCCTGCAGGGAGGGAATTTGTGATGGGAAGGAGAGTGGCTGTGAGAACTAACCCGGGAGAGAAATGGCAGGGGAAGGGGGAGAGGGGCAGCTCAGAGCCCTGGGGGTGAAGGGCAGGGGGATTAATCCTGCAGATGCCTGTGCCTGGGGGGGAAGATGGTGGGAGGTTTTAGCCAGGGTTGTGCAAGAGCAGTGGGCTGGGGCCGTTCAGCCACAGGGGGATGAAAGGCCGAGGGATGCACAGAGGGATGGGAGCTGGAGGAAGGAGAGGACAGGACGGTCTCGGCTCTGTTCCCCGTCCGGAGCAGCCGCGGCTCGTGCTTGGGGCCCTCCAAGGAAAACACTGCCCAGGCTGCTCCACGCACCCCGGCCCTCGGTGCGAGCATCCCCCGCCGTCCCGGCCTCCTCTCCCGCCTCGTTCCTGGAGAGCTCTCCATTCCCCAGGCCCCTTCCGATCATTGCACGTCGGTGACATCATTGCCGGTTGCCATGGAAAAGCCAGGTTGTCCAAAACACGACCCCTTGGCCTCATCCCATGTGTGTCAGGAAATGAGGGTTTTATAGCACATCTCTGCAATGGAGCAGAAACAGCCGGAGCAGGAACCGCAGCTCGGGGACGGGCAAACAACCCACCCTCCTCCCGGGCTCCCGGCGTGCGACTCCCCGGTGGCCCCTGCGATGGGGAAATGGGGAGCTATTTCTTGGGGTTGCGAGGCTGATTTATGTCTCCGGAGTTATTTCTGGGCTGCTGAGCTTTCTGCTTTGGTCTGAAACGCCCCAGAGCAGAGGCGACCTGAAGCTTTTAGGTTGATGCCTGGGGAGAAGGTAGAAAGTCCTCATGAGGCGCTGAGCAGAGGCAGAAAATGGGTGAGACTGGTCCATAGGGAGCAGTTGGAGATGATCAAATGCATCTCCCACCTCAGCTTCAGGCTCACGCCGCCTTCGGAGGGGCTGTGCAGGGAGAAGAGCAAAGGCGTTTGGGAGGCTTGGGCATGGAAATTTTCCTAAAGCCAGAAGAAACTGCCCCCGAATCGATGGTTACCAAAGACCTCGCAGATGCTGTGGGGGCTTTGGAAAGGAAATGTCAGGTGTCGTCCCGTGGCAGGGCCGGGACGTCACTGTTAAAGGCAGCCTTTGTTTAGGCAGGAATTACAACCAGACTCCTCTCTCCCACAACGTTTGGGAGCGGAGGTGTTTCCCCGAGGGAGAGCTGGGAGCCTCACCCCTGGATCCTCCGAAACCGGGCCAGGGAAAGCACGAGGTGTCCTGCCCTGACCGCAAAGCCGTCCTAGATCTGCTCCCTCCGCGCAGAAGGAGTGTAAAAACCTCCCGTGAACACCTGGAGCAGCCGGTGGCTTTGCCAGCCCCGGCTTCAGCTCCCCTCCCGAGCTTGCGGCAGGGCCAGCCTTCAGCTCATCACCCGGGCTGGGCCGTGCGTCACCTCGGATGCAACGGCTCCGCAGCAGCTCGGGCTCTGACACACTTTGTCTTTGCCCCTGCCCTTCCTGCTCTCAGTTTGGCTGGGAAACGAAAATGCTGCTTCTCTTGCTGTTTCTAGACCAGAGCGGCCGCGGAGGGATGAGCTATAACGTGGGAGTCTGAGACCCGAGGAGCCTCCGGGTCTCACGGCGCTGCATCCCGCAGGCGTGCGTGTGTCTGCACACACGTGTGCGGCTGTGCACGCTCACAGTCATCCCGGTCGGGGTGTGCCCGTGCACACCACAGACCTCAGCGTGAGGGAACTAAGTAACAAGAAGAATATGACCTTCAAACAGCAGACTCTGGTTTCCACTCCCTGGTTCAAGCTCGTCTGGAACCTGGGGGGCTTTTCCCAGCCCCTCTGTCCCCTTGGACCCGTCCCCCAGCAAACGGTGGCGATGAGCAGGTTAAACAGCCCGCTCGTTTGGGGGATGTGCTGGAAAATAAAAAAGTCGGGAGCCTTTTGGTTTTGCATACCCCATCCGGGGGCACGGTGCCGGCGCCGAGCACGGAAAGTGCCTGCGTGACTTGTTTTGGTCTCACTTGGCTTGGTGACTTGCCAACGCCGCCGCCACATCACCCCGGTAAACAACCGCGGGAGCCTCGGGAGCGGGGCTGGCGGCGGCACGGTCCCGACCCGGCGGTGCCGGCCGAGCGGCTGCACCGGGCTCCCCCCGGCTCGTGGGGTGGGTGTTTCGGCGTTAAAAATAGACTCCAGATTTCGGTTGGTGAATGCGGAGGCCGGGAGCGAGCGAGCTGTTTATCGATGCCAGGGTTTCCCCTGAGACACTGAAATGAGTCAGATAAGGGACGGGCACAACTGTGCACATGCCCCATTTCTCCGGTGACGCTGCTCCGCGCACGGGCCCTTCCGGGGAACTTTTTCTATGTGCCGAGGCGCTTTGGAAGCCACGGTCCCTATGGATGCTCAGAATGACTCATGTTCCTACCAGATTTAGACACTTTACAGCATCCTGCCCCCGGACCCTGTCGAAACCATTGCTCTCTGCCATCGACCCGTCGTGCCTCAGCTGTGAAAGAGTTATTTTCAAGCCTGGCTCAATTCCTGCTTGTATTTTGAGCTCACCGAAGGGGCAGCAGGGGTGGAGTGAGCGGTGGGGATGGCAGGAACGGGTGTCCTGAGCGGACCCTCACGACTGCAAGGTACCAGCCTCTGTGACATCCCTCGCAGGGCCGGGACGGCGTCACCCCAACTTTTCTACCACGTGGAAAAAAAAATGTTTCTGATGTGGAGGTTGCATAACTTGAACTCCGTAATCCTTGAATTTTAGAGAAGCACGAGTGAGGATCTCACTGTCCCCAAGGATTTCACTGTCCCTGTTCTCCAGGCGGCTGGGCTCTTACATGCAGGGAGGTTGGCAGGTAGCAAAGTCCGGGGTCTGGAAATGCTGGGGAGGTCCCAGGTTCTTTAAGCTGAACAAGTGCTGGTAAGATCTGGTTGTACGAAAAAAACTGCTGTTGCAAGGTTTTCTTGGGCTTCCAAACGTTAGAGGGTGGAAAATGGGGATAAACCGCTAATGGGATAAACAGAACACTTGCGACCGCTGTTATATTGGGACATTTATAGCAGCTGTAAAGGGAGGAGACCGGCTCCATCCCTGGGGAACCACACGGTGTTGTTACTGCTGTTTGGTGAAAGGGAAATCCAGCGAGACCCGTGTGTCCAACGTGGGTACTCGGAGCCCCCTGGCACCACTGGGAATGACGTGGCACCTTCTCAGTGCTGCTTTCAGGACCTCTGTTGATGTGCATCATCCCGTGAAGCCTGAACACGAAGACATGGGACACTGTCCATTGACTTTCTACTGTCTCCTGACAGTCATCAAGGCACTGGCCCATGTTTTCGTGGGCCAGTCTCCAGCCATGTCTCCAGGCTCGTCTTGGTCACACTGACCCTGTGTTGTCCTCTGCCCAGTACCAAGTTTTGCTGGGGGTGATGGAGACTCAGCTGCAGGCTCTGCCCCAGCGCTGTGACACGTGGGCCATGTGTTTCATGGAATCGTCTCAGCTGGAAGGGGCCTTTAAGATCATTGAATCCAAGCATCAACCCAGCACCACCAAATCCACCACTGACCCATGTCCCTCAGCAACGCGTCTGCCCACCTTTTAAATGGTGGCTCCACCACTGCCCTTGGCAGCCTCCTCCAGTGTTTGAAAACCCTTTGGGTGAAGAAATTTTTCCTAAAATACATCCTAAACCTCCCCTGGTGCAACTTGAGGCCATTTCCTCTTGTCCCATCGCCTGTTCCTTGGGAGAAGAGACCGACCCCCCCTGGCTACACCCTCCTTTCAGGGAGTTGGAGAGAGCGAGAAGGTCTCCCCTCAGCCTCCTTTTCTCCAGGCTGAACACCC
>JAHREE010000498.1:91164-140433 GCA_033628505.1 Tringa tobata
CCCTGGACTTGTCGTCCATCTGCTCTCCCACCTTTCTCTTCTACTTTGTCTCTTTTATTCCCATTCTCTGCCTTCCTTTTACTCGAGTACACCCAGTTCTCCCGCAGCTCCCCCTCTGTGCGGTAGGCGTTTATAGAAATAAAATAGGACCGTGACCTGATCCGGTTCGTATTCCAGTCGTAGCTGGAAGGATATCAGGCTGTCACTTGGATCATCTGCTTCTCCGAAGGAGAGCAGGGTGTCCAAGGAGCCTCTGGAGCATCCTGTGTCCTGCAAGTGCCTCGGGGTTCAGCTTGGTGGAGGGTGGGAGCGGGGGCAGCCTCCGGGAAGGGGTGGGCTATCTGGTGCTGCAGGAAGGAGCCCAGATGTGGTGCTGGGGGTTCGTGGGGGATGTTCTTGAGCCTTCACGGAAGGAGAATCTCTTACGCAAGGGAGGGGAAAGAGTGCTGATGCTGAGGCTGCTTTTTCAAAAGTTGCTGTTGCGTAAGAGCGAAGCCTTTGGGCAGCACAGAAAATGTGGAAAACGTCACTTCCTCGTGATCGCTGGAGACAAAGCGAGGGTTGCTCTCTGAATTTCTTCCTTTATGCGTATCCTAAACTTCAAGGCTTATGTAAATTCTCCAGGTTTGCTCAGGGCTTGATGCACTTAGAGAGGATCTGTTTCCATCCTTAGCCTGGGGGTACAACTACCAAGCGAAAATAGGCTCTTCTGTTCCTGCCATAGACTCTTTTCTTCATCTAGCTGCCTTCAGCAACACTTCAGAGGCCAGTGTCAGTGCCTGCTTTCCAGGATTTTCTTCTAGTGGCTGTAGGGGGGGAATATTCAGAGCAGAGAGCTGGCTCTGAGGAGGGAGTGTTTCCCTGCTCCCTCCCTCCCATGACTGCAGGAGCAGAGAAGCAGCACCATTCTCTCCTCTCTTGCCTTGCTCACTCATACGTTTTGCTGTGCTCTTTTTGCCCTGCACATGGGCTCACCCTTGGTCCTTTGGCCTTGCTCTCCTTGTCCCAGGGCTGAGGCAGTGACCGGCACGTGGCTCCTTGCTGTCCCAGGGATGCCAAGGATGAAGGGTCGACTATTTCTGCAGACACTAGAGAGCTCCTGGATGGAGGAGCCTCTGCTTCTCTTGGGGCTCATCTCCTGGCCTCTGCTGAGCTCAGGATGGTGCCTGTCTCCTCCTTTTCCTTCTTCCAAGCCTGCACCAGCGCCTCACTGCAGCAGTGGAGGGGTCCCCAGGAGAGGGTGTGGAGGTGCTGGTGGGCAGACGTGCAGTAAGGTCCGTTGCCTTGAGAATTGCTTCCACAGATCCAAGCCTGAGAGCGGACGTGGTTCTCGGTGGCTCAGGGATCCATTGAAGCCTGATGAAGCTACTGGGCCCTCCCCGTGTGCCTGTGGTAGCCCCCTTGGTGGCCTTGCTGCTCTCGTCCGTGCTGGGGCTGAGGCAGCCTGGGTCCTCCCTGGCCTTCTTGGTGGCACTTCTGTCCCCAAGGCATCTCTGTAGAACAGAGCTGCAACCAGCCAGAGGTGGCCGTGTCCCAGAAGAGGGGTTCCCCACACTGGGGGACAATCCCTGCTGCAGTGCCAGGGTGGCTGGGGTTTGTCTGGGTCCCTGCGGCCGCGTGGCTGTCACCTGCTGGCGTGGGGCGGGCGGAGGGGACAGCAGTGCTGGCTCACACCACTGGAATAATTGAAGTGCAGCGTTAAGCAAATCTGCGGCTTGTGATCTTCATTCAGAGTGCTCAGCCTCGTTGAAAGCCTGGGTTAGTGCGGGCGATGTGACAGAGGCCCTAACGAGCGGTTGCCGTCTGGATAACGACCGGGATCAGGGGTGCCCTGTTTCCTCAGATGCCCCCTGTAAGCTTTGGAGGAAGTTTCTATAACAGACTAAGCTGGTGAGTTTGGGGAATTCAGTCATCTAGCGCTGTCAGTCCCTGCTTATGACTTACTCTTGTCCAAAACCCGGTAGAAAATAGGATTTTTGGTTTTGAGTAAGCTGGAGAATACACTGGCATCACGAGTGTTCAAACGCACACGCTGACGAGGTGGATGCACTGTGAACTGGCAGAGAGCGGCTGCGGGGACCAGTTTCAGGAGGTGAGTTGGATTTCCAGAAACCGTAGCTTGTCTGTTTGTTTTCCCAGTATCTAAGGGTTGAAATCGAATACGCTCCGAGCATCGCCATTTAAATTTCCCTACATTAATCTTAATGGTGGTTGCTAACCGAGACCAGATCTTTCCTAAACACATCTGGCGACTGGGCACGATCGCAGCCCGTTCTCCTTGGGGTGCTCTACGCTGCAGAGCTGTGAGGGTCTGCGGGAGGTTTGAGAGCACGGACAAGGTCTGGGGTTTGTGGGTGCTCTGTCCGGTGGTTTTGGTGGTGTCGGGTCCCTCTGGGGCTCGGCCCGAGATCTCTGGCAGCCCTGCTCCCCCACAGTGCCCGGGCAGGCTCAGCCTGTGGTGACACGCTCTGCTCCACGAGGGCTGCGCCGCCGCGGTGAGACGGTTCCGTGGGGTTTTGCTGGATGCCAGGCGGGGAGAAGCAGTGGCCACGCTGGGCTGGTGCCCAGGGTCCGGCTGGGCTGGTCGTGGTGGGCCGAGCCGGGTCAGGGGATGCTCAGGGCACCACGGGGCTGGTGCTGTGCCAGGGGAGGACCCGCTTGGTGTCATGCTGTTGCAGACATAGACGCTGAGGCTTGGGTTTTGGGGAATGAGCTGGCGCAGCGGCGTGGAGGTGGCCTCGGGGATTCGGCACAGCGTTTACTTTGCCTCAAAAGCACGTGCGGTGCCTCTACCTTCTCTTACCCAAATCTTTCTTGGTGAGGTGAGAGTTGTTGTGCAGAGTTTCCTCTTTATATCCTCTTATGTCACGCTGCCCCGCCGGCTGAGTGCGCTCAAAATAGCTGCCAATCCCAGTAGGTTTCACTTCAAGGTCTCTATTCTTAGCTTGCTGGTTAGCTGAGCAAGCCGCCTTACTCAGTAGTCATGAGTTCAAGGACCGTGGGGTAAAGACGAGCAAACTTATGCCATGCCGGAGTTTTGTTTGCTTTTTGTGGCAGCTCTGAAGGGACGGCTCGGGCAGAGCCCTGCCCTGCAGCCTCAGACCTGGGCGCTCGGAAAGAGCCGCGTGTGTGTCTGAGTATGAAATAAGAGTTGTCGGAGCCGGTACGTACTCCGGAGGAGGCAGACGCTCGGAGCCGGGATGACTCAGTACAGGAGAGTCTGTTAAGTGGTCTGTGGCATCTGACCCGGCTCCGAGCAGCCTTATTGGATGCATCTTCCTGCTGCGCCGATGGCCAGATACGTGCGTGGCAGGAGTGAAGCAGAAGTGACCGTGGGATGCGGAGCAGCGGCTTCCCGGGAGCGGAACTAGCTGGGTGTTCTCAGAGCGTGCACCGAGGCTGAGGATACCTGCCCCGCTGGTGATGTTCAGCCCGTCCTGTAAGTGCATTTCCTGTCCCCGGGGGATTTTAGCTCCCTTGCACGCTGGGAATCCTGACTGCTCGGGTGGACCGGCTAAAGGCGTAGGTGGAACATCTTCTGCATGGCACATGGGGAATGGTTCACACAAGGGCCCGAACTGAAGCTCTGATCTGCATCTGGTGGACACGGCCACCACCGGGGCAGGTCGAGGGCTTTGTGGTTTGCCCATACGCAGGGTCCCAGCTCGTAGCCACAGGACAGGATCAGACAGCGTCAGCCCCAGTGGTAGCAGCAAACACAGGGCAGGCTCATCTGTCATCTGCTCAGGTGGTTCTGGCTGTTCCATTGGGAACTCACATTTGCCCACCAACTCTTGCTCAGATCTGGTGGAGGTGCTGCCTGGATGGATGCAGGGGACCCCTCGCTGATCCTTTAGCAGGACTTAGCTATTTATGAGAGTGTGTTTGGGGAAGGATCTTATTTTCCAGACTTCATTTAAATTCCTTTAACTTTTTCAAAGTGTGGTTGAAGCTGTCTGACTCCAGCTCTGCTGGGATCAGATGGATTCCCACCCCAGAGGGGATCAGGCACAGTGTGCTGGGCTTGGGGCACAGGCAGAAGCAGCGTCCTGTGCCCAAGGGACTTATGGCAGAGGAGAAATGAGCCCGTCCTGGGGCAAAAGGCACTGCCAATGGCCCTTGCTGTGTGCTGCGAGGTGGTTGAGGCTCCGTACGTGGGGTTGCTGGGGAGTGAGTGTTGTGTACTGAGTTCGCATCCTGCCTACGCTGTGGGTAACGGTCACGTGCAGACGAGGCCTTTGTCCTGTGCCTGGCTGCTTTTTTTAAAACTTATTTTTAGGTGCTCTCTGGCTTCCTCTTCCTCCTGCGCTGCGCTGCACTCCCTCTTTCTAACTCCCTCTTCTAGGATTGCTTTTTGAACAATCAGTTCCTCCTTAAACCCATTTTTGCAGGCCTTTGTCTGCGCTTGGGAGCTAGCCCAGTTTAGCATTAGCAGCTGCTGGCTCCTTCTGGGTAAGCAAGAACAAATAAAGGTTTACACTGAATGAATCATTTGAGCCTTATCTGTCTTTCAAATTCGGGACAGCTGTACAACTGCTGCGTGGAGCCTGCCTGGAGGGCACGGAGCCTCCTCGGAGAAGAACTTCTCCTGCCAGTGGCCGGAGCTTAATGGGTTTGCGCTGCCTCAGTGAATTCTTCTGGGTGCCTCTGAGCCTTATCCCACGCTTGATTACGGAGCACAGCTCTGAAATAACTCCCTTTCCTTGAAGACTTACTCCACGCCGGCTTTCCTGTGGAAATTCAGCCTTAGGGATGCTTTGAGTGGTTTGATCGCCACGTGAAAACGTGGGCACTGGCTGCAGAGCATCGTGGTGGGACCCGCATCGTGGAGAAGCTTTGAAGGCAGCCCCAGCGCGTGGTGTGTGGGGAGAGAGCTGTTGACACCTCCCTGGGCTCTGTGCTTAAGCAAAGGGACACGGCGGAGTGTCAACACTGCAGAACCGTGGTGTGGCTTTGCTGGTTTAAGAGGCAGGATTTGTAGATAAGTAGCATTAGTTGGTTTAATAACAGAAATGTGGGAGAAGGGAGGGGAGCAGCAGATAAGCCTTGGGCTCGTGCCTGAAAAGTTTTAATCTGATAATGAGCTGGGGAGTTGCACCAGAGCTAATATTTTGCTGAGATGAACGGGACAGTCTTTCCTCCCCTCCTCCTGCTGTCCTTGTCTTCTGGCGCTCCAGATTAGACTTGGTTTATCCTCTTTCTGCGCAGAGAGGAACCCTGTCTAACCGTAACGAAGGTCTTGCCAGCAGGTCTGGTGGTGGTTGGTGGTTCGGAGGAAGTGCTGGCACACGGTGAGCCTTGCCTGCAGCTTGGTTCTTCTCCCGCCTCATGTCCTCCAGTGTTCAGAACTCATCAGAGAAGCAGCATGGCTTAGACATGGATCACAGTGATGGCACACTCCTCATGGCTTCTTGCAATTTGCTTTTCTTTTAAAAAATTCTTCAAGGAATATGTGATGCAGGGCCTGCCCGTTTCTCTGCACCTCCTGCAGATGCTGCAGGGAGGTTTTGGCTTGGTGGCTGGATAAACCATTTGCGTGTTGCGATGGTGGGAGCCACCGCGCTCTTGCAAACTGGAGGCGTTGGTGGAGCTTCCTTTGTGCGTTCGTAACCTGCCTTCCCAGTTTCTCATCCCACGCCCAAGGCCGTGTGTTGAGACCACGAGAGGGACATGGCGGCTTGGTGGCTTCAGTACTGTAAGGCATTTAAGGACACATTTGCAAGAGCGAAGCCCATGGTTTCCAGTGGGCCAGGCCTTAGGTGGTAAAGTTGGCTCTGGACAAGCAAGAGGCAAACCTTGCTGTTGACTCAATGAGAAGAATTAGAGGATTGAAGTTGGACTTTGGCTCCTTACTGCAAGGGCTCTTGGCACTTTGACTCCTCTGTAGAAGTTTTGCAGGTTGTTCTGGCTGCTCGGAGCTGGGCTTGTAGCTTCCACAGAGCGTGTTGAGGTGTGTGGAGGATCATGGGTTGGCAGCAAGGTCTTCTCCTGCCCTCGTGCTCCCTGCAGCTGGACTTTCTCTGAAGTGGTGATGGCCAAGGCTCTTGGGATGCTTGGAAGGGGATTTTAGGACTAAGGTAAGGTCCTGGGTGAGGTCATCCTAAGCAGAATAAGGTTGGCAGAATAAGGTTGTGTCATTGCAGAAGCTGTTTCCTTAGTTCCCCGTGAGCTCTTTCCTGCAAACCCTGATGGATAAACCGCATCCCTTTCTTCTCTGGAGCTTGGAGGCACCTGACTGTGCTTGTGGCCTGGCCTGGGAGTAGTGGGGAGATGCAGGGCTGCACGTCTTGGTTTGGGGAGAATAACCCAGGGACCCTTTCCACCTTAAACACGAAATTTCGGAGGGAGTCTTCAGGATGCTGAGATGGGACAGCCAAGGTACGCATAGTGAGCCTGGCTATTATCTGTGTCTTTGTCTGGCATGGAGGTGGCATATCAAGCTTGGTCATTGGCAGGAGGCTCTTCTTCCTTGCTGTGGTTTCTAGCCCAGGATGGGTGGACCCAGAGACTCGGTGGGAGATGGGTCTAGAAAGGGGGGTAGGAGGCAAACCTTGCTATTGTGAACACGAAGGCTGGCTCCTGAGGTGCAGGAGGTCTTACTCTGAGCCCAAAGAGCCGTTATGGGGAGGAGCAGAGCACAGAGGTGGCACCAAGCATGTGATGCTGGAGAAGGGGGAGCCAGGGGACACAGCAGCATGAACTTTTCAGCCAGCACAGNTGGGGAGAATAACCCAGGGACCCTTTCCACCTTAAACACGAAATTTCAGAGGGGGTCTTCAGGATGCTGAGATGGGACAGCCAAGGTATGCATGGTGAGCCTGGCTATTATCTGTGTCTTTGTCTGGCATGGAGGTGGCACATCAAGCTTGGTCATTGGCAGGAGGCTCTTCTTCCTTGCTGTGGTTTCTAGCCCAGGATGGGTGGACCCAGAGACTCGGTGGGAGATGGGTCTAGAAAGGGGGGTAGGAGGCAAACCTTGCTATTGTGAACACGAAGGCTGGCTCCTGAGGTGCAGGAGGTCTTACTCTGAGCCCAAAGAGCCGTTATGGGGAGGAGCAGAGCACAGAGGTGGCACCAAGCATGTGATGCTGGAGAAGGGGGAGCCAGGGGACACAGCAGCATGAACTTTTCAGCCAGCACAGTTTCTTTTTAAAACTGAAGTTTTCAGTCTTTCTGAAAGCTCCCTGAGGATTCGGTTGGCTCTCTCAGGCCCAGGCTGGGGCAGTTTGGGGCCAAACCGGTGGATCCAAGCACAGAAGGTTTCTGAGGGGTGCCCCCGCTGCCTACCACGAGCCGGCATCGATTACTGCTTAACTTCTGGCCTCCCTGCCCGTGTCGGGCAGGCTCCCAGTGCTGGGGAAAGCAAACAGGGCTTGTACAACCCTCACAAAGCCGGGGCTGGAACCTGCTTTTCTAGTATGACAGACCAGGTCTCAGCCACTCTGCCTCTTTAAAGCAAGTGTACTCAGAGAGGGTTTGGCTTTTCTGCCTATAACTAATTTTTTAGCCATTAGGTAGACGGGGCAAAAGTCCCGGCTGGATTTGTCCCAGTGGCTCATTGCGGAGCTGTTGGAGGTTGTTGGTGTTGCAACGCCTGGTCTCGTGCAGCAGGTCTGTCCGTGGCTGTGTGGGATGCGGTGGGCGTGCGTGGATGCTGAATCCCCCCCTTGATGCTCCCTGAAGGGAGCAGGAATAGTTCACCTGGATTAAATCACAGATCTCCTCTTCCATCCATCTTCAAGGCTCTGCCGTCGTAAACAGCTGCTTACTGGGGTAGGTAAGTGGAGGCAGCACGGTCCTGCCAAGCCCTTGTGTCCACAAATGACTAAATCCTGCCTGAAAAGTCAAAGTAGGAAAACATTATTTTTTGGTTTTGGCTGAGCCTCGTGGATTGCTGGGATCAAGCCATCTTGGCGGCCCGGCGATAGAGCAGAGCCGCCCCTTTGGATGCTGGCCGGGGCTCTGCCCACCTCCCAGCTGGTGGAGGGAGGCTGGTGTTGGGGGACAGGAGGGGTTTGGGCTCTGGGGGTGCCCGGGGGCTGCCCCTGCGGCGCTGGGACCAGCCGTGCAGCCCGGGATCAGTGAGCAGTGCTCTTGCAAAAATCGCTGTGCCCGTTGGCAAAGCGTGTTGGCAGGAGGGAGGGCGGGCGGCCACAAGCCCTCGCTGTTCATAAATAACTGTGGGGGCTGGAGAGCTGGGCTGGTGGCCCGGCGAGGAGCTGTCGTGCCAGCCCCTCTGCAAATGCAGCACCTTGCCTGTGTTTTTTGAGGTTTAAAGCTGGCTTTTCTCTCACGCGCACTTCCACGGGGTGGGGGGGCTGCCTGCAGCTGGGGGTTCTGTGTGCATTTTCCTCCTGCTCTGATGTCCCACAATGGGACAGTGGCTGGTCATTGCCCACTTGTGGGCTGCCCTGCCTGGAGCTGGGGCTGGAGCCTTGCTGAACCGTGCCGTGGGTCTGTCGTCCTGCCGCAGCCAGGCTGATGGACTCGACTCCGGTGGATTTGAGAAGGTGGATTTGAGAAGGTGGATTTGAGAAGGTGGATTTGAGATGGGACATGCTGAGGTTTAATAGGACACTGGTCTGGGGAGGGAGAGCTCTGAGCAGCTCTGTGCTAAAGGCGCTTTGTGCATTTTGATGCCTGTTTAATTCACGCTGGAGCAGGAGCCCGAGAGGGTGGAGAGCAGTCTCGCAGAAGCCCAGCCTCAGGAGGTGTCCTGGGGTGCTCCTGAGAGCGCGGATCTTGCTGCCCGAAGCATCCGACGGCTCTCACCTCTGCGGCATTGGCTGCTGCAAGAGCAAACTCAGCCTCTGCTGAAGGACCTCTGGCTCTGGGCCCTGGCCCAGAAGAGACCAATTCCTTCTCCAAACAGTGCGGCAGCTCGTGACCTGCTTGGTCTGATTGTGTCTGTGCTGTGTTTTGAAAGCAAGTGGTGCTGGACCAGGCAGTGCATCACTGCCCCCTCACTTGTTTTCCGTTTCCTGTGCTCACATCTCCAGCTCCCCAGGCTTTCCAAAGCATACCCTTCTTCTTCTCCACTCCAAATAGCCCTTGTAAAAGATGGTTTCCCAGCTGGCCAGGAGCGATAACATGAAATGTGTATCTGCTGTCCTCCTCCATAAGCTCCAGCCCTTAGAGACAGTCCCTGGGTCCAGTTGTCTCTGCAAGCGAGACCTGCAGGAGCTGAGCAGGAGCCTGGATTCCTGCTGCCCGGCTGGGACTGGAGGGAGAGGACTGAGTGGTTTGGGGAGCTGAGGAGCCCATGGTATGGGAGGAGAGAAGTCGTGGCAGGGAGAGGAGGTGTCCTAAACCACGGCAGGAGGGAAGGAGTGCTAGGGGGGTAGCACTGGCAAGGGGATGTCCAGCCCCCATCTCCCAGTGAAGAGGTGGGTGATGCGGTGTTTGCTCTAATACAACTGGCTTGCTCATAGCATGGTCATTGATCATGTCACCAGTACAAGTAACGGGGGGACGCTGGTGCTTTTTCAAACCTCTTTAATGGCCAAATTTATAATCAGACTTTGCTTCAGAAGGGGTTGGGAGCCATGCTCTGGGCTGTCCGTTTGCAGCTGGAGAGGACAAGTGTGCCCCTGCATCAGAAAAGTGAGCTCGAAGCTGGCCACTGGGCCAACTGGTCAGGGATGGTGGTGGGAAAGGACCTTCCCTTTGCAGCTCATCTTCCTGGTGTGCTCCACGGGCACGGCTTGCAGGGGCTCAGCCAGCAGTCTGGGCACTCTGGGGGTGCTGCTGGTGGAAATGGAGATAGAACTTGGATTCAAAGGCTGGGTCTGCTCGGTCAGGGTCAGGCAGAACAGGAGCCTGTGATGCTGTGCTGGATGCTCCTCTGCTCCCAGTGGCTCATGGTGTCCATTCCCTGCCTCCACAAAAGCAGTTCCTCTCCAAAGAGCAACCTCCATCACTGCTTGCAGGGACTGACACTTCTGAACGACTCTGCAGCGTCTGGGTGGAGATAAGGGTAGGGTTTAAGGCCAAAAATTAGGAGAATTTCCTGCTGCTGGAGATGGAGCCTGGATAATGCTGATTTAGGGCTTTGACTCCCATCTGCAGCCTTCCCCGCTCCTGGGGGAATCTGACCCAATTCCCAGCTTGTTGGGTTCTCCGAGTTTGTGCCTCGCTGGATCTATAGATGGTTTGTCCATAGGGATCCCCGATTCTCCATCTTCTGCGTTACGGCAGCACAATTCCCAGGTACGCGGAGCCGCCGACACGCCGCATCCTCCCGCGCCTGGCAGCCGAGCCACCCCTCCTGCCTGGCCTGGCTCAGTGGTGAGACGTTGGTATGCGAGATGTAAACTCAATACCAAAGTTTAGATTACAGCCCTGTGAAAAACATCAGCTCCCCTAAATGGAGCCCAGATGGTGGCGGAAGCCGAGCAACGCATCGGAGCCCGGGGCCAGGAATTGCAGGAACCGTGTGAGCGAAGGGACCGGGGCTGAGGGGGAGGGAGAGGAAGGGAGGTTGGGTTTCAGCTCCTGTGGCTGCGAGGCGGGCATTTGGCTACTGCCGGCCACATCCAGGGTCAGTTCCTCGACCAGGCTGCTTAACCCACCTCGCCCCCTTAAAAACGACGACCGTCTCCCGAGTTGCATCACCGTAAAGGCAGCATTTCCAACGCTGAGGTTTCCCACAGCTCGTGACAGCTGAACTCGCAGGCGTGAGAGGCTCGGGGCCCTCGGGCAGATGAGAGGAGACCGGGCAGATCTGAGGCAAGGAGCACACAAGCTGCGCTCGCCCGGGAGCTCTGCCAGAAGAGGAGTTTCCCGGTTTCCTCATTTCGGCAGGTTCAGAGCGGCTGAGCCCCGGGAGAGGGTCAAGTGTGCGCGGTGGGAGCCCGGAGCCGTGTTCTGGGTAAGACGAGCGCCCCAGGAACCGGGCGATTGCGCGGGCGAGCGCAGGCTACGGGGAGGCTGACGGTGACTCAATATCCTGGTGTTGTGAAAAAAGCAAACGTCCCGGGGCAGCGCCGAGAGCGGTGTCTGGGAGGCCGGGAGCCATCCTTCCCGCTGCTGCGCTGAGGGAGCCTCCGCCACAGCTTCTTCTGGGGCTTTTGGAAAGGCGTGGAGTGATGGAGAAGTGCTGGGGAGACCACAGAGCACCTCTGGTAGGGCTGGACCCCGTGAAGCCAAGTTGGGGACTGAGATGGAGGTCTCCAAACGATGCCACGGTGATGTGAGAGCAAGTTATTCCCTTCCCAGGAGAGGTGATGGCCTCAGCCAGCACGCTGGGCCAGGACAGGTCCAGTGGTGAGGATGAGCTGGGAGGTTTCTTTGGAGGGTTTGGCCATGTAAGATGAACATTAGAAATGGCTGAGTTAATTGCCCCCTCTGTGAACCAGAGAGCTGGGGTGAGGTGGTAAGAGGTGAGGTGTTTACGTAGAAATTGAGGCTCTTCCTGAGGTTGTTCTGGCAAGAAAAGTTGTGGGGAGACCCCAAACATGTCCAGGTGGGATCAGCACTCCTCCATTAGGACCCCACCATCCCTCCTTCCCTTCCCATGTCTCCATTCCCCTCACTGCTGCTTTTCCAGTGTCACTTGCAAAAAGGGGACCGGGACTGAGCTGGGGAGCGGGAAGGAGGGGAGCAGGACTGCTCCTGTGGCCCCAGCGCCGCTGCCAGGGGGCCGAGGCTGCACAAGTCCCACGCCGCGGGCCCGCAGGGAAGCTCACCCAGGCTCGCCGGGAGGAAGGCCCACATCCCTGGAGATAACAGTGTGTGCTGGAGCCACACACCCCTCCCCTCGGAGATAAGTTTGTGTGCAGGCAGGGCTCGGAGATAAACACCCAGGAAGGCAAACAAGTTGTGCACCTGCAGGGACACCCAGCACCTGCAAACGCCCGCCGTGCCCGTCCTCCCGGGATGCGGGCGTTCGGTTTGGGGGCAGAAAATCACGTGTGGGGCTGTGCCCTACCCCAAAATTTGGGGATGCTCAGGGAGAGAGAGAGCAGGCTCAGTTTGGTGTCCTCTCAGGTTGATTTGGATGCAGCTTTCCAAGATGCTCAGAGCATCTTTCTACTTGGACCCCAAAGTGCTGTCACGCCCCAGGGTTTTGTGTGCCTGCAGGACACTGGCAGCTTTAGGCTGTGAATTCAGTTTTCCAGTAGGTCCCAAGTAGCCTCCATGCAGAGCCTGAAAAAATTCCTTTAAACTGCAGAAAGGGATTTTGTTAAACTCCTCCTGTCTCAGAGAAGTTGTGAAATCCTCACAAATGAAACCGTCACTGCAGTGGGAACCCTTCGCGGGGGATTTCAACCTGCATTTTGGGGACCCTGATTTCTGACCCCAGTAAAGGGAGCTGAACCCTGAGCCTGGGCTTTGCTTCGGTTGGAGGGAGAGCAGATCCGTGCAGCCGACTGAGCCGCTGCTTCTTGGGAGCGACACGCGTCGGGTTTAACTGCCCGAGTTTTCGGTGTCTGCAGTGATGGCGTTTGCATCTGAGCCCGAACCACGTGTCACCGTGCTCGGGGCAGGCAGAGGAGGTGCTGGGGCAGACAGACAGCAGTGTTTTAGGATGTCCCCGACGGGAATATTGCCGGTGTCTCTGCCGCCAGCTCAGACATCTGCACTGGAGTGTCCACCCTGGCAGATGAATCCCAGCTGGAACCAGTGGATGTGGAGCTTACCCTCAAGTCCAGCTCCAGAGTTTTATTTTTCAGGACTGACTGGGAAAAAGTTAAGGCAACACCATGTATGTCCCAGATGAGATAAGGGGGGCTGAGGGGGCTCTGGTGGTGCTCAGCCCCACGTGTGCTGTCTGCAGATCCCTCCCTGCATCTACTGCAGAGGCTGTTTCTGCCCCCCCGGTTTGCTGTGCTAATTGTAGGGCTCTGGAGAATGCTTTAGCACTTCGGTCACGCCATGCAGTTACTCTGATTAAAATAAATACCAGTAGTGGGTTGTGACCAAGCAGGGGGTGATGATTCTGTGCCCCATCTGTCACCAAGGGGCTTTGCTGCAAGGGACCCCCAATTCTGGGGTGAGCACCCACTTGAGGAACCTGGTGCTGACGGGTAGGAGCCTTGCAGGGAGTCGGGAGCTGGACATCAGCTCTGTGCTCCTGGTTATCTGTGTAAATACTGCATGATAACCTTGTCCTTGGGAGGATAAGCTGGTCCTTAGACTTTGAAGACTGGGAGCACCGTATTTGTGTCGTGCAGCAGCAAAGTGCTCCTGATGTGGCTGCAGCCGAGCAGTGAGGATGTGCCTGCAGCGTGTCTCTGCTGGGCATCCTCTGCCCCTCTCTCCCCACACACGTGGGACTGTGTGTGCTTCTTGCTGGTTTTGCTAAAAGAGGTTTATTTGTCCTGGATCAACAGTGTCCGTATCCGTGAGCAGGAACTGAGCTGTCAGGAGGGAGATGAGACTGGTCCCGCTCAGGCAGTGCCCTGGTGGCTCTGCTCCATCCCAGCCCTCAAATATCTGAACAGGGTTGGATGCTCCACTGAGTCCGTACTTCTTGAATGATGCCAAGACACATCGTGTTAGGATGTTAGGAGTGGCCTCTGTAGCTCATGACTCTCAGAATCACAGAACGATACTGGGTTGGAAGAGATCATCTCCCCCAATCCCCTGCCAGAGCAGGGTCACCCAGAGCAGGTTCCACCCGTGTCCAGGCGGGTTTGGAATCTCTCCAGAGCAGGAGAACCCACACCCTCTCTGGGCAGCTTCTTCCAGGGCTCTGACACCCTCACAGCAGAGAAGTTCCTCCTCATGTTCAGATGGAACTTCCCGTGTCCCAATTTGTGTCCACTGCCCCTTGTCCTGTCACTGGGCACCACTGGGAAGATTCTGGCCCCATCCTCCTGACACCCACCATTTCAGTATTTACAAGCATTGATGAGACACCCCCCTCAGCCTTCTCTTCTCCAGCTGAACAGCCCCAGGTCCCTCAGCCTTTCCCCAGCAGAGAGATGCTCCAGTCCCTCATCATCCTCGCAGCCTCCTCTGGACTCTCTCCAGCAGTTCCCAGTCCTTCTTGAACTGGGGAGCCCAGAACTGGTCCCAGTCTCCAGCTGTGGCCTCCCCAGGGCAGAGCAGATGCGGGGGGGAGGATGACCTCCCTCCACCCAATGGCCACCTCAGGAGACCATTGGCCTTCTTGGGCCCACAAGGGCACATTGCTGGACCACGGTCATCGTGTTTTCCACCAGGACTCCTAGGTCTTTTTAAGACTCTCTGAGTGGTCTTAGTGCCACGGCCTGCACGGTCCTGTCTGCTTCAAGAAAGGCAGTGACTCAGTGGAAAAGGCTCAAAACTACAAAAATGCAGGATCTGCCTCGCAGGGGTTGGTGCTGCTGGAGCTCGGGCTGGTTGTCTCGACAGAGGAGACTCGAGGCATCAGCTCCTTTGGCTGATGGGCCAAAAGAATGATGTGTTGGAGGCAGAGGTTGCCTTGTGGTTTCTCTGTTGGCCTGTCCATCACATGTGAACAATCTGAGCAACACCACATCTGATCCTTTCTTGTGTCGAATCCCAGCAGAAGGGAGTCCCCGGAGAAGCGGCCGGAGTCTGCTCCTTCCCGGGCCAAAGATCGACAAGTCTCGTTTGCGGTTCCCGACAGTTTTATTGGCTGCCTTTTTTGTTTGTGTTTTGAGGTGTGGGTTTGTAACAGCGATGATGACGAACCCTTGAAAGATCTGTCAAGATCAAGGAACTGGGAGGATTTTTTTATTTTTTTTTTGTTCCCCTTGGTGGGACCTTGCTGTCAGGGTTGGATGTCTCCTTGGGTCCAGCTTACTCATGAGTAACTTTGCTCTTGGGGGGAGGTTCGCTCGCTCTCCTGCAGGAACCCAACCTGGGTGATGGCCTGGGAGGGTGATGGGAAGGAGCGATGGCTGTTTCCCTGCCAGAGAGTCTGGGGTGCTGGCACGGAGAGGCCCTTTCACACCAGGCGGACGTGTCTGGGACGATGTGCCAAGCGAGTGAAGAAGGTGGAGGGTGTGTCGGAGGAGAAGCCTGGGAGGGGTGCAGGGTGTAGGACGGGGTGCTGGCACATCTGGAGGTGGGATGGAGAAAGTTGCAGAAGGATTTGTGGGCTCGGCCCGGTTTGAGCTTGGGTGTGTGCTGTGTCTGCACAAATCTGCATGTCCTCCCTTCTGCCACCTTATCTCCTGGCTCCCCGGGGGAGATCCCTGCAAAACCCCACAGCTTTCCCCTCTCTCCATGCAGCTTCCATGTTCATCTCCCTCAGCAGCTCTTGAGCATTCCTGACCCTGGGAACGAGAGATGAGACTTTGCCAGAGCTCACCTACCTTCCGACCAGTCTGATACCTACAGCCCCATTCAGAAGAGTGGTTCCCAATTCCATCCTGCTGGTTGCTTGTCTACTGTACTGAGCATCAGCGTCCAGATCTCCCCATCGGAGAGATAGGGATGCCCCAAATAAAGATCTCGCAGCAGGCTTTGGCACAAGCAAAGCTCCAGAAGTGGCATCTCATTACAAAACCTGGTGGTTTTATTTTGTCAGAATATCTAAATTAATGGCAGAAGGGCTACGACTTACATGACTTTGAGGCCAGGGTTTGGCCGGGGGTGAATAGTTTCCAGCAGATTTGTTTATTAGGAAACCATTTGACACGTTGTCTTCAAGAGTCTCAATTGAAGAATCTGCTGAAGTTGCCGTGGCTGATGTGGGAAGGAGAAGACCTGGCTGAGGGTGGTGAGTGGCACCGCACGGTGTATACGGTCACGAGTGGGGATGGTGGTGTCTTAAGTGAGAGGTGGCATTTGCAGCTCCTCCGTGTCTAGAAATTCTTATTTCAACTGAATAAAAAGAGGGTTAGGAACTTTATGACATCGCGTATGGGAATAGAAATCACAACCCAAAGGTCTGGCTCAGAGTTGTGGCTTTCATACAGGAAAAAAGAGCTCTCTGAGGCACAGACTGGAAAGGGAATTGAATTTGGGGCTGGGGTGGGTGGATTTAAGCCCAGAGCGGGACAGGGGGGGCTGCAGGAAGGGTTGGTGCAGCTCGGGGCTGTCTGTGCCTCTGGATGCCCCCACTCCTGGGTCTGGCTCCAGCTCTGGCAGGGCTTTGCTGAAAGGGGAGGCCAAACAGCTGGGAGAGGAGGGGAAGCTGGCAGGAATCAGGCCTGCGGGAGCCGATCTATTTGGGAAGATTACAGTACTTTTTATCTAGCTGAGATCATGGCCTCCATCTAGGCTGGGCAGGGGCTGCGCTCGCCGTGAGCTCCAGGTTCCTGCAGCAGCAGAGTCTCCCGCTGCACCTCTGCCCAACCGGGGATTTACCCGGGCATCGTTCCACGGCTGCAGCGGAGAAGGTGATCGGTAGAAGCAACCACGGCTCCTCCGAAGCCAGACCCTCCATCCCAGTCCCTCCTTGCCCTTTGGGGGCTCGCTGACCCACAAGTGCAGGCAGCTTGGAGCCGAGCGAGCTGGCTGTCCCCGAGCCTATCCCTGGGGTCCCAGTTTGCCGATGCCACATCTCCTTTCCACAGCCCATACGGTTTTTCTTGGGTTGCGGGAACCCTGGCAGTAGGATATGAGAGCAGAATTCCCTGCCAGGACTGTGGAGTGGATAGACCAGCTTTTCTCCTTCCCTTATCACCTTGAGCTTTCAGAGCAGGGGAGCTGCTGCCGAGCTGCCGAAGAACTTTTTGGTTTTGGCAGCAAAGGGAGAACATCAAGAGCTGAGACGGCTGCAGAGGGACCACCTGAGAGAGCAGCGGGAGGTTGGCAGCACATGGGGCTGTGCAAAGAAATGGCAACCTGATGTTGAAACTCCTGGAAGGGGGAGAGTTTTTGCTGTAGAGGGGGGGGAATAATGTGGAAGCTCGGGAATGGGTTGCCACTAGATGGAGCGAATGGTCTTATGGGGATTTATCTTCAGCCTCTGGGAAGTTCAGTCCAAGACCTTCGTGGTTGGAACTTCCTCGAGCTCCTGGGCTTGACTTTGGGGAGCCGAGCTGGCCATCAGCGTCCCCTCCAGCACTGCTGAGTGTGTGCTGTGGTGGTCCAGGCTGTCACCACCGCCTGGATGTAGAGCAGAGAAAGTGTCACCTCCAGCTATTGTGGGCACAGGAACTGAATCCTTGAGCTCTCAAAGCCCATGTCCTTCAGCAGAAGCAGAGTTTGGGCCTCTTCAGGGTGCAAGTTTCCATGTGTGAGAATGGAAGATGCAGGAGTGGCATCCCAAAGGGACATCTTTCCAAGCCTGCAGCTGGTCTGTGGGGCAGGGGCCGAGGCCTTTTGGGAAGCAAGACTGGAAACGTTGCCCTCATGGTGTGTGTGGAGTTGCTGCAGGACCTTGCAGAAGAGCTGGATGGTGATCTCTAGGGCTGCGGTGCTGGCTCCGCTCACCCCACGGCCATCCCTGGAGAGCTGATGACTTGAACAGGGGGGACCATCACATCCCTTCTTCTCCTCCCACCCCTTGCTGTTGGCAGAGGAGCCTGCAGACCCTGTCAGAAGCGATGTGGTGCTGCCAAAGGAGATGGACGGAGGAGAACCTTGTGGTGTCCCTCTCCGGTGCCGGCGGGGAGCGGGAGGAATCCCTGCAGGTCCCCGGTGATGCAAGCGCCGGCGCGGCAGCCCCGCCGGGGTGAGATGCGGAGCTCTTCCCACCGCCCGCGCGCCAGGGGAGGGGTGAGCTACAGCAACAAAAATGCGCCCTTCCACTTGGGCGACGGCTCCCAGTTCGAGATGAAAACATTTGTTCCTGAAATTGGAGTCATTCCTGGGATTGCAACACCCGGGCTGTGTTTCCAATTAATCTGCTGAAGTCGTCATGCATTTCCAAGCGCGTTGGCTCAGCAGAGAGAAATCTGGCACGGCCTGCACGCTGAAATGCCAGCTGAGATGCGCCCGGTGTTAAACGGGGAGAGAAGGGCCCCGGCAGGGCTGGCCCGGTGGCACCTGGCAGTGGCATCCCCAAGGGGCTCCGGGCAGGTCCCCTTTGGCCGGGGGGGATGTGGGGAGGGCAGAGCAGCCGCCTCCTGGGAATGAAAACGCTTGAAATAGTTGTTGAATTACTCTCGGGTTTTTCCTGACTGGTTTCCTTCTGTTTCTGGGTGTGTGTTTTGTTTTGGGGAGAAGGGGAGGGGGGTGAAGTGAGTTATGCTGGGTCTATTCGCTGCGTCTGCAGGAGCGTATTTCCAGCCTCGCCGCCTTCGCGGTGACGAGTGGGAGCCCTTTGCCGTGCGATGGGGATGATGGTGTGACCTCAACCCCAGCCTCCTCCCAGACCTCCTGCCCCGGCGAGGCGGGCGAAGGCTGGAATCTGGAGGCTGTTTTGTTTGGGAGCAGAGCGATCCCTCAGGCGATGCCTGTGGTGCTGCCTGTGGGTCCGGGTCCAGGTGCCGGCTGCGGATCCTGCTGCCCGAGACCAGAGCCAGGTGCCCGCAGAGCTGGGTTGGTGTTGGGTGGTGCGATGGTGGGTCCTCGTGGTGCATCTCCACGTTAGGCACCTCTCCGGGGAGCCACTGGAAGGACAGGCATCCCCTTGCCCATGGGTTTGGTGGGTTTTTTTCTCTCCTTGGGCTGCTTTTGCAGAGCCAGGGTTCCCGCCTGGAGCTGGAAGGGACCCGACACATTCCTCTCATCTCCCGTGTGATTTTCTGAGAAATGAAATTGGATCTAGAGCCCAGTCCCAGCTGGGTGGGAGCGGTCCAGTGCGTTCGCACAAACACTCATGGAAAGGCCGAGCTTGCGTAGAAATCTTCCCTTTCCAAGAATGAGGTTCAGGCTGAGGCCCTCCTCCCTCCCTCCCTCCGGAGTCAGCAGGGAAGGAGGGATGGGGAAGCTCAGCAGGTCTCCTGCCACCGAGGTCACCGGTGGCTTTTCCCTTGAGGGGGGAGCAGACAAACTGCTGTTACCTGTTGGGAACCGGTGGGATGGAGGGTCCGGCTGCCTCCCGTTCTGCGGAGCCCCCCTCCCGGTGCCGTAGGGACGGTGGTACCTGCTCTCCCACAGCAACGCTTCAGTGAGAGCTGGAAAGCGTTAAGTGAGGAGGTGACAAGACCACTCCCAAATTGGCTCCGGGTTCCTTTCCCATCTGCGAGGGCAGCACCGGGGCAGCGTGTTCTTCGGTGGGAGCGTGGTGCAAGCTGCGCGCCCCGCTCCCGGCCAGCGCGGGCGGCTGGCCTGCGGCAGATGCGTGAGAGCCTGAAAAAAAACCCCGGGGAAAGCGAGGAGAGGAGGGGAAGGCAAGTTTCCCACCGGTGTTTAATGCCGCACTGCGTCAATTTAACAAATAACTCGTAAGGACGTTGCGCTGACTTCCCAAGTTACTCGCTCCAGAAATAGAGCTTTCCTCTGTGCCTCTGTTGGAATAAGTCTCTGTTGCATAGATTTTTTAGCGGGGAGGATGTAATCTCTCTATTTACTTGGAGGACAGTAATACTGATGCTTGCTATTTTTAACCCATCAGCAGGGCAGAGACGTGCTTGGGAGCCTTTGGGGAGCAGAGGGGCTCTGCTGGTGGTGCTGCCGGGGCGGCCGGGCTTCGGCAGTGGCTCCGAGGGCACCTGGCCCCACTTGCCCACAGGTAAATAGAGGCCAGTCTGCCCTGGGCTTGTCCCCTGGCTCCGGTGGGCTCAGCAGGGCCTGTGCCATCATCATGGGGCTGGCTGATGGTGGGGAGGAGCAGGGATGTGTGGCATTCCTTGTCCTTCTCTTCCTCCTCTTTTTCTCCCCACTGCGCCCTTCCACTGCAGAGGCAGTGGGGAGCGTGGAGGGTTTGTGGGTCCGGCTGTGCTACTGACTCCGTGGTGCTTGTTTGGGTGGTGCCAGCCCTGAAATGCCAGCTCAGGTCCTAAAAGCATCTCAAGTCTTTTATGTATGGTTTGTTTGGGGTTTTGTTGTTTTTTTGTTGTTTTTTTATTAAAAGAAAAACAGCTTCTGTCACCACCTTCATCATGAAAAAGAGCTGCAAGCAATAACCTGCAAAGCGCTCTGAAATGGGAGGTGAATAACAAAACTGGCACCGACTTGAGTCACAACCCCTGGTGTGGGGGCTGATTCGGAACTTTGTGTGGTTCTGCCCTGGCCGGGTCCTCCTGCCCCCCTCGTCTGCCCCAGCCCTGTCCCCAGCCGTCCCCGTCCTCAGCCTTGCCTTGGGCCTTGCAGGGTTTTCCGGCTGCTGACGTGTGCTGGAGGAGCCTGAGCGCCTGCACCTCCCATTTGGAGAAGAAAATAGGAATTTAGGGTGGAACTTGCTCCCCGGGGGCTTTGTTTCACCCTCCGGGCTGCGTCCAGAAAAAGTGTCTTCTGCCGTCTTGGTTGTTTTGGTTTTTTTTCCCTGCAGTGGAAAATCCCACCGGTCTCAGGCGTGGATTTTATCATGGTGTTTGTTCCTGTTGCAGAGACTCTGGTTTCCAGCCCCTCTGCGGGACCACGCGCAGCCATCGCCGTGTTTCCCCGGCAGCTGGAGGCCCCCAATGGATTTCGGAATAAATCTGAGCCCTGGCCCTTGTGCCGGGGGGTCCCAGGTGAAGGTGGTGTCTGTGCCCCTCCCGGACGGGGCAGCAGGTTTGCATTTCGGGGTTGGTCCTTTGGGGGCAAAGAGGTGATTTTGGCTTTGCTGTCCCGGGCGTGCAGCTGCCTGGGGCTCGCTCCCCGGCTGGGACAATGGCAGGAAGCCGCTGGCCGCACACAGCTCCTCGCCGCTGGCCGGCACCGCATCCTCGCCGAGCCCAGGCCGCCGCCGCCGCTCCTCCCTTGCTATTTCCATCGCATTGTCCGGAGGAGAGGAAGGATGTTTCCAGCCTTCTTCCTTTTTGCCTCAAAGGGATGTGGGGAGGGCGGGGAGGGGAGGGGAGAGGATTTTTCTCGCTGGCAGTTGTGCAAGCAGCGCAATTACGGCTTTTTTCGAAGCACCGTCCCGCTCCGCCCAGGTCAAGGGGCTGGTGCGTCTTGGCCTGAGACGCCCCCGAGGTCTCCCCTCCTCTGCGTGGTCTTGGCCGTGGAGATGTGTCTGGTCCCGTGTCCCCGTCGGCAGGCAGTGGGCTCAGGCGTGTCCTCCTGTGCGAGGCAGGGGCTCCCAGCTCCAGCCGAGAAGATGCTTCTGCGACGTGCCTTTTAGGGAACACACAGACGTGGCTGGACTCGTGGTGCTCAGCAGTGCCAGGGGAGATGCTGCTGCCTCCGCACCCCTTAGGCTGTCTTGAGGTTGCTGGTGCTCAATGGAAGGTATTTTGGGAAGGCAAAGTGGGGTCCTGATGTTTAAACACCCTGAGAGCTGTGTCATGGTGGGGAGGTGCCGCGGTGGGGCTGCAGGGGTGGGACATAATCCCTGGCCCCTCTGCAGGGACGGATTCTGAAAGTATTAGCAGTGTGTGGTGGAGAAAGGGAATGGGGAAGGTCACCTCTTGCTTTGTGATGGAGAAATATGGCTGTGAAAGGGGGTTCTGGCATTTTTTGGGATGTTTTTAGTTCTTCATCACGCTAGACGGGGCTCTGATGGTGACAAAGAAACGCTGCAAAGTCCTTCCTGTGTTTTTGCACGGCTCTGGCTGCTCCAGCCCTGCAAAGTCGAGGCTCCTCGCTGTGCCGGAGGAGGCCGGGCTCCCACGTGCCAGAAAGTAAAAGCAGAATTAATTAAGATGGGAAACGATCATAATTGCTCTGGCTAAATCCTTTTAGCACCAGTAAAACCCCAAACATTTGAAGCGAAGATCTTGGTCAGAGCGCGGCCACACCTCTGCTGTCGTTCAGAGGTGAAGAAATCGCCCGTGACACATCTCCGAGAGTTTCACTGTATGGGGAGAGCTTTACCAGTTTCACTGGGGTGGTTGTCTCTTCCTGGTAGCAGCCAAACTGGGAAAAGCCCGTCTCTTACTGAACTGGATCCCGGCTCAGCTGAGATCACCCCAGGACAGCCAGAAGAGTCCAAATTCAAACCTCACGTGTGCTGGCGTCGGGTCCATCCAGCCCCAGGACTTGCAGCGCTGCTGATTTTTCCGTAGGGGAGCAGGAAGCTTTCAGGATCCCTTTGGGCTTGTTTTCCTTTGCTTGTCCCAGACGGATGGGGATGCAGCGCCGCTGGTTCGTCCTCCTCGAACAGCATCCGCCGTGTGTGGTACCCATCGCGTGCCGTTCCCAGGGACACCCTCCGTACCCCGCGTTGGAGCTGCGGAGCGTTTCTGACAAAGCCCAGGGTCGGGGCCAGCCCGTGTAACCTGCCAGGAAGCCTGGGAGCTCCCGGCTTTCGCTGCTGACAGGAGGTGTCCGGCAGTGCCAGGGCGATGGAGCAATTCCTTGGCGGCTGTCAGAGCCAGCTCTTTGCATTAGTGAAAAATGGGAAGGATCTGCAGGCTTGTGAAAGCCCTGTTGGTCCCCAGGGGGTCGGGGCAATGACCTCGCCTGCGTGTCCTCGGTGGTTTGAGCCTTTCTGAGGCTTTGGCCACACGTGTCCCGTGGCGTGTGTTGGTGCTGGGATGCGTGAGGTGGGAGAGGGTGCGTGGAAGCAGGAGGAGATGCACGGTTCGGTTCTCTCCATCCTCTTCTTTGGTTTTGTGGTTTTCAGGAGGCTCAGAGCACAGAACAGCAATTCTGTAAACCAGCTTAGAAGTGATGCGGAGGAGCTGATGCAATGAAATACCAGTTTAAGTTGGGGTGGAAGCTTTTCCCCATTTTTTAAAAACAAGTAAGCTGGGGTGTAAGCTTTGCTAGGGTCGATCTTATTGTGTGTTCCCGTTTGCAAAGCAGAGGAGAGGGTCTCGTGTTCCGCTCCGGGAGCTGCCACGGCACAGGGAGCTGGAGAGGGGACGTGTGGGAGCAGGAGGAGGGCTGGCATCATGAACCAGCCTCTGCTCCGTCGTGGCTTCTGCTTCCCTGACAGAGACCTCGGCATTTCCACCTGCCGCTGCGTGGGCCCTGGGTGCCAGCCACGAGCCCACGCAAAGCCTCCCTGTTTGTTTTGTCTAAAAGCAATATCCCCCAAAGCAGCGTGGAGCGGGGCGGAGGGGGGATACCCGCTCTGGCTTAATTGCATCTAATGAACCCGATGGGGCCGGCTGCCAGCAAGCCGAGGGCTTTGCCAAGGTTCGTACTTGCCCGTGAGAACTGCCAGGGTGTGGTGTGGGGCCGCGCCTGGCTTCCCAACCGCTGGGAGGAAAGATCTGAGAGGTCCCGCCAGCCTTCGCCGCAGTCCTTGTGCCGCTTGCCCGATGCCGTCAGCCCAGCCCGGCTCACGGGGCTCGGCTCTTCGGGCGCGTTGGGCCCCGGGGACTCCGAGGAACGGGATGACATCCATAGGTGAGCGCGTCGAACGGGTGGGAACCATCCCTTGCAGACATCGCAGGGGTCTTACAAAGATGGGTTTGTATCAGATGCGCCTGGAGCAGCCTTTCCTCGGGAGCTGGTCCGGTTCAGCTCCAGCGTGCACCCGGCCGGGCGCCGTCCTTTCCTTGTCAGGTGAGTTTTAGGGTGCTGGGTCGGGGTGCCATTTTGCTGAGCTGACACCGTGTCTGCTTTTGGGAGGTGCTGAGGGCTCCGGTCCCAACACGTGCACTGATTCCTCAGTGTCTGAGGTTAATGCTGCTGTGCTGGGCTCGCCGGGGGTTGCTTTGTTTGTTTATTTTCCCTTTTTCTCCCATGCTGGAGCGGCTCAGCGGCAGGATTAACCCCGCTTTCTGGGTTAAACGCCCCGGGCAGTGTTGCTCCATGAGTGGGGAGCGCACACACCCCACCGCACCCTCCGTCCCCGCCGGGCGCTTTGCCCTGGGGCAGCCGCGTTCTGCGGCCTGGGCTGGGAGCTGGCTGGTGTCCTCCTCCGAGGTTCTCCCTGCTCCTGCTTTTCCCCGGGCAGGCTCTAGCTCCACGTAGGACACCAGCTCCTTGCATTTCTTCACCCCAGCTCTCTCGCAGAGAGCCGTTTCTTGTAGCTTTTCCAGTCCGGGTTGCATTCACCAGCTTTGGCATCACGGGTCTCTTCCAGCATCTCCTCAGCTGCTTGTATGCACCAGCACTAACCCAGATTCACCCCCCGGGGTGGCTGTCACTGGTGTCCCCGTGGGGCAGGACAAGGGCTTGTTGGATCCGGGCACATTTCAGCCTCCTCTACATTAAGGATTTGACGCCTGCACCTTGCCCAGCTGCGCAGATGCCAGCCTTGAGCCAAAGGCCTTGCTTTCCTATAGCTGTTTGCTGAGCACCCAGGTAGGGGAGGCAGTGCCAGACAGCCCCACGGTGTGTTTGTGCAGGAAACTGAGAATGTCACGGCTTCCTTCCTCTGACATAAATAGCTCTCACCCTAACACCCGAGGCCACGCTCTGCATGGTGGTGATCTGCAGCTCTGGCTGGAGGGGATGCTGAGGCTGTGGTCGGGGACCCCCAGGTGCAGGGCAAAGCTGGGTCTCCCCACTGCTGGAAGTTTCCTTGCTCCACCACCCAATGGTCAGTGCTGGAGCGAGGGTTGGGGTGAGCTCTGGTTGAGCCCCAGCTGCTGAACCATCTGTAGATCCACACGGGGAATTCCATTTGTGCCTCTTTCCCTGGGACGCATCTTATTCCCACAGAGCTGGGGCTGCTGGTGTTTTGCCCAACTCCTTGTTCATTTTCCTTTCAAGACCGAATCTGCCTTCCAGCCCAGCCTTGGAGCTCGGCCAGCATTTGCCAAAGGGATTTCCTTCTCTGCAGCACGCGGAGCAGCTCCAATTAATGGGCAGGTCCCCTTGAGTACTCACTTGCTGAGAGTGGGTATTGTGGGAGCCCAGGCTTTTTGTCTCAGCACTTCCAGATCAAGCAAGACACCGCTTCAGAGTCCTGAGCTCTTCCCCGGGGGCTCGTGAGTCAAGCTGGGCTCTCGCTGTGTTGCACGCAGCAATTAAAGAAATAAATGCCGAGGCTGAGCCGTAGCGCTGGTGACAGCAGCCCCTGCGCGGCCGTGACCCTCCGCGGGCGAAGCAGGTTGTGGGTTTGAGCCAAGTGGCTGGAGGTTTTGCTCCATGCCACGTCCTCGAGGGGCTCCGAGCCACGGTGGGATGCTCCGAACGGCGGCTTCGTGTGTGCAGGGGGTGACGGCAGCGAGCACCCCCCCGGGCAGCAGCATGGCGCGGAGCAGAGGTGCTGACGTGGTGTCCAAACCGGTTGGGAACGCTCTCCTCCGCTTATGCAAAGAGCTGGTAATTGAGGAGAGGTTCCTACAATCGTTTGATCTCTTCCTCCGCTTCCCTTGGCACGACGGCCGCATCCTCTCCTGCTGATGTAATGGAGCCGGGCGCAGGAAGACGGGGCGTCCTGTGCTCTCTCCCTCCCTGGGATCGTGGGGCTGCCTCTGCTGGCATCTACCTGCCTGCAGAATGGGGACCTGGAGGAGCTTCTCTCTCCCGGCCGGGTGCCAAAGGCTCTCTCCAAAGACCACCTGTGCTGGCTGAGGGCAGGGAGGTGATGCCGCGGCTCTAGCCTGGACTGCTGCCTCTGCCAGGAGCCTGGTGGAGGGAGATGATGGGGCTGTTGGAAGAGACCAGGCTGTTCCAGCTCAGGCAGAGCTTGCCTGGAGCTGCTGCCTGTCATCTGTGTCCGTCTTTGCCTGTGGGCAATATTTAAGGTTTCTGGAGAACAACACAAACCCTTACCCCATCTGTGTCCACAAGGAGAGCCCATGGGTGGTGAAGGTGCGTAACAGCCCTCCGTGGGGTGCGTTTGTGGGGCAGGAGGAGCGGTGGAGCTCGGCGTCCACCCACTGCAGAGAAAGGCTTCAAGGGAGGACTGGGAGGAAGAGCAGTGTGTCTCCGTCACCTGGCTGGGCACAGTGTGATGTGCAGGGCTACGCTGACCCGCTGCTGGTGGCCCTCGAGCCAGCAAACCCCGTCCCGGCAGCGTCACCGGGTGAGGGTGGTCGGAGGGGCCGAGTCCAGGTGGGTGGGCTACGCCATGGGGGGTGCTTCCCTTCCTTGAGGGGAGGACTTTTCCTCAATCTCAGGAGTTTCCATGAGCAGAAGCTGCCTACGCTGTTCTGGGGAGCACGAGGTGCCACTGGCAACCTTGGTTGTCCTTCAACAGATCCCTTTGGTCATGAATTTCCCTCTGTTTCAGAGGAAATGGTGGTTGTTGGGAGGTTTCCTGGGGATACCTCGCACTCCTCCGCACGGCATCCTCCCCCGGGGACCTGCTGCTGCTGTTTGGGAGGGGGTTTATGACCGGTGGGGGTGGGAGGATGCAACTGGTGGCAGGAAATGACTGCCAGAGGTTTCCAGCTGTGCCAGAGCTGTGGCGGGGATGGAGCCCACTCACTGTCCCTGCGGTCCCACGGCCCGGCTGCGGTTGCAGGAGATGAGCTCTTCGGTCCCACCTTGCACCTCGTGCTGCCCACGCTCAGACCCTGTGGCGCGGGGACCCGCTTCTTCCGCAGAGAAACTGGTAAAAACACTATTTATTTACTTATTGCTTTAGACACAGATGAGCACAGGGATACCTGCCCTGGCAGGCATGGCTGATTGATGGTGCTGTATATCAGGGTGCGACCCAGGAGCAGCCGTGGGGGACGGGGATGCCTTTCCCTGGGTTGTAAGGGGCTCCCTGTGAAACTGCAGCCGCCGTGTTCCCTGCCCCCGGCACGATTCGCTGCTGCCGGTGCCCAGCTCTGTCTGTGGCTTTGTGCTGTGTGTCCCTGTCACCCAACGGTCTCGAAGTTAGACTGGAAACCTGCCGTCGGGTTTTGCTCTGCAGGTTTGGCCTCTGCGCCTTCTCGGTTGGGTGCTTTTTTGAAAATGCCTCCCTGGAGAGGGGCAGCGTCCCAGGAGCTCAGCCCCTGGCACGTTTGCAGGATGCTCCAGCTCCTCTGGAGCTGTACGTGAAGTTGTTTGGTGGTTTAAGTACCGCCTGTGATGAAAATTCGGGTCTGGTGTTAAGGCTGGGGGTTTTGGGGTGGTTTAGGTGCTGCGGGGTTACCTCTGGATCCTTGAGCAGCCTCTCCCTTCAGGGAGAACGGTCTCGAGGCCGATCTGCACGCGGGAATTTGAGAGCAGGTGGAAAACGTGCCTTGAGTGGGCACCTAAAGGGCTGTGTGGATCTTCATCAATGATCTGGACGAGGGGATCGAGTGCACCTTCAGTAAGTTCATAGATGACACCAAGTTAGGTGGGAGTGTCAACCTGCTGGAGGGTAGAAAAGCTTTGCAGAAGGATCTGGACAGGCTGGATGGATGGGCCGAGGCCAATGGGATGAGGTTCAACAAGGCCAAGTGCTGGGTCCTGCACTTGCGTCCCACCAATCCCATGCTGGGGTTGCTGCACTTGCGTCCCACCAACCCTACAGGCTGGAGGAAGAGTGGCTGGAGCTGCCTGGCAGAAAAAGAGCTGGGGGTGTTGGTTGACTGTGGGCTGAACATGAGCCAGCAGTGTGCCCAGGTGGCCAAGAAGGCCAACAGCATCCTGGCCTGTGTCAGGAACAGTGTGGGGAGTAGGACTCAGGAGGTGGTCATCCCCATCTACTCGGCACTGGTGAGGCCCCACCTTGAGGGCTGTGTCCAGTTTTGGGCCCCTTCCCACGAAAAAGACATTGAGATGCTGGAGCGGGTCCAGAGAAGGGCAATGGAGCTGGTGAGGGGTCTGGAGCACAAGTCTTGTGAGGAGAGGCTGAGGGAGCTGGGGGTGTTCAGCCTGGAGAAAAGGAGGCTGAGGGGAGACCTTCTCGCTCTCTCCAACTCCCTGAAAGGAGGGTGTAGCCAGGGGGGGGTCGGTCTCTTCTCCCAAGGAACAGGCGATGGGACAAGAGGAAATGGCCTCAAGTTGTGCCAGCGGAGCTTCAGATTGGATATCAGGAACATTTTTACACAGAAAGGGTTCTTAAGCCTTGGAATGGGCTGCCCAGGGAAGTGGTTGAGGGACCAGCCCTGGAGATGTTCAAAAGACGGGTTGACATAGAGCTTAGAGACGTGGTTTAGTGATGTGGGGGGTTCTTTTGTATGGTATTCTTTGGGGTTTTGGTTTTTTTAATCAGAGTTAGGTTGATGGTTGGACTAGATGATCTTAAAGATCCCTTCCAACCCAGACGATTCTCTGGTTCTATGATTTACTCACCCCACTGACCACATCTGTGGGGCAGCCCTGGGGCAGCGAGGAAGGGGCTGGGGGTTCAGGGGGAGCAGAGGCAGCTGGGTCCCCACTGGAGATGCGGCCGGCCCGCTTCCAGGAATGCTCTGTTTAGTCCTGAGAGGATCACTCTGCCTCTCCCCGTGGCAGTGCCGTCCTGCCCTCTGCTCTCTCTGGGTTCTCTGGGAACGTGTGGCCTGTCCCGTGTCCCTCAGCCTGGATGGGAACAGGGCTGTGGGCTGGGACACGCGGCATTACAAACAGCAGCAGATCCACAGAATCATGGAATTGTCAGAGTTGGAAGGGACCTCTAGAGATCATCTAGTCCAACTCCAGGCACAAAGCTTTTTGCCCCATGTCCTTGCCCCGCAGCCTGGCCTCCGTGCACCGTGAGATTTTTGGGTCCCGCAGTCATGAGTTTCAAAATGCAACTACGCACATTTGTGGGGAGAAAATTCCAGGGAGGGCTATTAAATGTCTGACTCAAAGGTCACGAGCCACAAATAACCAGCGAGAGTAATCAGGGGAAGTATCTCGCCCTGATCTGCTTCCCGAGGCCTGATGTGGATCTCGTTTACAGGCTCAAACAGAGTATTTTCTGATTTATGGGCTTGAAATGCCTAAACAATGCGCCTCGCTCGCAGGTGGATGTGCACAGCCTGGGTGGTTTCAGGTGCGTTGCTTTTAATCCTGGTTCATGGCTTCGGTTGCGGAAAGAGGTTTGTGATGCACGCGCGGCTTTGCCAAACTTTAATCATCGTCTGTCTCAAAATTTTTTCTGGAAACGTTCTGCAGAAGAAAGTTTGCGAGAATCAGAGTAGAAAAATATGGTTTTACCCTTCTGTAAAAGCTCTGTGGGGGTTTTCATAGAAAAGCATCAGCCTTTTCTTGTTTTGGAGCAGGAATGTGGTGTCTGTTCGGGAGGAGAGGGACCAGCCCACATCTGGCCAATTCATAAAGCTCTTGAAACTCCCAGTTAACGTGCTCCACAAAGAGTTATCAGAACTTGGCAACCACCCGCTCCAAACATTACATCTTCCCCGAGCATCATCTGTTCTCTTATGGCTCATGCGGGACGCCGCGTTCGGCCTCTCGGCTCGGGGGCTGCAGCATCACACACAGGGCTTTCCCCGGAGCTGCCTTCCCCGGTGCGGGACGGTTCCTGCCCCGCTCTCCCCCGGCAGCCCCCCCGAACAGCGAGGAAGGAGGAAAATGCCTCAAATTGCTCCGATTCCACGGCGTCCTGCGAGGAAGCCCCTTGGGAAGGCATGAGCAGACAGAGGTAGGGGGGGCAGAGGGGTGCGTGGAGCACTGCTTTGGGGTTCCCGCTGTCTCCCCAGAGCTGCCAGACCTGCTGTGTCCCCGCTGCTGGTGTAACTGGGCAGAGGTACTGGGGTGACGCTGGTTTTGACGGTTTTTTGCTTGTCTTTGAGGGGAGCGTTGCGTTTGGTCCCATAATTAAAAGCAGCGCCCGCCCCAGGGGCCGGGGTGAGGTTATGTGAGGTACCCCGACTCCGGGACTTCCTATTTCTCGAGTCCTGGCTTTGTGATCTTAATGTTATTTCAACATAGTCCTTTTCGTGTGGTTTCTTCTTTAAGTGTTTTTAATTTGAACAAATTCCCTCCAGCTAATTTTTGTTACTTGTGCGTGGCTCTGGAGAAGACCTTTTCCTTTTATTAAAGAGGAATGTTTTTAATCACACGCATTCTTCAACCTGACTGAACTCTGAACCTTTCACAGCTAATCAACATAAGATGGGAAACGGTTTTCCAAAAAAAAAACCCGCCTGTTTTCCACAAAAACTGCTGCTCGGCCTCAGACAAAGCTCTTCGCCGTGTGCGATCGGCAGCGCTGGCACAGGGCACGGCGGCGGGGCTGAAGGCAGGGATGCGCGGAAGGCGGCGTGGTTTGCTCCGTAATAACCCCCCTGCCCGGCTCCGATGGCTCCTCGCTTTATTTCCCTCTTCCATAACGTACAGCTCTTCACTGATCTTGCCTCTTTAAAAATCAAAATAATCAGGAAATGCCAAAGTAAAGATTTCTGTGCTGTTTCTTAAATTTTTTTTTGGGGGGGTGGGGGATGGCTGTTTGAGAGCAGCGGTGCGACCGGTGGTTTCCCCTTTGGGGAGCAAGTGACACGAGCCCCGGGCTACCCCCGCCAGCCTGGGAAACTCGCCCCCACCGGATCTCTCGCTGGCCAAAAGGCTCGGAGGAGCCCGGGAGGTGTTTGGTGTTTTGCAGAGCGGGAGCCTGTCGCCGTCCCCACGCTCGCTCCGCGTCTCTCCCCGCCTCGCCAGGCGCTTCGGCTGTTTTCCCGGTGCGGAGCCGTGCCGGCAGCCTGGAAAATGCCGGTAACGCGCTTGCTGAGCACAGGGCTTGCATTCAGGCTGGCAGCGCCGAAGGCTTTCCCAGGCCACGCCGGGGAGAGACTCCCTGCCGAAGCTGCTCTTCGCTGTGTTGCAATCTCCCCTTTCCGCGGCGGCAGGTACCTGCCCAGGTGCGGAGGGGTTTGTGCCGGGGGCTTGGCACCCGCCTCCGTGCCGGCACCGCGGCTCCCCTCGCCGTTCCCCCGCTGCAGCCTGTTTTTCCTCCCGCTGACCCAGAAAAACAACCGCCGGGTGCCACCGTGACGTGACGGCCCCGGTGCTTCTGCTTTGCCACCGGGCCACGTGGTGCCACAAAGCAGCAAGCGGTCCCCGTGGCCACCTCCCGCCCAGGAGGTGCCTTCACGCCCCGGCTACCTCCTGGGTTGTTGGAGCTTTGCAATTACTGATTGCTCAGCAGAAGCAGGGAGGAGAGGGAGGAGGCGGCGTGTCTTTATGCAAAGAGTTTTGCTATGTTTTTTCAAAGCCTTTTGCCCTGCCCCGGTGCCACCGCGCTGCTGCTGGTGACATGGTGGCTGCGGAGCCCCTGCCAGCCCCCAGCGCTCGTGTGAAGATGAGCTTGCCACCGGCGCTGGCCTTCCCATGCGAATGTTCTTGAGAACTAAAAATAATTCGCAAAAATGTTGGCAGCTGGACATCCAGCGGGGAGAGGAGCCTGTCCCAGAAACCGTCCGCCTCTTCCCGCGGTGGGTGCTCCCAGTTCGCTTCTCCCTCCCCAGCACTTGCCCCGCTCCCGGCCGAGAGGGTGAGGAGGAGGATGGATTCGGCCCCCTGAGGCTGCACGGGGCCAGCGGAGCATCCCGGTCCCAGCCCGTGCATCCCAGTTTTAGCCCGTGCATCCCAGTGCCAGCCCCGCCGTGGCCATGTGCCATCGTGCTGGTGGCTTACGAGGGTCCATTAGGAACCAGCAGGACCCGGGCTGGGCTGGGGAACGGGACAGACCCCCCAGGAGCCGCCGTGGGGCCGTGCTTTTGGCCTTCTCGGGGTGAGGGGAAGAGGAGGAGCCGCTGGCCTGGCTGCCTGCCCCCTGAATCATGTGTGAGCATCGCAGGCTGCGGGGAGGGGAGTTGTTTACTGTAACTCTTGGCGGAGGTCCCGGCATGAAACCCCAAATGATTTCAAGCTGCAGCGGGAGGTCACGGCTGAAACAAACAGCTCCCAGGGCAGGAAGGGCTTTGCGAAGGGGTGCAGAGCTGCTGGAGCAGGAGGGATGCAGAGCATCCCGGGGAGCTGCCATGCGCGGGTGCCACGTGTTGGAGGGGGGTCCCAGCGTGGGGACAGTGGCCAGGGCTCCCGCCCAGGGTCTGAGCTGTGCTCCCGGCACCGCTGTCCCCAGCAGGTCCTCATCCCTCACCACCCTGGCACTTGGTACGTGGAGCATCGTCTTTCTGAGCTCTGGAAAACCACCCCGAGTTCTGTGGCTTTCGCCAGCGCTGGCCGGGTGCGAAGCTGTAACGTCGGGGCTTTGGGCGGGCCCCGTGTCACCCCGGGGCTGGTCCGTGCTCTCACGGTGCCTTGTTTTCATCCCGTCCTCCCTCTCTCCCACCTCCTAAAAGTGTTCCCAGAACATCCCCAGCCCAGCGGGGTGCTGTGCAGGGGGGGCTCCCTGTCCCGTCGATGCGCAGAGCTGGGGGCCGTGGCAGGAGGAGGGTCTGCGCAGGCTCTGCCGGCGGCTCTTCCCTGGCTCCGGTGCCTCTTGGCCCTGGGGATGCTCGACAGCCTTTTTCCTGGCGCTGGGCGAGCGCTGAGAAATTGTTTTTCTGGCTGCTGGCCGCTGGCCTGCCCGTCCTCCCTCTCCCCCAGCACACGCCTCCCCTCCCACTTCTGCTCTTCCGCTGCTGCTTCGGAGTTTGTTTTTAAAAAGACTAAAACAAATGAGGTAGAGAGATTCCCAGAGACCCCGCCAGTGCCTTCCCCCTCGGCCCTGTGCTGCGTCCACAGCTCCCCCTCCGTCCCCAGAGGTGTCTGGAATAGCCCCTCCTGCCCCCGTGGTCGCCCCCAAGACCTTCTTGCCCCGTTTTGCCCTGGGGAGGTGCTGGAGGGGCTGTGCCGAGCCTGAGGGTGCTGCTGATGGGGAGGTGAGAACAAAGGCTGCTGCTGCTCAGTGTCGGCCGGTGGGAGCTCCCCATGGGCATTTTTGGGGCATTAGTATCATGGCCAGCAGAGGAGGGCTGTGAAAACTCTTCTCAGGATGAGAGATAGTGATGTGTCTTCTGAGGATGGAGGGTTGGTGGGCTGGTCCCTTCCTCCTCGCACCCGCACTTTCCCCTCCGAACGATGCTCCGGTGTGTACACAGCTCTTCTCAGGGTCCCAAAGCTGAGCCCCCATGGCTCTGGTCCCCCAGGAGCCCCCACTGCTTTTCCCAGCTCCTGCCCCTCCGTGGCGTAGAGCAGGACAGTGACAGGGGATGGTGGAGCTTCAGCGCGTTCCTGCGGATTGACAGCGTCACGTGGCGGGGCCTCGGCTGGGCTGGGAGCTCTCAGAAGTCCCCGTTTCCCAGCCTGAGATTTGCTCGTTACAGTCTGTCCTTGTCTGGCTGCCAGCAGCCCTGCACGTTGGGTAGCACTACGTTACGCTGCACCGCTGCCTCCCCCCAGCCTTCCTCCCACCCAGCATCCCGCAGGGGCTTGGCCAGCACCCGTCCCTCTGGCACCCTCCTCCTCCTCCTCCTCCTCGCTGGGAGCACACGTGAGCTGAGAACAGGAGGTGACAGCCCTGCTTATCGCTTGCATCCTTCGAAATCACTGATGTCTAGCAAGAATCTGAGGCCCTTTGGGGATTGCTGAAGCTGGGAGGTTTCTGGAGCAGCAGCGGGTACGGCCTCCCAGGGCGCTGGCACCGCGCTGCCAGGAGATGGGATCTGTCAGCCCCGTGGGGGATGTCAGGCTTTTGGGGACCCCTGGCTTCTTGCAGGTGTAGAAGGGCACGTAGAGAGGAGACTTGGGATCTTCTTGCTTCGGGTAGACTTCGCTTGGACTCTTGTTCGCTCATGAAAACGCAGCTGAAACGTGCTCCTCTGCTTTTGTCCTGCCTGACCCTCAAAAAGCGGGGCTGTGGGGCTCATCCTGCCCCACATCTCGTGGCATCATGCCGTGTCCAGCCCCGAGGCCTGAGTGATAATGGGCAGAGGAGCTCGGCGGCTTTCAGGCTACGGCTGTTAATCTTCCTCAGGCTCCTTATCGTGCCATTTACGTGGGGCGGGCAGGGTGTAGCAATTAGAGCTAATTAGCCAGTGGCAAATTAAATCCCAGGCAGTTATCAGCGAGATGGAGAGAGAACGGGATAAACCTTGCGATGGGGTTTCCTGGGAACATCAGGTCCTTCTCCAACATGGCCTGAGGTCGGGGACAGTTCTGTCCCGGAGAATTGAGCTGGTGCTGAGAATTGTTTGCCCTCAACCGGAGGGAGTTTTCCCCGCCTGGGCCACGCAGGAAAGGCAGAGCTGGCCCCGTTTCAGCAGGGCCGTGCACCCAGCACAGATGGGTGCCAGTGGCTATTAATAGTCCCTGTGCCCTCCTTGGGTGGCCACGCTGGGGAGGGAGTTTGCCGGGTTCCCCCTGGCAGAGTCGTGTCCGTGCTGCGGTACAGGGCAGGAACCCGCAGAGGTTCCTCCTGCAGCATCGCAGGCAGCACAGCTCCCTGATGCCGTGGAGGCTGAGGTTCAAACAGCCCAGGGTGTGGTTCTCTGCCTGTAAAATAACACTTGCGTTTGTGTTTGTTTCTTTTTCTTTTTTTTTTTTTTTAATTGAAACTGCCTTTGGAAAACAATCGGCTCTTGGGCTGCAGTGTCCTTGGCCCCGTGCCCTGCAAGAGCATCCCCTTTGCAGCGTCTTTTCATGCAGAATTTCCTGCTCACCCGCCTGTTTCCAGCTTCCCCCCGTGCTGCAGTGCCCGTGGCAGAGCTGCCGTGGCCACGGCCCCCTCGTACCCGCCTGCGTTTGGTTCGTGGGACACCACGGGGCTCGTTCGTGTGCCCTTTGGTGAACGAGTAGCTCAGACATCCCCTTTCTGCCTGCTCTCTGTGCTGTTTGGAGCATCCTGCTGCAGGGATGCAGGAGAGGGGCACTGCAGGGATGCGGGAGGAGGGATGCAGGGGGGCACTGAGATGCAGCAGGAGCACTGCAGGGATGCAGGAGGAGCACTGCAGGGATGCAGGAGGAGCACTGAGGGATGCAGGAGGGGCACTGAGATGCAGGAGGGGCACTGAGATGCAGGAGGGGCATTGCAGGGACACAGAAGGGGCACTGCAGGGATGCAGGGGGGCACTGAGATGCAGAAGGGGCACTGCAGGGATGCAGGAGGAGCACTGAGAGATGCAGGAGGGGCACTGAGATGCAGCAGGAGCACTGCAGGGATGCAGGAGCAGCACTGAGAGATGCAGGAGGGGCACTGAGATGCAGCAGGAGCACTGCAGGGATGCAGGAGCAGCACTGAGAGATGCAGGAGGGGCACTGCAGGGATGCAGGAGCACTGCAGAGATGCAAGAGGGATGCTGCATCTGCATCCCTTGGCTGGGTGGCTCTTCTGCAGGTTTGACTACTGTTTGTCGCAGCTGGAGATGCCCAGCTCAGCTTTGCACTGGCCTGTGGCAGGTGCAGGGTAAATTAAACAAGGCTTTAGGAGCTGGGTGGTGAAAATCCCCTGCTGCAGTGGGTGCTCCAACGCTCTGGGTAACTGGGACTATTTCAGGTGTTCCCATGAGGACGGGGGTTCACCCACGGGGAGGCTTCGCATCAGGCAGGGCAGGAGTGTATTAATTTTGCACAGCAATTCTCAGCCGTGGTGTCAGGGAGAGGTGCCTGCAGCACCTTGGAGACGCTCCAAGGGTGTGTGATTTACAGGATTTTTTTTGCCCAGATGATGGAGGAGGCTTTTGCAGGCAGGAGATTGTGTGGCAGGCCCTTCTCAAGGGCAGGGCATGTTCCTCCCAATGCCCCCCCGTCCATTGGGATATACCTGGGCCCCATCGTGATGCTTTCCCTACCTAAGGGGGTGGTCTGAGCTGACAGGGACTGAACTGTGCCCTGCTTTGTGTCTCCACAGCTGCTGTGAACCCCTGCACCTCCCCACGGGTGCCCCAGACCGCTCCCATGGACCTACGGATCGGGCAGCGCGTCGTCAAGCCCGGCTCTGACACGGCTTTGCTGGCCCTGAAGCACACGCAGCAGCTCCAGCACCAGCTCTTCCTCGCCAGCCTGCACCAGCAGCAAGTGGAGCAGCTCGCCCACCAGCACGTGAGGGTACGGGCACCCCAGGGTGCAGGGGGGGACCCACACCCACTCTTGGCAGCGACCGGGTGGGAATAGGCACTTGGAAGAATTAATTCTGCCCCCAAAGCACGTAGCTCACGGTGCCGTGCGTGTCTGCCGGCGGTGCCCTGCGTCAGGGCTGACTCTGCCTGAGCTCCAGCCTCTGGCAGGGGTTAAGAGGAAGAGGCTGGAAATCCCAAGGCCAAAATAACCTCCCCAGGTGAATTCCTTCTTTCCCCTGAGCTGAAGAGCCCGGAGTGCTTTGTAGCCAGCCCAGAGACCTCTCTGACGCAAGGAGGCCGGTTAGGGAGTCAGGTGGGGGGGTTCGTGTCTTATTTTCAGGCCAAATCCCCGTCCTGCCAAGGCCAGCGGGAGGGCTGGGGCCTCCTGGGATGTGCGAAGCGGGGAAATGTTTTCAGCCACATACCATGTGTGCCGAGCGAGGAGCCAGAGCGGCTGGACAGGATGCCTGCTGTCTGTGATCTGCCACTCCGCTTGGCCACCGCTGTTCCTCTGCCCCGGAGGCACGGCTTACTCACTTTACCAGCTAATTTGCTTTTCTGGGAAGTTCTTCACTGAAATTCTCTGCTGTCACCCGGAATAGCACCCCTGCCCTGCGCAGCCTCCGCTGCCAGGCTCTGCATTGTCCCAGAATTACAGGGAGATTTAGTTTGGATGCTTTGGCCCCTGCTGGGAGCAGGGCCGGCTTCGGAGGTAGGGCAGGTGGTCACATCACGTCTCTGTGGTCACCCCCCACCTCCCCCAGTGCAGGGCTCCCCCACGCTCACCGCAGGAATCAGTGCCATGTATCCAGAGGGGATTTTCCTTGTGGCACATCCCATTGCCTCTCATCCTTTTGCTGTGCTCCTCCTCGGAGCCTGGCTCTGTCTGCTCCATGGCCCCTCTGGGTGGTGGAGGATGCAGTGGCCCCCCGGCCTCAGCCGCTGCTCTCACGTCCCCCGTGCTCCACTCCTGAGCATCAGGCCCCATGCTCAGTGCCTGGCAGGGGCTCACTGGTCCCAGTAATCTCGTCTGGAAGCTCTGGTGGAATCACACTGAGGCTTTCTGAGCATCAGCTTGGTCCACACACGGAGAGTCTGAGCTGCTGCTGCCACAGCCGATGGTGCTCAGAGGCTTTTGTGCAGACGTGATGCTTTCTGTCCTCCCTGGGAGATGGCATCGTCTCTGAAACCTCAGCTCTGGAAAATACCAAGATCCAAACATTTAAGACCAGTAGAATTTTTTTTTTAATTTCTTCCTCTTTTTAGTCAACTCTGAGTTTTATTTTTTGCTGTATTACAACATGCCCCAGCTACGGATACGTCAAAACACCATGAAAGGCAGCGATTTGAAACAGACTGGTTTGAGTTTTACGATGTCCCTGGGGAGGGCGTCTCTGGAGACAAAGATGCGTCCGGTTTGCTGTGATGAAACAACTTGACACGTTCTCGCCGGCCAGGGCTGCCCATCAGGTTTCCAAAAATGACATAACGGACTGTTTCAGACACGCTCCATCACCGTGATGTTGTGCCTTGGGCTCAGGGAGGGTGACAGAAGGGCTCCAGGCTGCGCGGGGCGACGCTGGTGTCTCCCGGTGCTGATGCTGTGCCTCTGCTCTCACAGGTGACCATGGAGTCCCCGCACCGCGACGCTGAGCCCGGGCAACAGGAGCAGGAGCTGCGGCAGATCCTCAACAAGGACAAGAGCAAGCGAAGTAAGAGCCTCCGCGTGTCTGCTGGCATGTGGCACCACATCTCTGCCCGTGTCCCCAAAACCAGGGGACATGGCTCGCAGAGGGAGTGAGATCAGAGGGGCTTTTAGAAGGGGGCTCAGCGGGTGGTTCTGCCCTTATCCAGACTGAGCTCTGCCTTCTCTTGGTCTAGAGGTGTGTGACAGCACCCACACCAAGAGAATTCTTTGGCCCTGGCCTGGCTGATATTTCTCCTTCGCGTCCTTCCAAGCGATGCCAACCGGGTGGTGACAATAGATCTCCACGCTAACGTCGTGTCCTGTCCTAGGGCCACTGCGGCGGTGTCATCCGAGCGCTGGCACTGCCCGCTGCGGTGGGCAGGGCATGAATTTGCCACTGGAACTTGCCGTGGCCGGGCTGGAGCACCCGTGGCAGTGGGGAGCGTTTGCAAACCCCGTCCGGCTGCGATCTCCCTGCGCCATCTAGTGCCAGCGGCTGCGGGGAGCTCGCTCGGCCTTTGGGTGTGCAGGGCCCTGCATCACCACCCAGAGATGCCCTCCCGGTGTCCGTGAACCTGCTGCCCACCCGCCCCACTCCGAGCTCTCTCGGGACGCTGGTATTTTCCATTAGCTCCCAATTATCTCCCAAATATCTGCACTGCCGCCCTTCACCGGGCTGATGGGGCTCTTCCCCTGCCATCCCTGAGCAAACAGCTCCTGCGAAGGCTCGGCAGAGCTGAGCGTGGCAGCCTGCACACAGCCCCTTTGTGCAATCCGGGAGTTAATCATACAAATTTATTAATTAACTTGTCCTCAGAGACGCCAAATGCTGGCGCAGAAGCCTGGAGCATCCCCGTTGTGACCACAGAGCGTTCCCACTGGAACGGATGGTCCGGGATATGGCCTGGCAGGGCTGGGAGTGTGGGAACGGGCCCTGATCCGAGGTGGGGAAGGACAGGAGGGGCTCAGGGCAGGCGGGGGCTGGCGATGGCAGCCCCCTGTGGCCCTCAGAGCTCTTGCCTGGGGGAGTTTCACCACCGCGGAGCAGGCAGGCGCTGAACGTGGGGCGCTGCTGTTTGTTTGCCAGCGGGTGGTGGTGAGTCTCATGCTCTTCTGGAAGAACACAGCTGTGTCAAGTGATTCAGCGGCCTCAGAGCTCTCCCCTGAACTGTTGGGAGGTGCTTTTTCTTGCTGTCTGCTATCACACAAGCTGTCCCCGGCTGGGGGAGCGCGTGGCTGCGTGGGGAGCTGAGGCGCAGGCAGAGCTGAACGCTGGCGACTGGAGATGATCAGCTATCAAAGAGCCCCCAGGCACGGTGTCTCTGGAGAGGCTTCACAAGGTTCCTCTGCACCCGTGGGAGTTTTGTCCCTGCTGTTCGAGCCACGTTGTGCTTTCGTGCCCTCTTTATTCCGTGGGTGTCAGTTTATACCTGCTCTCTCTCTGGCTGGGATGAAGCAGGCAGTTCCGCAGCCGAGACTCGTTTCTGGCCACGCTCTGCCTCTCATCAGCCACTCGGCGAAGCCTGCACAGAAAGATGGGGCTCCTGAGGTGACGTGGGATGAGGGTGGGACAGGAACGCTCCTCTGATCAGCTGGGAAACTCCAGTTGTCCCAAATGACCTTTCTCTCCCTGGGCTGACCTTGACCTGAGCTGCACCAAGCATCTCCACGGGGTTTGTCGGTGCCTGGGTGCTCGCAGGGGGTCTCCAGCCGTTACTTGTGCAGCCGTGGGGGGGCTCTGGGGCCATGCTCGTGTCTGCAGGGACCCTTTGAAGTGCTCTGTGTTGGCTGTCAGCCCTGTGTGGTCACTGCTGGTCTCTCTGCAGGTGCTGTGGCCAGCACAGTGGTGAAGCAGAAGCTGGCTGAGGTCATCCTGAAGAAGCAGCAAGCAGCTTTGGAGAGGACCAGCAACCCCAACCCCTCAGCCATGCCGTACAGGTAAAAGAAGGGCATTCCCTGGCCTGCCCCGAGCAGGGCACGTGCACCTGGAAAAAGTAGCTATTTATCTTGGGCAAGATCTTGCGGCCACCTTCTGCAGAGATACTGTTTAGCTGATGCCTGTCGGGGTGAGGTGGATTGGTTCTTTGCTAAGTGTTTGCAGGAGGTGGACAAAGCTCCCGTGTTTTCTCTGACCTTGTTGGACTTTGATGGCTTGTCCAGCTCCAGACCTAGAAAGTACTGTTAGGCTGCTTCTCTTTTGTACCAAGACAAGGTGAATCCAGTGCTTGTGGTAGTGGACAGGACAAGCCTTTCTGGCCACCAGCAGAGCAGCTATGGCATGCCTGGGAAAGGTCTCTAACAAGGTGGCTTCTCCCTGTAGGTCTCTGGAGCCTCTGGATCCTGAGGGCCCTTCCCCTCCTGTGCTCAGCACCTTCCTGCCCCCTGTCCCCAGCACTTCTCTCGACCCCCCGGAGCATTTCCCACTGCGGAAGACGGGTAAGGCCATGGGGATAACACTGTCTCCCTCCTGCCATGATGCCCTTGCAGCCTGCTCCCAGGGGATGGACGGAGCTGAAAGAGGGGTGGCCTGGCCCCCCAAAGCCCATCCAGCTTTGTCCCATCGGCTGTGGGGCTGGGACTAACTGCCTTGTCTGCTCGCAGCGTCTGAGCCCAACCTGAAGGTGCGGTGCAAGCCCAGGAAGTGCCTTGACCGACGCAAGAACCCCCTGATGCGGAAGGAGAGCGCTCCCCCCTCGCTGAAGAGACGGCCGCCCGAGGCCATCGGTGAGAGCTTCACCTGCACGGTGATACCTGGGGTGGGGGTTGGAGAGACCTTGGGGCCAGGCTGGAGCCCAGGATCCCCCATCACATCTTGGGGGCCGTGACCTTGGCACATTCTTGGTGCCCTCCTCGGGGCACAGCCCATGGAGGGAGCTCTGCCATGATAGTGCAGGGATGGATGAACGAGGGAAGGACATGGCTGCAGTGGTACCATGCTGCCTTCAGGGCCTCTGATGGACCTACAAAGCTGGAAGGGTCCAAGGCCCTGAGCAAAAGCAGCTGGTCAGGCTTCTTCGCCATGGGGTGGTGCCTCCCATGCTGGCAGGATGGCTCCATCTCCACTGTGCCACATGCCCAAGGGGAGGTTTGGCCCCAGGAGGGCGGGGGCAGCTCTTAGAGGGCGGGAGGGAGGGCTATGAAGGGCTGGGGCAGGGGCTGGGCAGCCCTTCTCTGGGTGCTTGTGCCCATCACCCCCATTTCTCTCTCTTGTGCAGACTCCTCCCCGAGCAGTAGCAGCACCCCCGTGTCCGGCTGCAGCTCTCCCAACGACAGCCTCCCCGCCGAGCACGGAGCCCTCCCCGCCGCCTCCGGCATGGCCCACGAGGTGAGCTCCCACGGCCTGGCAGCCAGAGGTCCTGCCTGGGGCTTCTGAGTCAGGGTCGGGGCTTTCTGTCCCCACGGGTGGGTGCCCAGATGTCCCACACGCGTCCTTAGGCTCAGGCGAAGGTAGTGTCTGCCCCTGGGAATCCCAGCCCTGAACCCCACTGCCCCAGAGCTGCCCTTAGCCCTTCTCTCGCTGCGTGGTGGGATCCTCTGCCCAGCCCAGTGCTGCTCCTGCCGTGCTGCCCTCTTCTGCAGCGTGAGTTTCTTGTCTGCCAGCGTATGTGCTGTCCCCATGGGTCCCTGATGCCCCGTGCCCTGGCCCCAGGAGTACCCACGGGGCAGCTGGGGCTCAGCACCCTCTTCTGCTGCCTGGCCCGTGCCTGAGCTGCTTGTCCCACCTGTCCCACGCTGGGCTCTGCCGCTGCTGGAGCAGGAACTAATGAATTGTGTTTGGTGCAGACACCCCTGGCCCAGCGCCTGATGATGCAGGAGAGCTCACTGGCCCAGTTTGCCCTGCAGAGTGCAGCCTCCCTTCCGGCCATCACACTGGGATTGCCGGCTACCACTAGCGCCAGGGTAGGTAGCCAGATTGTAGGTAACCCCAGAACTGGGCAGAGAGTCCCCGCTGGGCAGGAGAAGCCCTTTCCTTTGGGCCTGGGGTTCCTGGGATGCACTGGCTCTGAGTGGGCACGGGGGGGTTATGCCATCCCCTCCCTGTGCTGTGTCCCGGCGGGTGGCTGACCCTGTCCTCCTCCTCCTCCTCCTCGTCTCTGCAGGGAGAGGCCGACCGCCGCCCCCTCTCCAGCCTGGCACACCGGGTGCCCGTGCTGAACGGGCCCGTCCTCGCGGGCACGCACTCGCCCATGTTCATACCGACTGGCTTGGAGCAGCACGAGGCTGGGAGCCCCTTATCCCCTCGGCTCCAGCCCGTCATCATCCTCGAGCCCTCGGTCACCCACACTCCACTGGTGGCGGGTAAGTGTCGAGCTCAGGGACTCGGTGGAGGCTGTGTCAGCGCTGGCAGGGCTCAGCGTGGAGCTCTGCAAGGGACAGGCAGGTTTTTTGGGTGCCAGGAAAGCCCAGTGGCCTTGATTTTTCCATTACTGTCCCGCAAGCTGAGGGATGCTGGTTCTGGCTGCCAGCAAATGTGTCCTTGCCATGGTGAAACTGGAGTTCTGGAGGCCCCGCAGCCTCGACAGTGCAGAGGGAACCACAGCTTTGGCTCTTCCCTCCACCTGCCCCTTGCCCTGCCTGAGCTGGGCTGCTGTGGAGCCATTCACCTTTCCTGCAGCTCCAAAGGGTCTTTCCTGCCACTCCCCAGGCTCTTGTGCCACCAGATTTCACTGCAGACCCTGTGTTGAAAGGGCAGCTCAGACCTCTCGGCTGTGCCTCTAATTGCCTTTTTCCCCCAGCCCCTCTAGATAATCTGCTCTAATTGTAGCAGGAGAACTGGCTCCATCTCTCCCTGCCCTGTGTTACCCGCAGTGAAGAAAGCTTCTCCCATCGAGGATGAAGCTGAGGGGGGGATCTGAGATGATTGAGGTCAGCCACATCCTGTCCCCAGACCCCTGTGGGCTGTGTGATGCCAAAGCTATGGGGACAGAAGGAGGGGAGCCATCAAGGTACAGCCCATCCATCCCGTTCTACCAGATACTGGGCTCCAGGGCTGGGCACTGTCGTTTTTAGGGCTGTGGGAGACAGTCTGCATGGGTACCATCCGCAGGGCTCCTTGCCATGGTGTGGACTGACAGCTCTGCAAGGTGTCACATCTGCCCAGGGGACAATGCCACCCCTCACCTCTCCTTCCTCTCCCCTCCAGTGCCAGGCCTGGGGACGGTCCCCTTCTCCTTCGCCCCCTCGCTCATCTCTGCAGAGCGCCTGTCGCTCCCAGGCCACCATAAACCGCTGGGCAGGACCCGCTCGGAGCCCCTGCCCCAGAACCCCAAGGCCATCCAGCAGCAACTGGTGTACCAGCAGCATCACACCCAGTTCCTGGAGAGACTCAAGCAGCAGACGCATCTGGGCAAGGTAAGTGGTGGAGGAGAAGGATGCTGGAAGGGTGCAGGGTGGCATCCCTGCCAGCTGCCCAGTGAGTTCCAGACATCCAGGGTCCATGTGAGATGCTGCCCATGCTCTTAGCAGCAAGCTGAGGCTACCCGCTCAGCTTCCCTGGCTCCCCCGTCCATCCTGCTCCTGCCCCCAGATGTCCTGCCACCCCCATGACCTTCTTGGCCTGTCCTGTCCCCTGCCACCTTCGTGTGCTCATTCCTGACCCCTCTGGCTGCAGCGCATGGCCAAATCCAGCGAGAAGCCCCGTCTGCGGCAGATCCCCTCCTCGGAGGACATGGAGGCCGAGGGGACGCTCCCGGAGGCCGGGGCTGAGGGCAGCGACCCGGTGAGGGCACGCGTGGAGCCCACACGGCCGGGGAGCAGCGTGAAGGAGTCCGACAGGACGCAGAAGATGATGCAGCCTCAAGAGGAGCTTGTCCTACAGCAGGTACCCACGGGCTGGGAGACCCCTGGGGGGGCTCGGGGCTGCCAACCTGAAGCCCCTGCTGAGCACACGGAGCCCATGGGGAAAAGGGGCAATGGCTTCCCTGGCTGTCCCCAGCTGCGTGGAGCCCTTGAAGTGGTTTGAAGCCTTCATAACAGGCTCAGGAGTGGGCTGTAAGAGCTGGAGTTCTGAGCCTTGTCCCTCTCTCCAGTTGTGCCTTAATTTGAGCATTATCCTGAGCAGGCAGCGTGCAGAGATCCCTGTGACTTGGAGCAATTCTTTTCTCCATCTCTTGGTGTCTCCCTTTGGAGGCTTTGCACAAACCCAGCAAAGCTGGTGGCATCCTGAGCCTGGGAAGATCCAGATCAGACCCCGAGAGCCACCTCCATAAAGGGGTGCTGTGTGGGACACAGACTCCACGTTTGTACCTTCCTCCAGCCCAGGGCGGTTTGCTGGGACAGGGATGAGAGCTGCGGCCACCCCTGGTGTCAGCAAGGCTGGGCATGGTCCCCAGGTTCCTGGGCATGGTCCCCAGATGGCTGTGCCCGCAGCCGGGCTGCCCAGCACTGCGGGGCTGAGCCAGCAGAGAGCAGCAGATGCTGCGTGACACGTCCCAGCTCCCGCAGAGCGGCTCCGAGCCCCCCAGCACGGAGGGGGCTGTTGCATCCAGACCCCGGGATGGTGCTCATCACCCTTCCCTGTGCCGGGTGATGCCGCTGTCACCGCGCCAGCACCTGGCTCTGATGCCATGCTCGCTGTCACCTCTCTCCATCAGGCCTATCTCTGGGATTCCTACCAGCGTGTGCAGCAGCAGCTCCTCAAGCGACAGCCCTTGGCCGACTCCCCCATGGTCCCCGCCATCCACGCAGGGCACAGGCCCCTCTCCAGGGCCCAGTCATCTCCTGCCACCGCCACCGTCTCCCTCCCTGCCCAGGACACGGCCTCCAAGACACTGTCCCTGTCTGTGCAGGAGCAGCCAGCCAAGCCGCACTTCACAACAGGTATGGCCCGTGCGGGGATGTCACAGTGGGAGCAGCAGCCGGGGCTGGGGACAAGAGCTGGAAGGGAGATGGGGATGCCCAGTGGCAGATTAGCATCAGTCCCAGTCACCCCCAGACTCATAAACGCTCAGGAGTGCTCTGGCTGGCTGGAAAAAGAGCAGACCAAGCCATGATGGTCCCTTTCCCTGTATCTAAGGTGGCTTTTCCAAGCAGGACTTGCCCATCTGGCCCCTTGGCTACCATCCTGGTCCAGCAATGCTGGCAAGGTACAGTTCTCATATATCCAGTGCAGGATTTGCTTCAAGCATGTTGGGACAGAGACTTCCATGGTTTGAGGGAGGGGTTTCAGTCAAATCACATAGTTATGGGCATTTAGGGTCTCAGCCAGTCCCTGGAAAGGACCTGAATTAGGGTCAGTACCATCCAAGCCTGGGTGTCCAACCCCGTCTCGGGCCAGCAGCTCTCCTTGTGTGTTGCAGGGCTGGTTTACGACTCGGTGATGCTCAAACACCAGTGCTCCTGTGGTGACAACAGCAACCACCCCGAGCACGCGGGCAGGATCCAGAGCATCTGGTCCCGTCTGCAGGAGAGGGGGCTGCGCAGCCAGTGCGAGGTGAGTGTGAGGGCAGGGGGGAGCAGACCCCTGGTTAGGAGAGGGATGCTCAGAGCAGATCCCATGGTGGGATGGGGTATCCTGCTTCCACCTCCATCCTTTTAGCTCCCAGAACTTCTCAGCCTCTTCATCACCATTATCCAGAGGGCTTGGATTGTCCGCTGCCGGCAGAGCCAGTTTGGAACATACCAGTCTGACCATCTCCAGCTTGGGTTGGCAGCAGAGTCTGCTCTGCTGGAGGATGGGTGTAGGGAGAGGCCTGGTCCCTAGTGGCGCAGGGTGTTTTCCCAACTCTGCAGGGACACCCTGCAGAGTGTTTTCCCAACTCTGGGGACATCAGTGTCAGCTCCAGTCTGTTAGAAACCTTGTCCTGGTCCAGCTGGGCGACTGGTCCATACGAGGCTCTCTGGCCATAGGAAAGTGGTGCTGGCATTTCCTGCCTGATCTCTGCCTGCAAGTGAGGGGGATTGCCCCACTTCAAGTCCAGTGCAAGAAGCACTGTGCTCAGCCTTGCAGCTGCCCCCCAGGCTGTGGTGACACGAGGTGTGACAGTGCTCAGACACCAGAACATATCACCTCCACCCTCGGAGGCCAGCACGCGTGGGTGGGAGAGCTGGTGTGTCCCACCTGGGGCAGCTTGATCACAACCCCTGTCTGCCACAGTGTCTGCGGGGACGCAAGGCCACGCTGGAGGAGCTGCAGTGTGTCCACACCGAGCGCCACGTCTTCCTCTACGGCACCAACCCCCTCAACCGCCTGAAACTGGACAACGGGAAGCTGGCAGGTGGGTCCATCCCCATCCTCACCATCCCTCGGGCAGCCCTGCCCTCGCCTTCTGCCCATTCCTCATGTCCACCTGGCAGCCTGGGTCTCAGAGCACCCTTGGAGACCATGAAAAACAGCTTCTCTGGGGGCTGGTCCTAATTCTGGCCAAGCAGCCGGGCCAAACCTCCCTCCTTGGTATCCCCGCACCGTGCACCCTGTCTCCCACCATTTCTCACCTCTGAAGTCCTCGCTGTCCCCTCTCTCTGCAGGGATCCTGTCACAGCGGATGTTTGTCATGCTGCCCTGTGGAGGGGTAGGGGTAAGTGCTCCATCTCAGTTCTAGGTGGTTTTGGACGGGGTTGTTCCTCTCATCTGGCCCCAGCCAGGTCCTCCTGGTGGGCTTGAGAGGAGAGGGAGCTCCCAAAGCCTTTGGGCTGCCAAGGTGGGATAGCCTCAGGTGGGAGCGCTTCATCTGTGGGCAAGATGTTGTTGTATCAGAGCTTCCCCCTGTCCTCGGGGTGGTCCTGAGCATCCCAACCTTGAGAGAGGATCCTTTCTGCCTTCTTACTCTGAGGGGCCCAGGAACTAAACCCCCTCATGGCCACGTCTAAGAGCCTGGGGTGTTAGAATGGAGTGAGCTGGTGGGATGGCTCGGGGAAGCTGCAAAGCTGCAAACTGTGGTCTCCATTGGGGAGGGGGGAGCTGTGCTGTGGGGACAGCAGCCTGCTCCTTCCCTCCAGACACTCCTCTGGTCTCTCCTTTCACAGCTTGCTGCCCTGGTTTCTCTCCATTCATTGCGTTCTCCTCTCTTCTTCTCTCCCCTGTCTCTGTCCTTCTCTCTCTCTTTCAGGAGGGGTCTCACTCCATGCCTTCCTGCTGCCTCTTCTGGTTCTTCTCCTCTCCTTGCCCCTGCTGCTGGGCACCAGCTCTTCTCAGCCCTGTTTGCATCTACTTTCCCCGCTCTGCCCCTGCTCCCTGCCCTCCTCTCGCCCGTGGCGGGGGGGCTCCGTGGGCAAGGGGGAGCCTTTTTGTTGCACACATGGAGTTGATCAGAAGAGACTTGAGTTTTCCGGCTCTGGCTCGGCCCTTGACGTGATCCTGATCAAACCAAGATGTTTGGTTAAACAATAAAATAAGATAAAGAAGGTAACGAGCCTTTTCTCAGTCACTCCTTCCAGCCCCCGGGTGCAGGGAGAGACGTGGAGCTTGGCTGGGGGCTGGGGCTGACAGCAGGCTGAGGAGCTGCCATACTGGGACCTGCTGGGAAGCTTGCCCTGTGGCGTTTGAGGTGGTCCAGCACCACCGTGTCCAGCCCTTGGACTTCAGCCCCTGGCCCTGAGCAGGGTGCCTGGCAGACAGCGTGGGTCCCGTGGCCGAGATTTGCTCCATGGGTGCCGTGTCCCCATCTGACCCATCCCTTTGATTTCCAGGTGGACAGTGATACCATCTGGAACGAGCTGCATTCCTCCAACGCCGCCCGCTGGGCCGCGGGCAGCGTCACCGAGCTGGCCTTCAAGGTGGCCACCAGGGAGCTGAAGGTAGAGTGGCTTCGTTTGGAGGTCCCAGAGCTGAGCATCACCCCATAACTGGGCAAGAGGGGGCTGGGGGGACTTGCCAGCTGGCATTGGGTGCTCCTAGCCCTGCATTGGGTGCTCCTAGCCCTGCGCTGCTGCCAGCTCCATCCCCAGCTGACCCCGTGGGGCAGGAACCGCCATCAAGGGGGTGGAGGGGTGCGTGACGCTGGGGGCAGCAGCGCTGATCACTTGCCTTTCTTTTATCCCCCAGAACGGCTTCGCTGTGGTGCGACCGCCCGGACACCATGCGGATCCTTCCACTGCCATGTAAGGGTCCCTTCCCAATCCGTGGGGCTTTGGGCTGGCACCTGGGGAGCCCCAAAACACACCTCCTTGGCCCAAAATCACTCCAGATGGACCTTCCCCAGGACCCATCTGTGTCCCAGCTGGGGAGAAGGGAGGGCGAGCCCACCCTCCAGGGTGCTGAGGAAGGGCCCCAGAGCACCAACTGACTGACTCCATCTTTGCAGGGGGTTCTGCTTCTTTAACTCGGTGGCCATTGCCGCCAGGCAGCTGCAGCAGAAAGGGAAACTCGGCAAGATCCTCATTGTGGACTGGGTAAGTCCCCTGGGTCCCCCAGCGTGTCCCCGCTCCTCCCAAGGACATCCCCGGGAGCCTCCTCCCAGTGCTGGTTTGGAGACCTGAGGGCAGCAGAACCTCCTCCTTTGGGGACCAGCTGTGTGTCAGGGTGGGGGAGCAGGAGCAGATCCTGGGAATGGGGACCCAGCCCTGGAGCGGGGTGTAGATCCAGTTGCTTTTAGCCCCATTAGGCTTTTGGGCCACCTTCAGGGCTGAAAAAAAGAGCGTTTTCCTTCTCTCTCCTTCTAGGATGTTCACCACGGCAACGGGACTCAGCAGATCTTCTACAGAGACCCCGACGTTCTCTACATCTCTTTGCATCGTCACGATGATGGCAACTTCTTCCCCGGCAGCGGGGCCGCCGACGAGGTAAGAAGCACCAAGGGGCTGTGAGGTCCCTGCAGCTCTGCCCAGGGATGGCAGCACTGGTGACAAAGGTGGCAGCTGGGAGAGTACTGGAGTGCTGGGTCCAGTTCTGGGCTCCCCAGTTCAAGAAGGACAGGGAACTGCTGGAGAGGGTACAGCAAAAGGCTACGAAGATGATGAGGGGACTAGAACATCTCCCTGCTGAGGAAAGGCTGAGGGACTTGGGTCTTTTTAGCCTGGAGAAGAGAAGGCTGAGGGGGGATCTGATCAATGCTTATTGTGTCAGGAGGATGGGGCCAGTCTTTTTCCAGTGGTGCCCAGTGAGAGGACAAGGGGCAACGGGCACAAACTGGGACACGGGAAGTTCCATCTGAACACAAGGAGGAACTTCTCTGCTGTGAGGGTGGCAGAGCCCTGCAAGAGGCTGCCCAGAGAGGGTGGGGGGTCTCCTGCTCTGGAGAGATTCCAAACCCTCTGGACACGACCCTGTGGGACCTGCTCTGGGTGAGCCTGCTGTGGCAAGGGGTTGGGGGAGATGATCTCCAGAGGTCCCTTCCCACCCCAGCCAGTCTGGGACCTTGTGAGAGCCGGGCACGGCTGGGTTTGAGCAAGGGCAGTTTTGTGTCAGTGCCTTGTGGGCTCCTCTCCCCTTGATGCCTGGTTCACCTGGGTGGCTGCAGAGCCAAGGCCTTGCTCCAGCCGGTGGCACGGGGACGGTGCCTGATGGCTGCAAGGCTCAGGAAAATGCTGCAGCTTCTTCAGGCTTTGCAAACCCAGCCAGCTCCTGTGACACGGGACAGGGGTCTGGCACCCCCAGCCCTGCCTCCCTGGAGCCTGGCAGCGCTGGAGCCCGCTCAGGGCACTGCCCCAGCATCGCTGCAGGCCATTTCCAGGCCTTCACCCGTGTCATTGCTCTCTCACAGGTTGGTGCCGGCCCCGGCGAGGGATTTAATGTCAACGTAGCCTGGACTGGAGGGCTCGACCCCCCCATGGGTGACCCTGAGTATCTGGCTGCTTTCAGGTACTGTACCTTGTGTTTCTGCTCCTCTCCTCTGTCCCTCGGAGTCAGGCTGAGCCAGCGCTTAAACACCTTTTATTTGGATTTTTACCCACGCAGGACGGTGGTGATGCCAATCGCACACGAATTCGCCCCCGATGTGGTGCTGGTGTCGGCCGGCTTCGATGCAGCCGATGGCCACCCGCCACCCCTGGGTGGCT
>JAHREE010000498.1:150243-165104 GCA_033628505.1 Tringa tobata
GGCAGAGATTTCCCAGGGTTTGGGTAATTCCTCGTCTCTTCTGGGAGCTCAAACCAAAAGTGAAAGCGAGATGTTTCCTCACCCGCTGGACCTGGCTACGGAGGAGCCCAGTCCTGGGCTTGCCCTAACCCAGCCTGGGGGTCCAGGGGCACCAGTTTAACCAGCAGTGAGCGAATGGACCCACTTCTTGCTATTTTTAAAGGACTGAGCCAGGGTGGCAAGGCAGGCGGGACCGTAATTTCTTGCCAGGCTGCAGAAGGGTCTCAGCTTTTTGGAGCAGATGCTGCTTTAAATGCATTTTCTGAGCAGATCTGAAAGGGGAAGGGAGCTCTCCCCGAGCTCCTTTAATACCCTGGTGCTTTAATACTGTGCAATGAGACGTATTTATAAATAAAAGAAAATGAAACATCCACCCGACAAAGCAGACTCCAAGTAAGAGCAACAGTCCCCAAAGGGAAGATTTATCCAAGGTCTTTCAGGAGAGACAATTAAGTGAGGGCAACGCGAGAAAGACAATAAATCCAGGGAGACAAATGAAGGGCAAGGAATATCACCCCTTACAACTCCGCCAGTCTTTCCCCCCCAGCAGTTTCAGTTTCCAGCCTCATTTTCTCCTCCAGCAGGAAAAAGAAACCATTTTAATGTGCTCAAGACTGTGCTGAAAAACCGTGAGCTTGGGGGACTTCAAACATTATTTTTCTTGCCTGAGGGCTCAATGCCTCTTTCCCCGGATGGTGTCTCCTGGTTAACAAGGGCATATCCACATCCAGCTTTCCCAGTGCCCTTTGATATTTAATAGGCTGGGTTCTAGCGGGGACCAGTTTGCCGGCGCTCGCAGCAGCCTTTAGCTGCTTTACATTATAAAATTACAGTCCCACTGCAAGCGCTGGGTTAATTCACTTACGGGAGGGAGCTGCAGCCTTTCCAACCCCGGCATCGCTTCCCCGCTGGCTCTTCCCTCTTCTTGCTCTTTGCTTAGCAAATTCCTCCTCCCGTCGCTCCCAACTGGGAGCTGCTAATTGGTACCCGAATACTGCTGCAGGTTGGCACAAAGCAGGTTATTATCTATTCAGCTGAAGGATGCTTTGCCTCGAGGCAAGAACGGGAGCCTCTGGGGATGAATATTAACCAGCGATGAGGAGCACGCTGAGGGTACCGCGCTCTCAGGGCACCGGGGATTTTCACACGGAGGCTTTTTCATTTAGCAGAGAGGTCTTTAAGATCGCTAAGGGTCTTTAATTCCTCTGTTTATCACGGGAACACAATTCCTGCCAAGCACTTGGCTTAAATAAACAGGTCTGGAAGTCAACGGCCGGGCGCAGGGCTGCACGTCAGCCCACACACGCCACCGGGAGCAGACACACGCGTGTGCGCGCCGACAGCCCCGAGGCGGGGGGCGATGGGCAGGGGACTCCAAACACCCCCCCCCAAGGTGAAAATCCCTTTACCTGGGCTTTAACGATGTGCACAGCCCGTTAGCACAGACCCGGAGCTTTTAAAAACCATCCAGCAAAGGAACCCACGCTCCTGCCGGGCTGATTCCACCTCTCTTGAAACCCGGGAGCGGGGCAGAGCCGAGTGCGGAGCATCCTGAATCCCCCAAAACAGGAAAACCCCCCAAAACTGCCAAACTCACTGGGCTGGAAAAATGTGGTGCCCAGAAGAGGGTGAGGGAGGCTCTGGGGAGGGGGATATGGGCTCAGCCTGACTGTCCCTGGCATCTTTTTGGCTTCTCAAAGTGAGAACAAGTAGCCACAGTTCGGTTCTGGCTGTCCCCAAGGGGAAGGTGCCCCGGGGGGGACCCGGCCCCGGCAAAGGGGCAGCAGTCCTGCTTCCCGCATGGATGGTCTTTCCCATCAGTTTTTAAACAGCCAGGTCTGCCCGGAATAATTTAAATCTATATAGGCATTTAGAAAACTGGCAGATTTTCTGCTGGGTAGAAGAGATCTTAGCAAGGTTTGCAGGGAAATAAGAGTTTAAATGTGGCACATCCTTAAATGAAATCCCCCCTGGGAGCCGGTCAACGCCTTTAGCCAGTGGCTGCACCTCTCTCTGCCTGAAATTCAGGGCTTGTTAATTGGCAAACCCCAAGGAAAGGAGGGTCAGCAGTGCTCAGGGGGGACACCGGCCAACGGCAGAGGGTCCCTCATCACCGGGCATCACTTGGGCAGCTCTGCAGGAATTTGCTGTGATTTATTTTGTCTCAGAAAGGTTGTTTTCCTCCCTTTTCTGCTCCCTCTGGCCTTTAAAAATGTGAGACCAGGGTGGAGAGCAAATTGGGGTTTTTTGTTGTTTTTTTTTTTCCGCTATGGCTTCCCCCACACATACCCTAAAGGCGAAGGTGCTGGGACCCCATGGCCCCTGGGACTGGGTCTCACGCTGGGCTGCAGCATCACGCCAGCTCCCTGCTCCCCCTGGGGCTCCGTGTGGCCTTGATTTGGGTCTTGCACCCGCTCAGCGCTTCCCATCGCAGGCTCTGGACCAGCTGGTCCTATAAATAAATACCCCACGGGGACCCCCACGGCCAGGCACGGGCACCCACGGCTCCGCACTGCCCGGCCAGGAGCAGACATGGCATTCGGGGGGACTGCGCGAGGCTGACCCCAGCTGCTGGCAGAAAATAAGGAGAAAAGGGTTTTCCACCTTGAAATAAGAATCAAAAGGTTTTCCACCTTGAAGTAAGAATAAAAGGGTTTTCCACAATGTAGCCCTTAGTGGTGGGTGCAAGAAAAATCAGAGTCCTTTTGCCGTTGGCTTCCCCAGAGGACCTGGTGAGCCCCAAGCCCCAGCGCCGGGGCCAGCAGAAGGCAGGGGCTACGAGCCAGTGCCCAAGGAAAGCCAGGAGCCCTGGCCCTGTTTAGGGGACAATGGGGACTCCCGGGAGCTGGGCTGGTCTCCTGTGAATTGTCCCTAAAGTCCACAGCTTGGGAATGTCCTCCAGATCTTTCCGCTCCTGCTCATGGGCTGCAGGAAATGTTAGCACGTAGCTGACCCTTCTCCCCCTGTTCCCTCTTACTCCCAGCCCAAGGAGACCTAAACCACCGAAAATAGGATTATTCCCCTCTCAACAGCTTTCCAGGGATTGAAGGGATGCTCGGGTGGTGGCTGGATGGTGCTGAGTACCACAGACAAGGGGTGCAAGTGGGCAAACCTCGCTGCCCCGGCAGCCTGGCTTGATATTCCATGCCCTGCAGCGTAGGGTGGCTACAAATCCGAGGGGACAACGGGTCCCATCGTATCCGCAGAGCTTTAGGAGAGGGACAGGAGGAAGCCTGGTGGCTCCAGGGCCACCCGATGGCTTTGGGAAGTGGCTGTGGAGTTTGGCCGAGGTGGCGAGGACAAGGTGGGCATGGTGGGAGCAGCTGATGGCTGCGGGGCCACCGCTGGTCTTGCTGGTGCCGTTTTGACACCTCGGTAGCCCAAGCACATTCGGGAGGGTGTCTGCTGATTTACACACCCTCCCGGCTCACTGTGGGAGGATAAATCAGATTTTTTCTTTTAAAGCCCTCATTTTAAACCTTTCACTCGCCTGCCCCGCACCGGACCCCGCTAAATGAAACCAGCGGCTTTAGGGCACCGCTCGGGTGCCCCGCAACGTCCCGCCGGCCCCGGCGAGGCTGGGAAGCGCCACCTCCTCCCACCGCTGGCCTTGGTGGCGTCTGGGGTTCGTTAAAGAAAATGGCTTTCACGTGGAGCCCGAGGAGGGGGCGGCCGCTGTGCGCTCCTCCCGCCGGGGAGATGGGCGCGGGATGCAGGAGGAGCGGCGCTGGCGGTACGTACCCCGGCTCAGTGGGACGCCGACATGGACCAAGCCCCTTCCATCCTCCAGACGGAGAAGGCGTAGCTGAGCCTCTCGTGGGCCAGGTAGTTGCAGCTGGTGATCTTGTGGTCCAGCTCATCGCTCTGCAGGACCTGGTACAAGAAGTCTATGTAGCGGGCGGCCAGCTTGAGGGTCTGGATCTTGCTGAGCTTGTCGGAGGGCAGCGTGGGGATGATCTTCCGCAGCTCGGCGAAGGCGTCGTTGAGCGACTGGGTCCGCTGCCGCTCCCGCACGTTGGCGATCACCCGCTGCGTGTGCACGTCCTCGAAGGACTGCGGGACGGGGCTGCGCTTGCTGCGCTTGCCCTGCGGCGAGGGGGCCCCGCACTCCTCGCCCGGCTTGGCCCCCTGGCCCCGCTTGCGGAGGCATTTCTTGTGCAGCCGCTCGCCTTCCTCCTCGCTGGTGACCAGGCTGCCTTCAGGGGAGTCCGGGCACATGCTTTCCTCTTTCATCTTCTCGGTGCCTGGCGGGCGAAGGGCTTGGGGGTCTCACGAGGTGCGGTGGCCGCAGCACATGGGCGAGGTGGCCCGGAGAGGAGCCAGCGCCCGCTCTAGAGGTGCAGCCCGGAGCATCCACCCTTCAGCCTCCCCGAACCTCCCAAGCCCTGCGGAGCCCTCCAAGGAGCTGGGTTGGTTTTTCCTTTGGGCTACGGAGAGGAGGGCGTTCGGATTAACTTTTGGGAATGGCTCTTGCTGATAGGGCGAGGGGGACCGTGGGCGGACCAGGCACAGACCAATGCAGCCGAGCAAGGTAACGCAAACATCAGTGGAGCTTATGGGTTCCAGATTTCCTCCCTCCCTCCTCCACCGACACCCCCAAGGCCTCTGGCACAGATGCTCCTGCCGCTGCCCGGATGTCAGGGGACATTGCCTATGCTAATGTGAGCACCAGCCATGGAGTTCAGGGCAATCTTTTTGATTCTTAGACTTGTTTTTTTTTTTAATTTTTTGAGTCCAGTTGACCCTGCAAAACCCAGCCCGAAATATTCACTTGTCTAGTTTGGAATAGGTGACTTTCGTCTAGGAGAGGTTCAAGTGGAAATGTGGAGCAATGGATGTTTCAGTGAGCAATACATGGTATTCTCTGAGTCCAAAGGAAGAAGCAACAGTGACAGGCATCCATACTGCTCTTGGGAAATGGCATAATTCAAAATGAACTCGAGTTTGTATCCATCCATCCATCCATCCATCCATCCATCCATCCATCCATCCACCCACCCATGCCTCTTGCTCTGTCTACATTTCTGGCAATCTACAATTGCCCTTATTTTACAGGTGGAAGGAAGCCAACACTCATCCACTATCATATTCCTCTCAAATAAATACGGCAGCTATTGCAGATATGGAGGTGACAGGTCCAGACCCTGTTCTGGCTGCATCCACAGCCAGTTCTGCTCCTGATTTCCCCAGGAAATCAAGCCCTACAAGCCATATCTCTTCCTTACACTGCTCCGGAGCTTGTCTATGAATAAACCCACTTTCTCCTCCCTGCAGAAACGCTGGGAGAACAGCACCTCTTTTAGCCAGGGTTGGAGGTCCAGATTCAGACTACCAAGCCATAAAATATTCTGCACAGATTCCACCTTATATTAGATTTCTTTCATCCCTGTGTTACCACACCAGTAGAATCAGCACATGAAACTGGAGTCCATTGGTGGTGGCCCACCATCCTCCCACATCCGGCCACCAGCTCCCAAAGTCCTCCTACACCTTTGGGAGCTCCAGTAACCTCCCATCTCCTGCCTGTGCCCTCTGCCTCTCCAAGACATTTCTTCTCCAACATGTCTTGACCTCACCCAAGCTGTCTCTGCTCATAGACTCATAGAATGGTTTGGATTGGAAGGGACCTCAAAGATCATTGAGTTCCAACACCCCTGCCCTGGGCAGGGACACCTCCCACCAGACCTAGTTGCCCATCACGCTCTCCTGGCATTGCTCCCTGCTCTTGGTCATTGGGAACTGTCACCCTGAGTCTCTTTGGAGGGTCGCTGAAGTCCTGGCACGATGCTCCTTGGGGACATTGGGATCCATCCCCAGCAGAGCTCCATTGCCCTGCCAACAATCTTGCTTTGTTATTCTGTCAAATGAGAGCACAAAGGGGTATTATGGGAACAATGTAGCTTAAAACAGTATCAGCAATTCATCAAAAATAATTAAAATCATATCAATAAAACAGAAATTGATGAGTTGACATATGCCTGTCTCTTTATAGATGGTTTTAAATTAGCTCCTTTTCATAACACTTAAAAAGCTTCCATATATACGATATTTTACAAACAAGTAGATGATGTTCTACCGAGTTCTCCTGCACCCATGAGCCGGCACCGAGCTGTGGGGGGATCGCCACCTACCCCCGACTGGCAGAGATGGGGATGTGGCATTTCGGGCTGGGCAGGACCAGGAGGATGCGGGAGAAACTCCTTTAAATGCAATGACTTTTCCTCTTTTTTTTTTTTGTCTTGCTGCATATAACAAATTAATATTCTCATCTTGTCAGTATTATCTTCATCCTGAATAACCTGGGCTGTTGCACTGCAGCCTTCTCTTGAACCTCTGTTCAAGACCCTCTGACCTGCTTCCTACAACCTGAAGAGGAGGAGGAGGAGGAAGATGTCCGCTCTGCTCTTTGAGGTGGGGGCTGAATAAGAGCAAGCGACTTGGCCAGCGTTGAGCAAGAGACACCCATTTCTGGTAGAAAAACCTCAATTCAAGCTCAGTTACAAGGTATTTCTTAAAAAGGTGCTCCATAGACCAGCCAAGCACCTGTAGCCTTCCTGACCAGACACATGTCCTGGTGTCCATCAGTGCTCACGGCAAAACCCTTTCCAATCCTTTCATCTTCCCAGTTACATCCGCCCGGATGCTGTGTTTTCACTCAGGATGCAGGCACCCTACAGGGGCTTTTCTCTATTTTAAGGAAATAGGTGTTTTCACATCCTTCCACGGGTTTCTCTTGAACATTCTTCATGCTGGGTGAGGGCCCAAGTGAAAAGTCAACCTCAAAGAGCCACCTCTCTTGACCAATGCTGGAGGATGGGGGTCGGTCTCTTCTCCCAAGAAACAGTCAATGGGACAAGAGGAAATGGCCTCAAGTTGTGCCAGGGGAGATGTAGGATGGATACTAGGAAAAAATTCTTCACTGAAAGGGTTGTCAACCATTGGAACAGGCTGCCCAGGACAGTGGTGGAGTCACCATCCCTGGAGGAGTTTAGAAGACAAGCAGACATGGTGCTGAGGGACATGGGTTAGTGGTGGGTTTGGCAGTGTTGGGTTCATGGTTGGACCCGATGATCTTCAAGGTCTTTTCCAACCAAAACAATTCTATGATTCTGTGATGTTGAATCTGAGAGGGCTTTGGCTCAGCCCCATCCTCCCTGTGCTCATGTCAGGGGTGGCAGTAGCCACAGATGGGAGCTGGCAGAGAGCCAACGGGTGAAAAATGTCCGGTATTGCTTAAAGAAGTAAAAGACACTCAGAAACAGGTTGATACTTGGACCTGTCGGGATGGAGCCTGGTGACTTTGCTCCTTCCTCCTCACCGACGCCCGCGGTGCCGGCAGGGCTGCGGCTCAACGCGTTACTCACACGTGAGCGTCGTCAAGACAGCGACGAATATCAGATGTTCATAATGCAGAAAGACAATAGATCACAGGGGCCTGGGAAAGCGAGAGAAAACAAAGGGCGAGGAAAAAATACCCCAGGGAGGGCAGGATTGAGGCAGGATCCAGGATCCTCTGATCCCGCGCTTGGAGGAGCTGGCTCAGCTCTGCCGAGGGCTGGGGAGCTGCCAATGAAGACCAGCTGAGGCACGGGCTTGGGCCTGGGGTTTATTTTTTTATTATTATTTTATTATTATTTTCCTTCTAAAAAATAAAAAAAAAAAAAGAAAAGAAAAAAGTTTAATTTAATTTCGCTGGCGAATGGTTTTGGATGAAGGAAGTGAAGTATTTGGTATTGTTGCTGATATCCTTGAGCAAAAGGAGAAATACAATGAGCTTTGATCTGCAGGAAGGATCAGCAGAGCTCCCCAAACTGCTCGCGTGGGCTTTTTAACCCAGAATTGGATGCTTTGTGGCAAGGGTATTTTTTTTTCCCTTAAACATTTCAATTTGTTCTTTCAGAGCGTGTTTTTTTGGAAGAATATTAATATAAACTTTTCATGGAAAGGTCACGAGTCACCAAACTGGTTTCAATAACTTTGCTTTTCCAGTTAGCCGGGGGTTTTATAACGCTCGTTTTGACAGATCAGTGAAAATTTCAGACCTTAAATATGCGGAGGGGAAAAAAAAAAAAGCCTAGCTCGCTTGATTCAGTGAGAAGCCACCAGATGGAAGATTTGAATTCCCACCATGTCCCAGCCCCTCTGCCCACCTCCCCTCCTGGTTCTCCTCCTCCGCAGCATTTTTTCTGGGTTTAGGTAGGAAATGTCGCCAGCCCTTGGGTGTCCTCAGCATTTCTGAGCCTGGAAGATGCTGAAAAGGGTCCTGCGGGGCCAGTTAGCCCTTTGGAAAGAAAGGAAAGGTGAAAAGCAGTAAGCAAGGACGCTGCCAAAGCACACATGGGCAGGGAGCAGGGGGGTCCATCACCTGGAAACCAGGGCTGAAGCACAGCAGTAACTGCAGAGGGGCTGGGGAACCTCAAATGGGAGCTTTTTCGTGGGGTTGAGGTGGGAGCTGAGGTTTCTTTAGAAAGGGGCTGAGGCGTCCCCTCAAAACCACATCCTTTGGTGGGCTGAAAGGCCATCACGGTCAGCCTGAGCCCATTTCCGTCTCAGCCTCACACCACCTGTAGAAGTTTTTCACCAGCCTTCACTCCTGGATCTCTCTGACCTCCCTCTGCCAAGCCTTCACAGTCTCTTCCCCATAAGCAGGTCTTCAAAACCCGTGGTGATCCCAGCTCGACTCCATGCTGTCCCCGTGGGGCACCAGGCTTCCTTCTCAGTCCCAGGAGAGTTGAGCATTGGCACAAACCCTTCCTCACCTCCTTTCAGTACAACTCACCAGCTCAAGCATCAGACTGTTGTCCTGGGATGGCCTGGCCTCTCTCCATCTGCCATAAGTCTTCAAGGATGGTCCACCAGAGCAAGAGGTGGTTGCTCTTTGCATGGTCTGAGGGAAAGTGCCATGACTCCAGGTCCAACGCTGTCCCACTCAGGATATCCCATGGGAGAGCAGAGGAACCACTTACTATCACAAAGAGCAACCAAATGTATTACACCAATTTGCTTCTTATGCACTGGTGACACAGGACACATCTTCTGACTTTCCTGAGCTGGATCTAGAGTATGGGGATCTGTCCTGACCTTGTTGGACACACTGAGCTGGGTAGACTGTGATGGGAGGAGGTCTCAGGGGGCTGTGATGGGAGGAGGTCTCAAGGGGTAGATGGGTTCTTTGGGTTAATGCACACTGGAGAAGAGCTGGTGCTCCACCACCACGGCAGTAAGGAAAGTGGACAGGAGGTTTCTCCATCCTTGGGTTTTGGGAAGGGGCTGAACCCGGGATTTTTCTTATGCTGTGTGGCATAAACCAGGGCTGCGTCTGCTGCAACTGCGTAAAGAGGGAGATGGGGAGAGCTGGGCTCAACCCAACCAACCTCCACAGACTTGCAGCAGCGACTTGCCCTTGGTGGGCAGTGGGGCTGGGACAGGACCTACATCCCGCCGTGCGCTGATTTGGGCCAGGGGAGCTGAGAAAGTGCCACCCCCAGCTCCACCCTCGCTTTTCTTGCTGGTAAAAGGGGGCTGCAGGCTGCCGGCCGCTGCAGAGAGCTGGGATAACACGGTCCATGTGTGAGCCCGGTGCTGCCGATACCATCGCTTTGATGGCCGAGGACCTGATTCCACTTGCAAATAATTCTGGGCACAAAATCAGAGGCTGATCCTTGATGCAAAAACTTTTTTTGGGGTGGGTTTGGTGTGTTGTTGGGTTTTTTTGTGGGTTTTTTTTTTGCAAGCTCCTTTTTTTTTTTTCTCCAAGCTCCTTTTCTTTGTTAGAGAGGACAAAAATAATCTCTATTTTATCCTGCGTGAAAAAAAGGAGGATAATGCTAATAAATTGAGAAGATTAAAGGGAGCCAGGAATAGCCGCTGCCCCTGGAGGCTGGGGAAGCAGCTTTGGTTTCGCAGGTTTTTCTAGTTATTGCAGTGTTAGAGTGGAAACATGTGTGGTGCGAATAAAAATGCGAGGCATCCGCCGTAGCGTGCTGTTGCTGCAGCAACCGCAGGGAATATGGGCGCGGGGGATCGTGCAGGGCTCTGGCTGTAAAAGGGAACCCGAGCGCCGCGGGGCCCTTTGATCTGGGCGCCTGCAGCTCTGATTGATGGCCTCGCAATTCATTTCCTTGTCAAAGTGACATAATGTTCCTGGAACTCGCTGAACTTTTTAAGAACTAAAAGATGTTCCCCACCAACACCACCCCCCCTCCCGGCCCCGTCCATCCCAGACTTGGGGGGCAGAAGGGACGGGCGGTGGTGGATGGGGTCTGGCCAGTGGTGTTACTGGTGAGACTGGGGGTGAGTGGTGGTTCTTTTCTGCCGGGCTTTATCCCTTCCCCTGGAGTGGAGAGGCGGGATGGGGGTGGGATGAGCCGCGGCCCCGGGGCCAAGCGTCGGAGGGATGCGCCGCCCGCAGATGCCAACCACCGCCCCGCGCTGACGACCATCCGCTTCCAGTTAATTCTTCCATGTGAAAGTTTTTTTGGGTGGTTTTTTTTTTTTTTTTTTCTTTTCCCCCCTCCCCTTCTTCCCCATCTGTTTCCATCTGGCCATCAAAGGAGCAAAACGCCATGTTCTGGGTCCCGCTGCCAAGAGCCTCCCCTCTCTCTCCACCAGCCGACGAATTCCCACCGAAGCCGCCTCTGGCCCGGCCCTGGGGCTGCGGGAGATGGGTCTGGGGGGGACCCGAGAGTGGTGGGCAAACACTGGGGCACGGCCAAACCCCTCTCTGGCTACCAGACCCTTGGCCAGGAGAGCCAGCGCTGCCTGTGGCTGCGACCTTGCTCTGCCCTTGGATTTGCCTCGGTCCCAGGCAGCGCTGAAGTGTCTCAACCCTCGTAGGATCCACTTTCCTGCCAGTAATAAAACATCGTCACAAGCAGCTGCTCTTCCTATTTACTCCAGTTTTCTCCTCTGGCTGCTTGGCAAACCACCACGCGATGCCTCGCAGGCACAAAGACACCCTGGGAGGACGCCCCAGGTGATGGGGCGGTGGGGAATGCGTGTGCCCTGGTCAGTAGGTACCTCAACCAGCCTTCCCCTGGGAGATGGGATGGAGAGGACAGATGGAGCCTTTGCAGGCATAGAAACTCTTCAGGAGGAGAAATTCTTAGGGAGCAAGAGCTCCACAGCCCAGGTGCTCCAGCGAACCCATCCCTGCCCGGTGAGCAGCCTGACCACGAGTCTCCTTCAAACCTTCCTGAGGTCCAAACCTGAGCTCCTCTGCTCAGACTCTGCTCCTCTCGTGTGCCTCCACACCTTGGAAACTCTGCTTTTGGAGGGTTGGTGGCTGCAAGGGGAGGCTTTGCTGCCTTTGCAGGGGGGAGCAGGCGTGGGGCAGGGCAGCATTTGCACATTCAGAGAGGATTAAACCATGGTCTTCACCCCTGGCTCCATCACCCAACGCCACCCAGAACAGTTTGGCTCCACCAGCTTTGTCGCTTGTGAGTAGTCGTGCTTATACCTGTTGTTGCCTTGCACCTCAGGGGCAAATAAAAACCTCTGTTATTCCTTGCCATGGATTTAAAAGCCAGGCAGAAGGGTCCCTTGTGAGGTGCCCATCCTTCTGCAACTCCCCAGATTTGCAGACCCAGATGTGCAGCTCCTGCCCCCAATACAAAGCAAACCCCCCTTTGCCCCCTGCCTTGCTCCCACCACGCACTTCTCCTCGCACCACTGCCCACATCTGGCCGAGGACAACCTTCTCCAGGCTCCCTTCAGCTGGAAGCACCAAGATTTGAGCCTCATGAGCAGGTTTGGGTGGTGAAGGGGGCACGGTGACGCCACAGATCTGCTTGATGCATTTGAGGGGAAGGAAACAAGAGGTGCTGTGGGCAAGTTGCAGGCAAGGGCTGGACTGGGAGCTCCACATTTCATCCCAGTGCTTCCCAGTACCCAGCTGGACCTGGGCTGGCACCGGTAACCCAAGGATGAGGGGCCAGTGACTCACCATCAGATGGAGCAAGGATGCTGGTGGCTGTGGCTGGGTTTTCAGGAAACATCTTCCCATCACGCTGTGCATCAGCTGAGCTACTCCTGTGGTGAGTCACGTCCAGCCGGGACATCCCGCAGCCCCCAGTCCGCTCTGTGGGAAGGGAAGCCAAAGGGTCATCTTCTGCTCCTGGGGAGTGTCACGGCTTAATCCTCTCTGAATGTGCAAATCCAGGCCTGCTCCCCCCTGCAAAGGCAGCAAAGCCTCCCCTCGCAGCCACCAACCCCACAAAAGCAGAGTTTCCCAAGTGTGGGAATTCACGAGAGGAAATGGAGTCATTCGTGTTTTTGCAAGCTGCACCCCTGGGCTCCAAACCAGCCCATCGCTGACTTTTCCTGACCCTTAGGATGTCTCATCCGTGGGTCACCCTGTGCCCATCCCTCTGGTTCAGGCTCAGATCTTCCAGCATCTGACTTCTGGCACCTCTTGTGGCTCTATCTCCATTTCCACACATATGTAGCTGTCTACTCATCCATCACACCTTTTCCCTCTAGTTACCACATGCACGTTGCCATCCCACGACCAAGCTGTCCCTCCCCTCTCCCCTGTGCACGATCCTGAAATCCCAATAAAGCCAAAAAGTCAACTTTTTTCTCCCCTGGTGCACTGAACCTGGTTTCTTGCTTTAAAAGGAATTTGGTTGAGGCAAATACGTATTTTTGTGTGTGTGTGTGCAGTTACTTCTCTCTGCACAGAACTGGAGAGGATCCAGCAAGTCAAAGCCATCGTGACCTCCATCTGCCCCATGCAGGGAGCCACGCGATCCTCAGACATCAGCTCAAGTATTTGTGGGAAAGCTAAGTTCAAAACTGCCGTTAGCAACAAGACAAACATTTATGGTAGGTTTTGTTTAATCTGTGAGCACAACAGCCTCTGGAAAAATCCGTGCAAGAAGGTGTTAGAGGGGCAAAGGTTGGATTTGCCCCAGGGAGTCCCTGAGTGAGAGAATCTTCCCCGATGGGAGGAGACATCTCACTTGGTGTTACCTCTAAGCAGCAACCAAACTGTCTTGGTCCCTTGTGCTCCTGCCCACAGCAAATTGACCAGAGATTTGGGTTCAAGAACTGAAAGAGAGTGAAAACAGGGAGGAAAAACTGGGTTTTTCTCCTGGGGGCAACCAGAGAAGGGAAAAAAAGAAGACACCAGCAAACACATGCATTTTATGGCAGTTTTCTTTGGGTTGTTATCTAAATGCCGCAAAGGCTACCAATGGGATGAGGCCACAGAAGTACAGAGCAGACAGACAGACGGATGATACTGATGATGCACACCCCAAAGAACGCTGAGTTATTTTTATGTGAGCGACTTTGTAAGCACTCGAAGTTGACTCAGTTCTCTGCTTCTCCTCCCTTGGAGCCGTGGGCCAAACTGGAGCCATGCCAGCCCAAGGAAGGGAGGAAAAAGGGGTCTCAGAAGAGCCAACGCGCTGGGTCGTCTTCACACGGCTCTGCGTGAGAGCCCACGCTCGTGCAAACCACCAGCATCTTGGAGTAAATTAGTAGCTCACATCCACAGCCTGGTGGCTCCCCACGGCTCCCAGCTGGCCCATGCTTGGCACAGCACCGTTATGAGTGGCATCTTGGGTGGGATGGGAGAAGACAGGATGGGCCCTCTCCCAACCCCAGCCTCAAGGACCTATCAGCATCACCCTCCATCACCATCACTCCATGCCCTGGTCTGTTATCAACAGTCGCAGGGGCAGAAAGAGGAGGAAGGACTTTGGAGAAGGAGGATTGAGTGAGTGCTGAGGGAGAGGGTGGTAGAGAGCTTGGACCTTTCCCCACATCACTGATACTGCCCTTGAGACCTGAAATCCATCTCTGTAACCACTATAAACCACCTTTGTTCTCCCCACTGTGCAGTCTTGGGCAGAAAGCAGACCCACCAAGCCCAAAGACCCTCCAAATGTCTGGTGAAGCAGGGGGACAGCATCTCTGCCTCCATCCTGAAGATGTCCAAAACGTTTGAAGTTGCCTGGGGAAGAGACTTTGCATAAGTTCTAAGCCACCAGGAGACCCGTGGGACATGACCCACAGTGCTCCAGCCCATGGACGTGCCCAGCCCCTGAATGCCCTCTTCTCATCGTGACCATCCGAGCTGAAGATGGGTTGCAGGAGCCCCTCCAGTTGCCCCATTTGGGCATCTCCCAAAGGGAAGAACGCTTTTCTCCCATGCTGCTTTCCACCCTCCCGGTCCCAGAGCTGACACCACTCCCAGCCCCAGCAGCACATGTGGGAGGACCCTGCAAGCCTTCAAAGCCCTGTCTGGGGAGAGACGAAAGGCCGGTTAAACTCCTGGCTGGAGATGAAAGGAAACTCTCCCTCCGCGGCTGGAACGAGTTGCTGGTGCTTTGGAGCCGGGTTTGAGGCCCATTTCCTGAGCACCATGGCAGGGGCTTTCATTTGCAGAGGGACTTTGTGAACCCACCACGGGGCTGCCATGAGAGCAGATGTCCCCAACCATCCACGGCACCTCGGCACGTCCCCGTCCCCAATGGGAGGACACCAGCATCTGCAGGAGGGGATGCTCCAGCAGCTGAGGGTGGTGCTCCCATCCTCCCTATCTCCACAGGGGAGGGCTCCTGGCACAGCTCAGCGCGTCCCCACCGTCCCCTGGGGGTGACAAAGCCAGGAGTGAGGACTTTGTGCAGCCGGGGCTGGCAGGGGGACGGGGGTGAGAAGAAAGGGGAGATTTTGGCTCCTGCACCAAGCGCAGATACAGAGCCCAGGGCTGAGGAGCGGCTGGCTGGGCGGATGCGAGCGACAGATTTTACTCATTTTGTCAAAGGAAATTCTATTCCGATTAAAACCCGTTTGATCTCGATGGAGGGGGGGAG
>JAHREE010000498.1:174608-192080 GCA_033628505.1 Tringa tobata
CCAGGGCTGGGAAACGGGGAGTGCTCCCACCACGGATCATCCAGTGCCCCCCAGTCCATCAGCACCAGGGATGGCCAGGGCTGGGAAACGGGGAGCGCTCCCACCACGGCGTCACATCAGCAGCTCTCCCCCTCGGGAAGCTCAAATTAAATGGGCTGGAACAATAATCCCTTTGTGCCGAAATCCCCTAATGCAAAAAGGAGGGAGAAACCCCCCCCCCATTAGACATCGCTCCCTGTGGGTCCGGGTGTGGAGAGCACTGACAAAGACACAAGGGACAGAGCACAACCTGCTGGGGCTCCACATCACCCCAAAAAAGCAAGATGCTTTGTAGAATTCACCCCTGCTCCTGAAGGTCATCATCAAGGTGAGAATTTAACAAGGTGATAAGGAAAATCACTGCCGACACTGGGTTGGTGAGAAAGACGACTGTATTTCTGCTCTTACTGTGTGTCACACACAAGTTATTGTGAGGTTTAGTACAAGGAGACACTGGGATACGCACAAATGAACCCCACTGTGAACGGCATCATCCCACCGCAGGACCAAACCTTACACCAAGCGTGCAAACCAAGCATAAACAATGTAAAAATATATTATATATTTACATACGCCATCTTTTAAAAAGCCGAGATGCGAGTATAAATTCCAGAGCTAAAACATGTCAGGGAGAAAACGGGGGTTAGATTCCGTGAGCTGTTTTTTTTGTAGGCAAATTTTACAGTCACAAAAATAAAACTTTAAAAATCTCCAGGGTGAGCTGAGAGGACTTTTGGACACCAGAAAGGAGCCTCTGATGTGTGGCTGCGAGGTGCCAGCGGAGCGCAGAGGGGAGGGCTCTGGTTTAGGGACAGAGAGGGATGATGTTTTGCTGTAAGGCAGCGGCAGGGCTCCACCAGTCTGACCAGTGCTGGGATTTCAGCCTCTCCAGCACACCCCGACCCGGTTACTGGGGCTCCCCACAGATGTGTGGGGAGTATTTTGGTGGGGAAACTCCAAAGGAGAGATGAGTTATTGAAATCACCGGTGCAAAAAACACCTGCGAACGCCCCAGTGGGTGCCCCGGCTCCAGGCAGAGGCGAGACGAGCTCCACGTCCTCAGCCTGGCATCAGCCACGGGGGAGATTTGAGTAGTTAAAAGCCTGAGGGTTAATCTGATAAATAATCACATTTGGCATTGGCAGCCTTTGTCTGGGTTCAGCGACTCCAGCAGGTCCCCGGGCAAAAGCTGGCTACGGCCTCAGTTTCCAAACTGACCCAAAGGTGTTCCTCCATCCACTGAAGTCACTCCAGGATCCTCCTACCCAAGGAACCGGGGAATGCCATCACCAGGTGGTGTCACACACTCCCAAAATTCCCTCAGTGGCTCAAGTTAATCACTGTGTGCCCAAACACTCCTCTCTCAAAGTAAAACCCAGACCAGCAACGGTGCAGATGGAGCCTTTGGGCGTGGGGAGGGACTCAAACAGCAAGGTCAGAGATCACCTCCAGGACAAGGTAACAGAAGGGACAGTCCCAGGTATGTCCCAGCAGATGGCTCAACAAAACCAGTCTGGGAGATTGAGGTGGTGTGAGGGAAAAGCTGGGCTGACAATAGAGCACCTTCCTCATACCTCCCTTGGGCACGGACCCCTCAGCAGGTCCCATCCCACACAAATTGCCAAGAGGGAACTTCAGGGACAGCTCCCACAGCACCTGGGGATGTGGTGGGACAAGTGTCTGGGAGACTCTTTCATCTTCCATCGCTCTGCAAGGGAAAGGGGCTCCTCCTGCCTCTCTTCTCACCCACCCACAGAATTAACCACAGAAGTTGCCATTTCCAGCCCATGGTAGCCAACACCATCTGCCCAATGGGACTAAACACCAGCCTGTGCCAGAGCAGCAGCCCAAAGCCTTTGGCTGGTCTGAGGTACGTGCAGTGAACACAGCCAGATGGAAACGTCTGAAGGCTTCAAGCTTGAAGGTTTCAAGCTTCTCAGGGCTGCTGCTGGCAGGGAGCAGAGCACTGGGATAATGGAGGCCACTAAATCCACCCAAGTTTTAGGTTGTGGTTGCAGTGCCCTGCACAGAGGACACGCAGAGCAAAGGCTTCTCTGCCTGGCTGTTCCCAGTGCAGCAACCCCTGAGCACAGATCCCTCACCTCAACTCCCTGCCCCAGAGCCCAACAACTGACCTACAGCCCCCTTATCCCAGTGACACTCCTCACCCAGGCTGCTGGAAGCTGACTCCTGGTCCCTTCCTTATTTTTGAGTGCCTTGTCTCCTTCCCTCTCCCATCCCGCAGTTGCAGGGGAGCTGAGCAAAGAGAAGGAAACAGCACTACCTACAAAAAGGTTATTTTATTTTTAGGAGAATCATATTCCTGTTTCTCCAGAGGTTGGGGTAGGTAAGCCCTTGCCCAGCACACCTTTCGCCCAAACTACAAGCTACAAATGTAAGTGTTAAATATGGTATGAAGTTCCTGTTTAAAACAATCCTGGATGGCAGCCAGAACCAGCATTCTCCACCTCCGACAGGGCCCGGAGGTGGCCGGTGTTCTCTGCTGCCCCTGGGGCTCGTCAGGCCACGGGAGAGCACTGACTTTGTGCCCAGTGTGTGAAAAGAGGACACAGTGAGACACGGGACACTGGGGGAGGCACAGAGGGACTCCTGCCGTGAAGAAAGGCTCATTGCTCCCTTCCTCCCAGGAGCAGAGCAATAGAAAAGGAGCTGACGTTCACCCAGCAGCGTTCTTTGCCACGCAAGCTGGTGGCACACCGAGGACGAGACTCGGGGTGCTGCATCCACGAGGCACAAACCTACAGCTCCTGGGGGGGCCAGGACTTCCCCTCTCCCCACCCTAGAACTCCCCTGGGCCTCAGGGCAGCACAAAGAACAGATGTGGGCCTGCTGTGTGTGTGTACGTGGAGTCTCTCACCTCGCTGCCGGACACAGGGACCCCCGGGGAAGGTACAGACAGACTAGATTGACATCGTTAGCCAAACTTTAAATGGTTGAGTAAAAGCAATTAGGAAAAACCCCTAGTGCGGACAGACAAACCAAGCAGCGCTGGGTGGGTTCCTTCTCCACCTCTTGGACATCTCCTGCGTGTTCCACGACTTTGGGGGGCAACTCAAACATCCAGCACCTTCAGCCAGGAGTGAAGTCCCAGTGTTAGAAGTCACTGAGGATACTGATGTCTGCGAACTCGTTGCGGTAGCGGTGAGCGTACAGACTGAGCAGGAAGGCCCATTTCAAGGAGATGAAACTCCAGACGGACGACAGGTAGTAGCTTCTGGGGTCAGTCAGGGCTAGGAGAGGAAAAGAGACAGATACGGTTAAAAATCCCATTTCTCTCTCACGCAGGAAGAACCCAGCTCAGCCCACCAGTTCCTGGGGACTCTTCAGCCCACACCGAGGACCTCATTCCGTGAGCAAGGCTTGGTCACTGCCTTATTCCCAGCTCTCTTGACTCAGAGTGTAAAATTCCCTCACCTCTGCCTCAGCGCAGTATTCTGGTCACAGTCTGAAGAAAGTCATTATTATCCTTTAAGATTATTGTCTCCTCAGAGCTGTAGGGGCACCCACTCCGTGACCCTCTCCTCATTTTGGGCCCAAGGGATGGAGTTTGTGTGAATTCGTGGGCGGCAGGAACTCATGGCTCGAGAAAAACACCTCAACTCACAGCTCTTCATTTCTCTCCCCCTGCCTTACTGCTCCCTTCTCCCTCACCACGGAGGGAAAGGGAACCTGCATATCTTGGGGGAAAAGAGGAAATAAAATATATCCTCCTTCTAAAAATGCTTTTACTAATGGTTGTGACCAATATTTAATATATAATACTGGTGCTCTTCAAGCTGTGCTGCAGGTCTTCAGCCCAGCGCTGTGACAACCACGCACTGGTGAATGACACAAACAGCCTCCTTTCAGAGAATCTTTGCAAAGAAACACTTTTCCTTTTTATCTATTATAAAAGTGCCTCTACTTAGGGCAGTCTAAGCAGTCTACCCTTTGAAGTCTAGTGGGTACAGTTCTGTTTTTGAGTGCATATCAGCGGTCTGCATATCTATTTTCTACATTTAGGGGTTTTTTTTTGTCTCAGATGTCAACAATTTTGAAATACATTTACGTAACCGAATGCATAAACCAATCCCAGCTGCGTGGTCATTATTAGAAAATAAAGACAGATAATTTTTTTTTAAAGAATACACAAAACAATACTGACTCCATAAATCCCACTCATTAAAGGTGCCAGTTCTAAACTTTCTATACATAAATAACCTATGCAGATGTTCTATTTTCCCCCCCAAATTAGGGCTTTCCCCTCCCTAAAATACCTTCATTTCCCTAAAAAACCCCAATTTTCCCCCAAGCAGTTTTTCCTCACGTCTCCAAGAAAGGAGGTGATGACAAATATTTGCTTTTCTTTTTACATTTGTATTTCTAACGATTGCGTACGAGTATTTTCACAGCCTTCCACTGGGCTGAAGCTCTCCAATCTCTGTGGGAGCACGTTTAGGCCGAGCCAAGGGCTTCGGGTGGGTTACGACCCCAGCCCAGTTTGCCCAGCATCCTGAGAACAACGACAACAGGACTCTTGGTGGCTCCCAGCCCAAATGCAGCGAGCAACAAACACAGACAACTCCTAAAAAAACAAACCCCAAACTTTCTCCCTTTGGTCTGCTGCCAAGCAAATACTGGGAGTGATTATGTGAGCCCTGGTTAGACAATGTTAAATATTTTATAGCACCACAGCTTTCCGTGCTGACTAAGAGAAGGCATTTTCACCCCGCTGACTCCTGTTTGGATTTCAATATCCTCACCCACCTGCTTTATGAGTGCTGAAGAGACAACGTTTAAGAGCACTCCTTTTATTTATCATGGAAATAAGTACAACGTTTAAGAGCACTCCTTTTATTTGTCATGGAAATAAGTAAATTCCAGTTCCTACAGGAAATAAAGTGTAAAGACCGGGCCTAAGGAGGCACCTGTCAAATATTAGAGGATGCCCTCAGGGAGTGGAATCACTCGTGACATCAAGATATCACAGCTGAAAAATGAAATGCAATGCCACTCCTACAGCTGCCCCCCCAAAAGTCTCTCAGCACCTCTCAGAAGAGGCAGCGGGAGCACCCCCAGATTCCCACCCCACAGACTCTTCCCTTCCTTCAAACCCAATCCCAGTAATCCCAGCAGCACCAGTCATTTCTCCCAGGCGCCGGCTGCAAAGTACTTACACTGGTGCTTGGTGATGGCCAGGACAAGGAATGTGCAGAATCCCACCACGGAGAGAGCTGAGAAGAGGATCCCGATGAAGAGGAAGAACCTCAGCCCTTTTAACCAGGTCCTCCAGTAATCCTGCACATACATCACATGCGTGATTAGGGCCCAGAGCGCCAGAACACCTGCTCAATTAGACAGCAAGGGCAATCAGCGTCACTCGGCATCACAGAATGGCGTCTAATAAATACACAGCTCATTAAACCCCACATGAAACACCAAGGAACACTAACGATTCACGGCTATGTCCCCCCAAAGAGAGGGAAATACCAGAATAAGTGGCTGCCTGTCCAGCATTGTCCTCCACGACCCCCCCACGCCCCCTGCTCCTGCCCACGCTTTAAGACACAAGTCTTGGTTACAGGCTGGCACGGGAAGGATTCAGTCATTGAACAGATTCACAGGATCCCAGACTGGCTGGGGTGGGAAGAGACCTCTGGAGAACATCTCCTCCAACCCCTGGCCAGAGCAGAATCACCCAGAGCAGGTCCCACAGGGTCACGTCCAGCTTGGTTTGGAATCTCTCCAGAGTAGGAGACCCCACACCTCTGGGCCTCTTCCAGGGCTCTGACACCCTCACAGCAAAGAAGTTCCTCCTCGTGTTCAGATGGAACTTCCTGTGTCCCACTTTGTGCCCATTGCCCCTTGTCCTCTCACTGGGTGCCACTGAAAAATGACTGGTCCCATCCTCCTGACACCCACCCTTTAGATATTGTTCAACATCGATGAGATCCCCCCTTACTCTTCTCCAGACTAAAAACACCCAAGTCACTCAGCCTTTCCCCAGTCCCCTCATCATCTTCATCAGGGGGAGGATGACCTCCTTCCAACCACTGGCCACCCCAGGAGACCATTTGCTTTCTTGGCCACAAGGGCACATTGCTGGCTCATGGGCAAGTTCTTGTCCACCAGGACTCCCAGGTCCCTCTCTCAGAGCTGGTTTCCAGCAGGTCACCCCCAGCCTGTCCTGGGGGTGCAGGAGGTGATTCCTCCCCAGGTGCAGGACTTTACACCTGCCCTGGTTGAACTTCATGTGGTCCATCTCTACCCAAATCCGCAGCCTGCCCAGGTCTCACAGGATGGTGGCACGGCCTTCTGGGGTGCGATTCACCCCAAATAACTTGTTCATTTTCCTGGTTTTGATACTGCATACTCAGGGCAGTTTTATTTAATTCTCCCAACAGGTTTCATGACATCACACATTCAAAGCCAAGCACTTGGCAAGAATTAATGCAGCTTTTCAGAGGCTGGGCAGCCCCTTTTACATATGGAGCCGATAACAAAGGGCACCACTACAGAACCACTCATTTTAGACACCAAAATGAGGATACACAGGACCTGTTCAGTTCTCAGCATTCCACATGGTGTCTCTTAGCTCCAAAGTATCTGCAGAGAACTTCATGAAGAGCATTTATACACATCGCCTCCAAACGGTTCAAGTGAAGGGGTGCAGAAGTTCAGCTCCCAGTTGATTCGTACATTCAATTCCCACTTATGGCAAAGCACCACTCACCAAGTGTTTAAGGTGGCTAAAATCTAACTCTGCACTTTTGGGTCTGGCCCAAAACGTCTGGGTTACATGACCAGAGAAATATCTGAGCACGTACAATTTATATATATATATATTTTTTTTTAAGAAGAACTAAATTCCCTGTGACTGTAATAGGAACAGCAAAAGGAGCTTCCCTAAGCTTAGGTGACAAGTCCATAACCACAGTTCAACTCCCCCATGAAAAGGGAGGAAACAGGAGGAAAAAAACAAAAGGGATGGAAGCATCCAAATAATAGCCGTAAATAGCTTCTGATATAGGGATGCATGGTTAGAACATACTTGTTCTAAAAGCTGCCACCTTTTCACCATGCTGCAGAAATGGGAAGAGCTGTTCAATACAAGAACTGCCCGTTCCCATGGAAGTTCCTATCACCCGTTGGAACAAGGCTGCCCGTCATTCCCCACGACACGACCCCAACCACGAGCAACATCCCCAGCCCCAATTAGCACAAGCTGAGTCCCTGGTTAAGCTGCGGCACTGAGGAGAGCGACTAAACCTCCTTAAGCAGCTCAGACAACCTATAGTTAGAGCCACTTTATGGACTTAAAACATTTGACTCATTCTGGCAAAGCCCTCGGTGGCACCTCTGAAATGTGAGCCTCGACTTTGCAACCAACCAGCTTGGATTTCTCCAGTGCCGCTGCCTCCTTTCCAGCTTTTATTTTAAGGGCAGCAGGGGAAAAAAATAATTAAAAAAAAATAATAAAGAATGACTCCACTGCTTAAAAGACTATGCTGCTTTATATGGTATCCTGCAATAACACAGACCTCCCTCTGCGGCTACTTCTCAACATCAAAGGAAGCCAAAACCAGCCTTGCCCACGACAAGATAAACACTTTAATGCTCAGCACAGCCATGGCTCTTGCCAGAGCTCATTTGTTCCTGGATACGGTCATTACACAGAAAGCTTCCCAAGGCTTAAAAGAACTTATTATAGCACAGAGGAAAACAACTGCGTCAAAACCGATAGATGAGCAGAGCCCAGAGTCACCCGACAAACCCGACGGACTTGCTTCTCAGCTCCCAAACACCTTTTCAACTCATTCCCAGCAGGTTTTCTGGCCACGGGGACAGGGGACACGCTGCAGGTGCAGGCCAAATGAGGCTGAATATAGAGAAAGTCAGTCCCAGGCCAAACAGGAGAACCCTGGCAATGGTTTTTGCCTCTTCAGATATCCCAAGATGGGGCAAAAGAAGTTGAAATACCCTCCACAGCGGCCCACAAAAGAGGTGGGGGGACAACCTTCAAAAAAAACCCAACTGAAAACCCATAGAAGGGAAAGGAAAAGCACTCGGGTGAACTGAAAACCCAAGGGTAAAGTGCTGACACTTCAGGAGCTCGCAGACTTTTTATCACAGTGAACAGGAAAGGCAGAATCAGCCCATTGCTTCATCTGGTTGGACCTGTCACCGCTACGCAGCGTCAAAGCGTGGCTTCTGGCTCCAGGCAGCTAGGATTTTAATTCCGAGACTCTTGTCAAGTCAGCTAAAGACACTACTTCTCCGTGCCTGATCCTGCACTGGCTGCCACGACGTGTGCTAGAGATCCCAAAGATACCCCGGAGCTTTGCAGAAGACTAGAATTGTGCTGGTGAGCACAATTTCAAACAGCCTGCACCAGGATTCGGTGGAAATCCCTCAGCTGCCTAAAAAACCGCTTCCTCCACTTCGTGGTACCTTTTAGCTTGTGCTCGAGCAAGTTTAACCCACATTTTTTTAAAAAAAAAAAGAGGAACCAGGTTTTTTCAGTCAGCAAAACAAGCTGCTCCCCCCTCCAGGCGCTGTCAGATGACTCGGCACAATTTATTTAAAATGCTGAGTCAAGCTGCTGGTGTTTCCACCCCAAAACCGCTCCCGATGCTCCGAAAGTCTCTGTGGGGACAGCTAAGCAGCGTGTGAATTGTCACTTGATCTTGTCCCCACCACTGGGCCTGACCCTAAAGCCTGACCCAGCACCCCAGAGGAAACTATTCAGCAAACTGCTGCGTGTGGTTAATTTTTAACATCTAGAGTGACCACCTCACACATGACTAAGCAAAAAAAGCCTCGTGACAACCTCACCACGTGCTGAAGGACCAGGTTTGGTGACAGGGTCATTAAAGGCAGGGTGTCCTTTTACAGACAGCTCAGCCAACATCATGTTTGTTACCATGCAGAACAGAGGGGAAAGGAATCTCCTCCAGCTCCAGCCCGTTTTTGCTTCCTTCCCTTTCCACCCTGTAGCACTCCCATCCTTCGGTCAGGCTCCCCAGCTTGCACAGAGGTTGATTTTTTATTTATTTTTTCCTAGAATGGTGCAGAAAAGCATTCCGACAAGTTAAATCAGCTCACAGCACTGCCTCAAAAACATCAACATTGGCATAAAAATCATTCAGGGCCAGGTAGGGGACATCCGAACAGGACTGGCTTTTTTGAATTGCTTAATTTACTCATCCCGAGCCTGTGAGATCATACTCAGGTGGACACCCCAACCCCACCAGTGCTGCTCCCAAACTGGGGAATGGCCTCAAAGGGAACAAAGCTGCCTACCCTGATGCTGACAAATGCTTGTGAAGGAAAGGAGCATCCTAGGTGGGATGAAGCCACTTAACATTAGGGCAGGGCAAACCAGAGTCTGAATACATGAGGAAAGCACACAACTACTGCAGGGGATCTAATTTAAGCAGAGTATATTGCTAAATATAGTTCATAGAATCACAGAATTGCCTAGGTTGGAAGGGACCTTCAAGTTCATCTAGTCCAACCATCAACCTAACTGATAAAAACCATCACTAAACCACGTCTCTAAGCTCTATGTCAACCCATCTTTTGAACACCTCCAGGGATGGTGCCTCAACCACTTCCCTGGGCAGCTCATTCCAAGGCTTAATAACCCTTTCCATGGAAAAAACTTTCCTAATATCCAACCTGAACTTCCCCTGGGGCAACTTGAGGCCATTTACTCTTGTCCCATCGCCTGTTCCTTGGGAGAAGAGACCGACCCCCCCTGGCTACACCCTCCTTTCAGGGAGTTGGAGAGAGCGAGAAGGTCTCCCCTCAGCCTCCTTTTCTCCAGGCTGAACACCCCCAGCTCCCTCAGCCTCTCCTCACAAGACTTGTNCAACTGATAAAAACCATCGCTAAACCATGTCTCTAAGCTCTATGTCCACCCATCTTTTGAACACCTCCAGGGATGGTGCCTCAACCACTTCCCTGGGCAGCCCATTCCAAGGCTTAATAACCCTTTCCATGGAAAAAACTTTCCTAATATCCAACCTGACCCTCCCCTGGGGCAACTTGAGGCCATTTCCTCTTGTCCCATCGCCTGTTCCTTGGGAGAAGAGACCGACCCCCCCTGGCTACACCCTCCTTTCAGGGAGTTGGAGAGAGCGAGAAGGTCTCCCCTCAGCCTCCTTTTCTCCAGGCTGAACACCCCCAGCTCCCTCAGCCTCTCCTCACAAGACTTGTGCTCCAGACCCCTCACCAGCTCCGTTGCCCTTCTCTGGACCCACTCCAGCACCTCAATGTCTTTTTTGTGGGAAGGGGCCCAAAACTGGACACAGCCCTCGAGGTGGGGCCTCACCAGTGCCCAGTCCAGGGGGACCATCACCTCCCGAGTCCTACTCCCCACGCTGTTCCTGACACAGGCCAGGATGCTGGTGGCCTTCTTGGCCACCTGGGCACACTGCTGGCTCATCTTCAGCCCACAGTCGACCAACACCCCCACGTCCTTTTCTGCTGGGAGGCTCCAGCCGCTCTTCCTCCAGCCTGTAGCATCCATGAGGTTGGTGGGACCCAAGTGCAGGACCCGGCACTTGGCCTTGTTGAAGCTTTGCTATCACTAACAAAATGCCTAAATACATGAAAACTGATGCTGAAAAGCATTATTTAAGCTAACTGCTTAGAATCATAAAATGGTTCAGGTAGGCAGGGATCTTAAAGATCATCGAGTTCCAACCCCCCTGCCCTGGGCAGAGACACCTCCCACCAGACCAGTAGGACCACATTCAGCAGGAGAAAAACCCACCCCACACTATTTCTAACTAACTCCAGAGGAGAAGAGTCCCTGAATGCTGGAATGGAGCCTTTGACTCATGTTTAATTCAACTGAAACTGGGTTCAAGAAAAGAGAAATCACCTCCCAGTCACCATATACATAAGCAAAGCAGCGAGAAGAACAAATGAGTTGTATTGATTTACAGAAAAGACTTTCATTATCACACAGAGAAACTAAACCCATACCAGTATTTTTAATTAATGTGAAATCTCACACTTTGTAGGCCTTGAGAGCAAAAGGTTTGCAGGTTTAACACAAACCCATTATAGCCACATGGAAGGAACAGCTCACTCAGCTGTACAGCTGAAACAGGTTTTACTGGAATAGGAAATAAAAGTTATTTCTCATTTAAAGCCTGGAATGGTTAGCTGCAGGACCTCTGGCTTTTCTTTTCTCCCCCAGATCCCCTCCTTCCCAGCCGGATTCTCCAGTGGAATTGTGCTTTACACAGAGGCAAACGCTGGACCCACAGCCCCAACGTGGCGATGGCGGTTCTTGGCTCCGGTTACATCGCCCGCTTAAAATAACATCAAAAACCTCGTGCTCGTTTCAGAGAAACATTTGTCTTGGTGGGTTTATCCCACACACCGGGGCTGGAATGACCCTAAAATAAGAGCCGCTCAATAAGACACAATCAAGGGATTTCCGACACGGAGCGATGGGAAAGTTACCTCTAAATCAAACCCTAATTATCCCAAGTACACAAAGCTCCAGGAAAAGGAAACGGGCCCATCAAACAACCCCGAGTGCATCTGAAACAACAGCCAGAGAGGCAGGGGTTTTTTAAAACAGAAGTTAACAGGCATTTTGACAAGATTAACTCCTATTTAAAATACAAAAACTTAACAGCACACTTGGAACAAGTTTAAATAAATTCTAAGAGGCGAGTTCAAAAGCAGGCTCGCCCCCAGCCTGTAACCCGGGACAGAGAAATGGTAATATCTAAATATTTTGATAAGCCCTTCTGACAGTTTAGCCTGCTTTAGCTCCAGTGAAACAAAACCTTCCCTTTCTCCAAACACGAAAACAAAAACTGTGACAAACAAAGGGTTTTCTCAGAGCCCTGCTCGTCACTGCCCCGTTCTCCGCTCCCAGCAAAACAAGGCGGGTTGTTGGTGGGGAAGGGGGGCCCAGCTGCCTCCCCCCGGGGCAGGACACGGCGTACAGCACTGCTGGGCGTTACACATTCTAGGAAAAAACAACAAATGTACAACCCAGGCCAAAAAAAAATTAAAAAAAAAAATCAAGCAAAACAGCCACAGAAGCTATTCCGCAACGAGCATTCCCAGTCCAGAAGGAAGCTCAAATGCGGGTTGATGATAGGAAAGATGATGGCAAACAAAACAACAATGAAAAAAATGAAAAACACGACAATAAAAAATGAAAAGCAATATTAAAAACTACTTTCATAGGCCTGGAAAAATGTAAGTCTACGGTGACCAATTAGAAGACTGCTTTTTGAGTGCTTCCAAAGCCTTCAGTCATTTTCCATCTCCACAATCTTCTTTTACACGCTCCATTACCACGGAGCATGCCAGAGCACCAGAAATACCCACTCTAAAAGGAGCTCGAGCTTTCCAAACCCAACTTCTTTTTGCCATCTCTAAGTTTTGAAAACTTGGCCTCCACTGGTCGATTCCCTGCAAAGGGTCAAGTGTTTTCTTCCGGCAGCTAAAGCCAAGCCAGCTCAGCCTCAGCTAGTTTTGGAAGAGGTTAAAAATGGGTTTTCTTGAACAGCTCTTCTGCCAAAATAGCTGGGGATCAACACTGGAATATTTTAGGAAAACAGCTCCGAGAGGAGAGGAGCCATTGGAGTATTCTAGTGAAAACTGGACTGCACTTGGCCAAAGCTCCCTCTGGACACTGTGATGGAGAGTTCACTATCCCAGGGCGTTTGGGTTCGGAGGAAAGGAGGGAAGACAAACCCCAGGTTTCAGCTCGTTCAGCGCTGGGTTTCTCTGCTCAGCCCCTTTCAGACGCAGGAAACGAGACGTGGAGATTTCGGCTGCTCTGGGCCTCTGCCGGTCACAGTTCGCACGAACCAACATCACATTTTCCAGCCCATCAGCAGCACTCACACAGCTCATTCTCTCCTCGCAACTTCATTTAATTATGATTAAGCACAAGCCACATGCAGCCTTTTCTGCACTTTCTTTATGTGCGTTTTTCCTCCCTTTCCTCTACTTCTTAAGCTGACGGACTAAAGCAGTCACCAGCCAAACCTTAATCGAACAACATGTGGTATTTTATATGCAAATCCAAACATTTACAAATGCTTTCCTCCATAATTGCAATGCTTTTTGGCCAAACTATTCCAGCCCTGGATAGGGAACAAGCTGATTTGCATAAATTTAGTATACAGAAAGTTCGATTAGTTATCAGAGTCTCCAGAGAATCACTACTTTTGCCAGCAATAGAGCCCGTGTTCAGAATAAACCAGTTTCTACTTTCACTCATCAGACATTTTTAGAGTTTGAAGTGTCTGAAAAGTACATTTCGCATTTCATCTTCTATGCAGCTGCTTTAATATCTGCTCCACATTATATTCACAAAGCACAAGCTCTGTATTTTGCCAGAAATATCCAAGCAGCTTGGAAACAGCCAATAAAGTCTCTTTGGAGAGGGGGAAAAAAAACCCCTCTCTTTCTATTAAATTTAAAAAGAGAAGATCCATACACAAGAACATTAAAAGCCACTCAGGAAAGGGCTGGATACATCCTGAAAACATTTAATTGCTTTCTTCTCTTTTAAACTGCCTCTGGCAGAATGAAAGCATCAGAGTGGCTCAGAGATTCATGGCCCACTTAAAAAAAAATAAATATTAATTTAAGGCAGCGAGGGGAGAAGGTCAAACATACAAACAAGCAGTAAATTATAAAAGCCACTGTGACTAGCTTGAAATGAAATGGCAAACCACCGAGACGGCCAGTATTAACTCAGGAATGACTTTTGGGTCCTGGGATCAGCCGATGAAGCTGCCGTCCCTTGGGTCATCGCAAGCACTCGATGGGGAGTTTCTGCTTAAAACAGGGATCCCATACACGAGGTCTGTATGGGATTTAAGATGATCCCCAAATTCCCAGGTATGCACGCCCAGAGGCGCAGGCACGACGCTGGGTATTAGTGAGTTGATTTTTACTAGACGTTGTGGGGGGTTTATTATTACGAAAGGCAACCGGAAAGACTGGAAAGGTGGTTTGCTCAGCACCTTAAATCACACACTCCTGCTTTTAACTACAGGTAACTGAGGGCTCTAGTTACAGACTCATCAGTACGCGGCGATTTTCCCTCCACAGAACTTCAATACTAGAACTTGGAGTGAATAAATATCTAAGTTTTTCCTTTAAGTTATAGGAAATGTATCAGAGCCAGTGACACTCCGTGCAAGCAGCAGTGGAGGGCAGATTTCAACGCAAAATGCAGCAGGAAAGGTTCTCTCTAGAAGATAAGCAAAAGATAAACAAACTGATTACAAAGAGAAAAATAGAGATTGCTAGCGAGACAGGAATCAGTAGAACTTCTTACAGGGAGGAAGTACATGGACAAACATCCCAAAACACACCTCCCTCACCAACCAAAGGCACAGCAAGAAAAGCTGCAGCAGGTTGCAATCCATCCCACCGAGGCAGGCAACAGAAAAGCAACGACAAACACCTGGGAGGCAACGGGAAAACCAGAGAGACAGTTAAACCAAGATAAACACGTATCAACACACGCGCAGAGGAGGCTGGCAGGCAAAGCCCCCTTCCTCAGAGGCGTATTAACGAGGAGCTGCTGCAAAGCTGCCAAACGCACCAGCCTCAACGCTTTTCTGCCCCCCATGAGCAGTGTCAGAGCTCTCACCCACAAGAGACCAACCTCCAGCTCACTCTCAGCCACTCAGGGCACTTTTTGAGACTTCTGAAAGCAAAAATAGGGTCAAAAAAACCTCATTTGTGTTAAAGACACTGAGCCCACCAAGCACAGGGGTTTGATTTCTCGATACCGGCTGCAGCAGCACCCAGGCTGTGCCCCAGCACTCGAGCTGCGTCACGCGTTTTGGGGGAGAAGCCGTCGTTCCGCACCATGTTATCCTGGGCAACAGGCTGAAAGTTGCAGCAGGTTTATGAGTAGACTAAAGGGCAGAAAACAATGTCTGGTGATTAACTTTGCAATGTCTACATGGCGGAAAGTTTCAGAAGCTCACCCACTTCCTTTCCTGCCGTTCTCTGGCAATAGAAGTAAGTACTCGTTAGCGGGTTACAATAAAACCCGGGTGATTTAGTGAAGCATGCCACAAACAAACCCAGTGAACACCCTGCTTACCTGAAACTCAAGTGTCCACGGTGTCTAAATGTAACGCAAACCTCCTACATATCTTGATTTTTTTCTCAGAACAATCTTACTTCAGCAAGCAGCCTTAGCTTCAATGCACGGAAAAAACATGGCTATTTTTTTTTTGGCTACTCCTGCACAATTAAACAAGCACCAGTTTAGCTCTACCCACGCAGGCTCCCATGTGTGGAACATGAAATGTCCATCTGTAAAGGCCAGCAATGATCAGCTGAGGGCACACCCTGACTCTAACATCTGTCTGGCAGCAGAAGGAATTTCAAAGGTCCTCTCCGTACTCCAGCCGTTACATTCCCCCTCCGTCTTGGGGATAACAATGTTTGTGAGGCAGCACCCTCAGTTCAGGGCTGGGAGCCTAAAATAAGTCTCATCTCAAACATCTGGAAGGTATTTCACCTGTTGAGACATCAATGGGGCAGGAAAATGAAGCAGAAGGACAGGAAAAAGGAGCCATGAGTTTAAGATGACGGGAACCCCTTAAATCAGTTTTGTCTATCACCAAAACATAAATTTCTTAAACTCTTTCTCAGGCTTTTAGATCTGTGACTCTACCCACAGGCTGATGTTTGAGAGCAAATTCACACAAATTCAGAGTCCAACCTAACAAATGATCATTTTTTTGATTTTGTTTCTAGCTTATCTTCCTCCTTGTTATCCTACCTAGCTTGAATTGCCTGGTAATTAACCAGCTCACAAACCTCCTTCTCCCAGCAGACAAGAATCTAAATAACCTCAGCACAGAAAGTACGGTCACTCCCTCTGCTCTCTCACCAGCCTCCTTCTAGAATGTGGACTTCCGAAATTTCCCTGTGAACACACAGGCAGCCTGTGCATGCAGCAGAAAGTGTTACTTATTATTTTCTTGTGCGTTTCTGGGGTACAACACTCCACCTTTCCTTGTGCCGCCCAGTAAAGCGAGATAAACATGTTGGAATTGCTTAATTCCAGCTGGAATTGAAGCTTTTTGGAGGGAGAGGGAGCAGAGAGTCAATCACAACCCTGCCACAACTCAGCCAGAGAAACCCTTGAGCTGACAAACCCGGAAAGGACAATATTCTGTTCCAACCCAATCATTAACTAAGATCCAGGACCGACACAGGCATCTCAATCTCCCTGATTTCAGTGGACCTTAAGACACAGGTCACAGCTTCTGGCCCCTACAAGAAGTAGCTCAATCGCCTGTTTCAGGGCATCTGGCACAGATGCTTTCAGTGGGTATAAACGTCAGGAGGCTGGTGGTTTTCTTTCCTAAAAATACAGAACGCATGTAAATATAGATTGCCAGACCAAAATTTAACCAGGAAAGTCAGCAAAGTGACTTTTAAATAAATAATAAAATCCCTTTCAGTATCAAGGCTGGCTGGTGTATGGGGCTTACTCGGACGCCCACACGCAACTTAAGCCTCAAACTTCTAGAGGTTTTTCCTTCCATACCATTGCAATTTATACACCATCATTAACTAAAGCTGTTCCACCACAAACAAGTCTGTGAGATGCTGTTGCAAAAACCTTCTTGGTAGCAAGGAGAAGACTTGAACAATTCCGCCTTCACAAGAGGCGAGGTTATAAAATAGACAAATTAATTTTCACTTTTCCTAAGGGATGAGCACCAACAGATGTAGTTAACGTGGCCCACAAACCACGGGTTTTCATTTCAAGTCGCAAATGCAGCCAGACACTGTGAGCTAAAGCCTCCCAAAGAGTTTTTATTAAAAGTCACTCTCTTTTAAGAGTGCAACAAGTCCTTCCAGGAGGTCGGGAGCTCACAAAAGCAGCACCTGGAGGCTTCCCAAAATGGAGTGTAGCCCACCCAAGTCCCAAAATCAAATACAGTTGTTATCTACTACACCCGCCACATGGAGCTTTCTGTTCCTTCCACAAGCCCAGTGTCACCAGCTTTGCCACTGACATTTAAAGAAACCCACTGCTCACAGCGTGGAGGGAAGGTCCCTGCCCTGTGGCAGCAGCCTGGTGTCAACACTGTCCCCACCCAGGCACAAACCGGTGCTTTGTTCCATTTTCATAGACTCATAGAAGTCCCTTCCCTTTGGGTGGGAAGGGTCTTTGGAGATCATCTCATTACACCCCCCTGCCCTGGGCAGGGACACCTCCCACCAGACCAGGTTGCTCCAAGCCCCCTCCAACCTGACCTTGAACCCCTCCAGGGATGGGGCAGCCACAGCTTCTCTGGCCAACCTGGGCCAGGCTCTCACCACCCTCACACCAAACAAGTTCTTCCCCACATCTCAGCTCCATCTCCCCTCTTGCAGTGTCAAACCCTTCCCCCTCGT
>JAHREE010000499.1:0-24966 GCA_033628505.1 Tringa tobata
GATTCAGCATGTTTTATTTTGCATTTAAGTTTAGTTTTCCTCCAAAGCAGAGACATGATAAACCCCTTTCTGGTCTGAGGGCCGTTCTTGTCCTGTTTGCTCAGCCCTGCATCTGACTGAAGCTCATACCTGGGCTCTGGATGAGTGAGCAGAGCCTGTGATTTAAGCTTTTCAACAGGGAATCGCAGTGACTTCTTGAAGAATAGCCTCTGTTTTTGTAGAGGATACTTCTTGGTGAGGTAACTGTGAGCTTGGGTGAACCAGTTGTTCAAAATCTGTGCAAAGAAATACCTTTAAATGGCTCCTTGGTGGAAGGAGAGCTGGAGGCTTAGCAAAGCCCGGAAGCTGTCCGTGCAATATAATGGAAGCACTAGTGTGCGTGGCAGTAAGTTATCAGAATTTTTTAGGAATTTTGAATTTCAGGGGTTGCAAGAAGAACTTCCAGCTCTAGCAAACCAACCCTTAGTTGCTCGTGTTATCTGTGAGTGCCCATCCCTTTCCTGTGCCTCTTCTCTGTTTGCAAAACCTGCGACCTACAGGTGTTGGTGTTGAGGAGCACTTGGCTTTCTTCTGCAACGGTTTTCAGGTGTCTGACATCTCTTTAATGTTCTGAAGTGCATTGAGATTCACCAGGTGCCCCCAGTGCTTTGGATGTACTTGAGTGGGAGATGGAACAAGTGATTTCCCAAGGAGAGGGGGAGAGATGCCATTGTTCAGCTGTCACCCTGTCTGTAAGGGTTGGATTATGCTAAAAGTTGCTGTGAATTAAATTACATTTTGCTGAGGTACCAATAGAGCAAACATTTAGCTCAACCTTTGTGCACCTCTTTCCCTGAAGTTGCAAAGCACTCATGAAAACTTGTTATGGTATAAATAGTATAAGCATTCTTTTCTAAATTAAGGGGGGAACTGAATGCATTACATCAGGGAGTATACGTTGCTCGTGACCTTTAGTTTCTTATGTTAAGGTGTATAATTGTGATGTGTATTGATATTAATGGTGAAGAGCTCTATCTGTGAGCTTTCAGGGAAAATGTATGCTTTTGGGAGGTAATTAATACAAAAAGATAAAAGTAAATCATGATCTCTACACATCCCCTTCCCAATTTCTCAATGAAATCTTAATTGCATGATTTTTTTTTTAAAGAAGTATTTTTGTTCTTTTTTTTGGGGTGGACAAATGTATGCAGCTATCTTATTTAGATTTATTTGTTAAGGCAGATGAAGTAAAAGCTCTATAACTTGCTGTATCTTGTGACTTACCGTGTTTCTAAAATGTGTAACTGGACAGGAACTCTGCCTGGCCTAGATCCCTTCCAAAATAGGACTTGTGCAAAGGGAAAATATTAGACCTGAACTTTTAATCTGTTTCTGGCAAAGGATTTAATTGCTTCGTGTGTGTCTGCTGTATTTTTCCACCTCTTCCTGTCCTTACTGCAAAGTATTTCAAGGGAATCAATGACTTGGGAGTGTTTTTAATGCAGTGTGGATCAACTGGAATAAAAAGAGTTTGGAGACTCAACTTTAAGCAGATCTAAATTGAACACTGCAGTTACCCACAAAATGAAAGAGAAATGAGCTTCATACGCTCAGTTTGTGTTCTTCCTAAACTGGCACAGATTTGAGTAAAACTAACAAATTCTTCTATACCTACGAATCTCATTATTTTTAAGAAATGCTTTATTTGGTACCTTTAGTTGATAGTTATGGATCTTATCTGTGATGTTGCTTGATGCGGTGGTGATGTTAGACGTGAACAGACAGGATACGTCATCTCTGCAGGATGCTGGAGGAAGCCTCCTGGGGGAAAATAGTCACAAATAAGTATCATCTTGAGTTCTTCCAAATGGGTGCTCTAATGATAATTGACTGGTATGTGCTGGGACTACAAAAATCATTAGATCATCCCAAAAAAACAACAAAAAAAATCAGGTTACTTGGAATGCTACATGAATAACTTCCATTATATTTGGGGAAATATTCACTAGATTGTGAGCATATTGATAGAGTGGTTTTTGGAACCTTCAGGAAGATGGAAAATGTTTCTGAATTTTCCTGCAAAGATGTATGATACAGAGAAGCCTCTTTAATCATAGGGACTGACATGCTGTGGAGGCTGCGTTGTGCTGGTCGTGTGATGATAAATTTTTATCAGTTTTAAGGTTTTTCCCCAAAAGCTTAGAGCGATAATATTTCAAAGCATTCCTGGGGCCTACTGATGAAGAACATTGACATAGGTTGCAGTGACATTGACCTTTGAAGAAAACTCAAACTTGAAGAGGAGCCTTCAGGCGCTTTTTTTTTTTTCCAGCCCATCAAACTTGACCTTTCATCATAGTCTGTCTTGTTTTGAACACAGATTTATTTTTTTTGTCCACATATCTCCATATTTGTGTCAAACAAATGGTCCTGATGTCAGTTCCAGAGTCAGGTATTTGGAAGAGAACAGCAAAGGCTTTTTGTCAGCTGGCAGGCATTTTGCACAGGATGCAATCACCTAATACGGAGTAAAATCTCATTTTAGCATAACGCCTGTGGGGTATCGTATAAGGATAAGCGATGTACGTGTTGGGATAAGGAGTTTTAAAAATAGCTTTGGTAGTAGAATAAGCATTTTTAACTTTTATTCTTGCTATGGGTCTAAAAGCCATGCAAGTTTGCTTTATTTCTCTTCGGTAAGGCTGCTTTTATGGGGCCAGATGGTAGCCTAGGAAATGTGGTGTAGCTGGGGAGAAAACAGCACAAGCAGCTAATTGTGAAAGTTTAAGGGTTGTATTTGTCTTGATATAAGCCCGCAAATAAATCTGGAGCAACCACAGGGCTGGTGTGCCGGGTCCAATATCCTTCTTCCTTTGCTGAACAGTGAATTGCCTTAAGTGTGAAGCCAGTCCTTGTCTTCAAAAAGATGGTGTAAAGCAGGTGGGCTTGCACTTCTCGCAATTAAAATCTTGACTTCATGCAGTTGGTGGTGTGCCAAGTTGAGTGGTTTTGAATAGTTTTTGCACATATTCTTAGAATTTTTGTGAGACAGCATGTCTAGATGGATAAATGGACATTTATTGCGTAGGTGGGCACTTTGAGTTTTAAATTAAGAGTGAAGTGAACGTGTTACAGTGGATTTGCATCAATCTGTAGTTTACATCCAAGTTCTACTTAGATTTTTATGGTAAATGGTTGAAAGAAGTTTGCAGGAAGGTAACATGCACTTCATGGTCCTTACCCTTGTGTGTCCTTTTGTGCTTCCCTGCAAATTGTGCTCTATTGCTCAGGATGTCACTAACGTGTTCAAATGTAAACGCTTTTGTCCTTGTGGTGACTTTCTGTGCAGTGTCCTTGGTTGTAAATCTGGAATTTGTGTTACAAGAGATGCATTTTCTGTCATTGGTAGGGGAAAACAGAATTGTGAATTCTTGATGCAGATGTGTGCTCTTTCCTGATGATTCCAGCTGAATTGCCTTCCACAGCTTCTTCCTGTGCTCTTGAGATGAAGTAGTCTATGAAAGTCCTTCAAAGTGGAGCTACCTAAGCCTCAGATTCTCTGCCTACATTATATCTGGTGGTGGGACCATCACCTGAGTTCTCTGCATTTCCCTCCTGCACACAATTCCTTCTACTGGCTTCTAGTGCAGCTAAAAGATCCTTTAATCCCACGGTTCAATCTATGATTCCATGAGTCCTGTGCTTTCCATGCTCTCATTTTCTTAATGTAATTCTGGTGGTCGCCATGGTTTCTGTGCTCATCCCAATCATCTCTTCTGCATCCCATTTGATACGTTGTCGAGCCAAAAGAAAGTGCATTCAACAACTGTTTCAAAGCTTGAGCTTGTTGATTGTCTGAAGAGCCCCCTAGAAAAGGACTTTTTTTTTTTTTTTTTTTTTTTGGCGTGGGCTATGGAAGAAGAAGGGTGATCAGAGAATGAGATTTTTACCTTTCTGCTGACTCTCCTGAAACCTGAAGGGGCTTAAATTGTCTGAGGTAGCTCTCCTTTGTCAAATTAAAATGTGTTGGGTCTCTAAAGTGTACCTCTTTGACCTTCTAAGCCATTTAGTTTTTCCTCCCCCTGGGACATGGGCTGGTTTTGGTCAAGGATGGATTCTGAATGAAGTAACCAGTTTCATGATGGTTCACAAACTATAGAGGGAGCGTATCCTGAGTCTTACAGCCGTGCACCTAAAGCTGCCTGTACCCGTGCCAGAAAATCAGGATCCCAGCAAGTGATGTCTGGTAGGTTTGCTGGAGGGTTATTTTCTTTAATGTCCTGAAGCCACCAGAAGATTAATAGAGGATACTCCTGTCTGTAGGGAAACCTATGAGCTTAGATGAGACAGCCTTTGAGCTGAAGGGCTGCTGGATGTGACTTGCTTTTAGGATTAAGGGTGAAGGCAGTTGACAAACTGACACCTCTGTGTGAGAAACGAATTGGAAACAAGAACAGTCATGACAGAAGAGGTTTTGTAGGAGCAATCCTATCAGAGCCTCCAAATAAATCACGGGAGATCTCTGTAAGTGGGGTTTGAGGAGTCTTAGAGTAATATGGGTTTATTTTGTTAATCTCAAGTGGAGCAGGAGTAGTAGTCCTCTCTGACCTTGCATGGGTTATTTTGCAAGTACTTGGAGCCATAGAGCTGCCTGGAGAAGGGCAACAGAGCTGGTGAGGGGTCTGGAGCACAAGTCTTGTGAGGAGCAGCTGTGGGTGTTCAGCCTGGAGAAAAGGAGGCTGAGGGGAGACCTTCTCACTCTCTCCAACTCCTTGAAAGGAGGGTGCAGCCAGGGGGGGTCGGTCTCTTCTCCCAAGGAACAGGCCATGGGACAAGAGGGAATGGCCTCAAGTTGCCCCAGGGGAGGTTTAGGATGGATATTGGGAAAAATATTTTTGAACAGGGTATCAATCAAGAGGTCACTCGTGTGGCATTGTTTGTGGGAGAGCCTGTCCCTGAGCGAGGTGTAAGGAAGAAAGCTATGGACGTAGTTGTACGAAGGACTTCACCAGCTGAGGAAATAAAGGCAGATTCTGTGAACATGAATGTTCTGGACATCAAAAAGGTCGGGTGTTTATTTAACTGGTGATATGTCAATCAATAAATCAGGCAAGAAAGCATCCCAAACTGGAAATCTTAACTTTGGAGATCAGTAGGAATAAAAGTATTTAAGCTCTATTGCGTGAATCATCACTTCACCAACTTTTTTTTCCCAGAAGCTGGAAGAGTTACTGATGAGCACACCCCCACGCTGGCTTTCCAAGAAGAAACCAGCTATGTGTAAAGACAATATAGCAGCAAATTTAAATGCAACTGCTCTCTATGGGAGAGCTATATTAATCCCTTTTTATTGGCAGTAAACACTTGTACAAACTGAAACACTTGTTAAAAAAGCACTAATTAGCATTTCAGTTCCTCTTCATGAAAAGCAATCACTCAGCACTTCCAGTATACTATAATTAAACTGGTGAGAAGTACTTATGCACTTATTTAGAGTGAAATGCATATTTTGACTTGTATTTGTCTAATTGGGAGTTGCTGTATCACTATGGTCCAGTATAGTCAAATTTGTGGTTTTTTTTTTTAAATAGCAGTAGATCCTAATAGATTGTGTGAAAAGAGATGTAGCTTGAAAGCAAATAATTAAAAAACCAATCTGAGAACTATTTAATATTGCAATTAAATTTGCAATAGTCTCTTCTCCCTGCTAACGTAAATCTAAAGCTACAGGAAAACTTCCATTTTAGTCTGTCTTGTTGCAATAAAAAAAACCTTATAGACACTAAATAAGAGTTATGGAAAAAGTAGTATTTTTTTTCTCAATTGGTGCTTTTTTTATTATAGTAGCATTTGAATAACCTGCAAGTTTAATCTTTAGGTTGGATGAGGCAGCGCTTGAATTCTGTATTTCAAATGGCTTCCAAGTGACTTAATCTCTTCCTGGTATTTTCTGCAGTTGTGGAAAGAAGATAGGAATGAATAATTTAACACAGTGATGCCCTTATTCTAGGGAATGAAGCCAATTTCTGGAATAACTTCAGTGGCTCCTGAATCAGTCCCCAGGAAAGGCATTTGAAGAATCTGGGGATTGTTTTCCCTTTTTTTCCCATAAAATAAATCTTCCTTCTCATAGGCCTGTGGAGAACTATATTCACACTAATCATATTTATGCTCATTTCATCTGTTAAACTGGATCAAGGAATTAATTTTTTACAGGATTTGTTGACAAATTTAACCTAAAAAAACCACTTTTCACAGATCATGTTATCTGCTGATGTGAGCATCTTCAAAAAGTGAACTGTAAGAAGAGCTGGCTGAAGATTTCTCACTACAAAAAAAAAAACCTCAAAAAACACCAGGAAGAACTATAATTCTGTAGTATTACTGAATTAGGATTGTATGATTGGAGATTATGAGCCTGGTCTTTCATTTGTTTGCAGCTGGTGGTCATTTAATTAGAAGTTAAAGTGTGTATTTGCTGCTGGTGCCTTAATTTGATGAGCTTGTGGTCAGTCTGTACAGGTGGAAGTGGTAGGTGTGTTCACGTAAAGGGTTTCACACTCTGTGTGAGTAAATTAAATTGAAAGAGGGGAGATGGAGCTGAGATGTGGGGAAGAACTTGTTTGGTGTGAGGGTGGTGAGAGCCTGGCCCAGGTTGGCCAGAGAAGCTGTGGCTGCCCCATCCCTGGAGGGGTTCAAGGCCAGGTTGGAGGGGGCTTGGAGCAACGTGGTGTGGTGGGAGGTGTCCCTGCCCAGGGCAGGGGGTGGCACTGGATGGGCTTTAAGGTCCCTTCCCACCCAAACCATTCTGTGACAATTCTGGAGTTCCTATAGTCAAAACTGAGCGAGAACGTACCCCCACAAATACTGCTGAGTTCCTCTCAACAGCTAGAATCTCCCTTCATTGTAGGTTCCCTGCTGTGGTGACTTTAATTGTGTGTCTCTATAGTACCTAACATGTCCTGAATCATGGTGTGGACTAATAAAATTAAGTGGCAATGACCAGCTGCTTTAGAATGAGGCATTAATTCTCTTTGCCCTTATTGTACCCATGCCATTGTGCAATATTTTCCCAAGAACTTATTTCTGACTTGGCTGTGATAAGTTCATGACCTACTTCTGGATATGGTTAGCTCTTGTAGCTTTACATAGCTAGTACAACTGCAGCTGCTGTTGTTATTTGTGTAAAGGACAGTTTTTGAGGAAGCTTCCTTGCCACTGGATACACCTTGTTCTTGGGAGGTTGTGCTCTTCACAAGAGCTAGAAGACCATACAACTGTGTCTCTTGCCTATGGAAAAGCAACAGAGTTCTCAAGGGTGCTTCCAGATGGCCTAACTGCATTTGCTATGGGTAAATTCAGTAGTAAAAAGCAAGTTAATTCAATGACAGCAGACTTAGAGGTGTGGGGTTTTTTTTTTTAAATGCTTGGAACATTCATTGTGTGCCATAGAAGCCCTGGAGCAAATGATGGTAGAAGAAGGATCAATAGCACCGAAAGTATAGTCAGGTCAATGATCAATTGATGGTCATTGTATGTCCTATTTGTAGTATTCCTAATATTTCAAAATGGGAATATCTTTTTTTTTACATCAGCGTAATTGATGCCAACAAGGAAACTGAGATTGCAGGGGAAAAAAAAAAAGCAAAATTGCCAATGGAATGCAGGTTTTTCATGCAGCTGTCATTAATAACAAGTGGTGATGTGATGGGAGCTCCCCATTAGGGAGTATCAAGCCACAAGAATGATACCTTGCTTTCCAGAAATGCCTGAACAAAATCCCATTGTCAAGGTTTGTTTTTTTTTAATCTAGTACACTAGATAGTATTCATTCTTAATTCTGTTTTTTAAAGAAGTCAGAATTCAGCTCTGAAAACTAGATATTTTTTTTTCTGCATGGGTAAATTTTTTCAAGTGTTAATGCAAATATGCAAACTTAGTAAAACCTGTCAATTTAGAAATTTAACTGGCAGTTTATTACTGAGAAATAAATCTCAGTTTGATACTGAGAAAGTGCTGTGGATGTCCTTCCACAAATCCTTTTCCAGCCAGGGACAGAACTGTAAAACGGGTGACAGAGTTTTATTGGAGAAGCTACTTTGTGGCTGTGGGGTGAAGTTTAGTGTTTTAACCTTGGGAGATACTACGTGGTCCTGAAATGCCTTTTATGGGTGCTTAGATTCTTCTTAATACTGAATTAGAAAATTGTCTCACAAGAAATACGATGAGCAATTTGTAACAAAGAACTGAAATTTAACTCAGAAATAACTCGATCCGGGATTTCAAGTTCACATAAACCACCAGCCTGTTGGATTGGCACGTTTCCTGCTCTCTGCGGAGTTTTATCCTTACAGTCACTCAGAGGGGAAAAGAAAAAAATCAACAAAACACAAACCCCACAACATGTATAGGTTTTGTTAATTTTGTAAATTATCTTTCTTAATTTGCCACCGTCCTCGGTGTAGGTTTATTCAAAGTAATATTTTTTTTTTTTGAAAGGAAATTCAGAACAAGATGCTGGTGGTGGTTGCTGGTAGCAAGGGGATGTCTTGGCAAAGAAGATGCTCTATTAATGAGGGAAGGAGCCAGGGTTTACTGCAAGGGAAAAGGTGACATTTTGGTGCACGAACACACTCTAGGGCTCCTGATGACATTTGCTGTGTCCCTGCCTGTCTCAGTAATTTAAAATCAGGCAGTGAGTAATGGTGCTGTACTTACCAACCCTGTTTAGATTGCTAAAGAACAAATGACCTGAAGCTGAGGGAAATCCTTCAAGCTGATCAAAAGCAATGCATTTCCAGTTCAAACGTAAGCATATATAGGTCTTACATGTGATGAGAGTATCCGGGTAATAGGCCGAAGCTTCAAATTCCTTTCAGTTTGCAGTTATGGCAAGTAAGTAGCTGTCATTTCCTTGTAGTCATTGCTTTTCATTATGTTGGCTGATTATTTTTTTTTTTTTGGGTGGGGTTTGTATTGAATCTACAAATTTTTTGTATGCTCTAGGATTTGCTTCTCTGAGGGTCTTGCAATTCTTGCCCATGAAAGAGACTCTTGGTCAAGGCGAGACACAGGGTAACAGTTGAGATATTTGTGTAGTTAACCTTGAAGGCTGGAATTCATTCCATCCTGGTGGAAATTTGCATTTATTTTTTTTTAATGCTGACATGCTTGTTCCTGCTTCGAGGATTGCAAGCTGGGACTGGAAGGCTCTTCTAGTGTTCTTCATGTCACCTAAGATATATAAACTAATGGAAAGTAGACAACCTGAAGGAAAAAGTTAAACTAAAAGTGTCACTCTGGCCTCTCTGAGCGTGTTGCAAACTTGTTTACTTTTGCTTTCACATCAGTAGGCTTTTTTTTATAAGAGGAAATAGGAATGCAAGTGATACTGCAATATTGTTCTCATTCCCAAAGTCTTTCTCCTTCATGTCAGTCTTCTTCATGCTGTTAGTAAGGTTTCAATTCCTGAAAATTAAGTTTGCTGCTGGCAGCAAGGGCAATCCAGCCTTAAGACTCGTAGTGGAGAGAGGCTTTCAAGTTGCTGGCAGTTATAATTGCATCATTTCCCCACTTATTTCTTCTAGAGAAGACATTCTTGTGATATTCTGGATGTGCACGTTGGTGGATGGCCACCATGGAAGGTGATCCCTGCATTGGAGCTACTCTGTAGCAGTAGAAGCTGACTTGGGAAAGAAAGGGGAGAGAGTGGGTTTCTTCTACATAATCAACCCAGAATTGTTGATTTCCATATCATTTATGAGTTCCTTTGTGAGTGATGGCATCAATTCAAGGATTTCTGGATTGAATGAGTCTTGTTTTCAGTAGAAATGTAGGCCAAGTAAATCTTTAATTTGGAGATTCAAAAGAGCTAAATGATTTGAGATGTGCTGGTACTTACTTCCCTGCACTCACTGAGATGGAGGGTATCTTCACGTTCGGGAATGGAGCGCCTGCATGTTTCAGAAGCCATTTCTGGGTTTCAGATGTCTTCTGCTGCGTACCGTGCTAATTATGGAGGTCAGAGGGATCAAAGCTGAGGGTCGAAAGGAATTGGTGACCTCTGTTTCAAAGAGGTTTGTTGGAGAGCTGCTTTCAAGCTCTTGCCACTCTAAGTGGCGTCTGAAAGTTATCTGCCCACACGAAGATGCTAGACGGGCTTCTTCCAGGCAAAACAGCCTGCACTTGACTAATTTTCCCCAAAGAGATGTACATCATGTTCAATACACTTGAAACTACTGAGACTCACCCCATAAATAATGTAGTGAACAGCATCGTGGAGCTTGATGATTACTGCGAGGAGAAAACGGTTGGTTGCAGTGGTCAGAGATAATGGTTTGTGTGCTCTCGGGAAGCTCAGAAAATAAGGGAGGGCTGGGAAGGGAATCTTGTATTTATGATTTTTCCCAAGCCAGGACTTAAAAGCTAGAGTGTACTTTGTTGGAGTGTGTCACATCTATTAATGCTAAGGGTTTCTGCTTCAAATTCTTCTTTCTTGCAAATATGTGGGATCTTCAGGACCAGAAATTCCGTGAGGCTCCTGGCTGTCAGTGTTGGAGACATGTATGTTAATGCAGAAGCTGTGTTGAATGTCCAGACTGAACCTTCAGAAACTGGAGACTGATCCAAGCCATTTATGGGAGCTGCATCCAGTGACCTGTTTGCTCACAAAATATGTTGTTTGGTTTGGCTGCCGTGGCCAGGCTTTTCAGATGGACTGAAAGATTCTCCCAACTGCTTGTTTCAGATGCTCACATTGCGTGTGAATGTACAGTTATGGAAGAGGTTCTTGCCCCAGATAGAAAATATATTTTCTATTTAGCAAATGTTACGGTTTCAGATGGTATGTATTAAATTTGCTATTCTTTGAAGCTACAGTAATAAAAGATTAAGTGAGTTTTTCCCTGTCAGAGGAGGCTCACACAGAATCCCAGAATCACAGAATGATGTAGGGTTGGCAGGGACCTCTGGAGATCATCTCCTCCAACCCCCTGACAGAGCAGGGTCACCCACAGCAGGTCCCACAGGAATGTGTCCAGATGGGTTTGGAATGTCTCCAGAGAAGGAGACTCCACCACCTCTCTGGGCAGCCTCTGCCAGGGCTCTGCCACCCTCACAGCAAAGAAGTTCCTCCTCAGGTTCAGATGGAACTTGTTACATTCAAGTTTGTGCCCGTTCCCTCTTGTCCTGTCCCTGGGCACCACTGAAAAAAGACTGGCCGCATCTTCCTGACACCCACCCTTGAAGTATTTATAGGTGTTGATCAGATTCCCCCTCAGCCTTCTCTTCTCCAGACTCAAAAGCCCCAAGTCCCTCAGCCTTTCCTCAGCAGAGAGATGCTCCAGGCCCCTCAGCATCTTTGTAGCCCTCTGCTGTCCCCTCTCCAGCAGTTCCCTGTCCTTCTGGAACTGGGGAGCCCAGAACTGGTCCCAGGGCTCCAGATCGGCTCTCACCAGACCCCCACCAAGGCCACGCCATGTCAGCATTGCTCAATTTCTTAATTTTTGGATCCTGTACTATCAATCTCCATTTAATGGTTTTGAGCTAATGTACAGAAGGTGGCAGAGATTTCAGCTAAGCTTTCACATGAGCCTGACCAAAGCAAAGTGTAAGGAAATGTAATGTAGCATGACCATCAGTCACAACAATGTCTTAAATACACTGTTGACAGTGTCATAGTCATTGTAGATTTAATTTTACTTTTAGAACACCAAATATTATATGTTAATGGACTCCTTGTTGTCTTGCCATTTATGGAGTGCTGTCTATGGTGTCTTAAAGCTCCTGGAGTTTGGTCACTGACTTCTGGGCGGTTCGTCTCTGACCTTACAGTGTTTCTACTACTTTATGGCTGGGAAAAATCATTAATTGTTATCCTGCAACTTGATATTTGCTATATATTGTGCAGTATAGTAAAACCTACTGATTTCTGTGGTTATTGCTAAGAGCAGAGACAGCTTAGTCCTTGCAACTTTCTTAAAAAAGAAGGTTCCAGCCTAAACCCGGCGCAGGATGCTCGTGTTGGTTTAACAGAAGAAACACAGTGGGTGGAACTGTTTTTCTGTGTTCTGGTTTTTTTTTTTTTAACGGATACCTGTAATGTGTTGTTTTATCTGTAGGTTGTATCTACATAACATGATGCACTGCCCCTGTAGAGCTTTGAGGGAGGGAGCTCAGGTGAGCAGTCACAAATGCACGGCAGCAGCATGACGCTGGGGATAAATAGCCCCGTTGAGAAGGAGAAGGCATTATTCAGAGGAGTGCTGTGCTGATTTCGGCTGCTTGTTCTGCAGATATGCCCTAAACTCTCTTTCCTCTGAATAATATTTAGAATATACTTCTCGTCCTTATCAGTCGCTGAAGCCAAACGTTTTTCTAGCAATTTCCCTGGCTCTTTCAGTGAAAATCTGATCCAACAAAAGAATGCTGAAGTAGGAGTGCAGCTCAGCCCAGGAGTTCACCAGCTTTAAGAGCTGCTTTGGTGTCACTTTTTTTTTTTAAATAAGAGAAAATGTGGTAAAAGTGTGTATTTTTTCCTGCTCTGAATAAGACCCTCCTGTGCTTTTTTGGGGCAGGGACTTGTTCTGTTCTTTTTTTGAGAAAGATGATATGGTTTATGGGCCAGGGAGGCTCTTTCTATTGATGAGCGAATCCTCACTTGGCTTTATTTTGAACAACTGACAAATTATTTGTTATCATGAGATGCAATAGTAAATTAGGTAAATCTTTGCTTGTACTTCCACTAGATATAGGAAATGGGTCAGTTTTATGTGAAAATGGGGCTTACAAAAGTCGCTTCTCTCCGCTGTCCCCAGATGTATATGTCTTTGAAATATTTCTTTACAATTTCACTAGGATTTCTTTGATTAAAAATAAGTTTATTACCTCCAAGATGTGATGTTATTGTTAGTAGTGTTATGGAAATGGGGTTAGTAGCATTATAAGAATTTTAAAAAGCAGATATGGCTGTGAATAAAATCTTTTAATAAGATTTAATTTTTAATGTGTAAATAGGTTTCTATAACTAAAGTTCTGCTGGCTTTACCTGAGCTAGATTATATTAACACAGATGCTCTATATTCACGGAAAATTCCTTAATGCAGTGTTAAGATTTGAAAATCAACTTTGGATAATCTGGTGTTAAAGTGAAATACATACTGTGAGGAGTAGGTGTGTATCTTCATAGCTTTAGGAATTTGCAAACAATAACATGCTCTTACAATTATAAACAATTCAATAGTTAAACTTTGTTGTATTTACAAAATCTTTGGGGTGTGTTCATTCAGGGCTTGTCTTTATTCTGAGAATCTTGGACTTTGGTACTCTGATGCTCTTTTAACATCCTGAATGTTCCTACCCGGAGTCTGGCAGTTGTGATTGAGGCTGTGTGAGTCTGAGAGCACTGGGACAGGCTTTGCTGGAGGAGTGTGATGTACAGATTTCTTTTGAATTCACAATCCAAATCCATGTGTTTTGTCTAGACAGCTTAGCCTTTATTAGCCAGTAGACTCTTGCTTCTCAAAATGCAAGCCGATGTTTTGGGTGGGTGGATGATAACGTTTAGTGGGAGACCACTGTGCCCCAAAAACCTCCCTGAAGAGCTCTACAGAAACAGCTGCAGCCAAATAATCTTGCCTGGGTTTTAAGTCAAAAGCTTGAGAGCCTGTTTTATTTGCCAGGTAGGTACTGAAATGCAGTCTTTAGCATGATGGCAATGGGGGTGGCACTGAGTAGGAGGAATGGATTGCTTCATGGGCTCACTTGGTAGAAAACCATGACCTAATGAAGTTACTACATTGATTTGAGGGGTCTAGAGAACAAGTCCTATGAGGAGAGGCTGAGGGAACTGGGCATGTTTAGTTTGGAGAAGAGAAGGCTGAGGGGAGACCTCATTGCCCTCTACAACTCCCTGAAAGGAGGGTGGAGAGAGGTGGGGGTTGGCCTCTTCTCCCAAGGGAATAATGACAGGAGCAGAGGAAATGGGCTGAAGCTGGGGCAGGGGAGGTTTAGATTGGATATTGGGAAGAATTGCTTTACTGAGAAGGGTGGTCAGGCACTGGAACAGCCTGCCCAGGGAGGTGGTGGAGTCACCATCCCTGGAGGGATTTAAGAAATGTGTAGATGTGGCACTTCAGGGCATGCTCTAGTGCCTGAGATCGTGGGGGTCTTTTGTGTGTGTGTTTGTGTGTATGGTTGGACTCGGTGATCTCAGAGGTTCTTTCCAACCATGAAGATTCTGTGATTTAGAAAGTTTGATTCTGGCCCTTGGCTTTAACTTAAATATCTTTTTAAAAAAAAAACCCAGATCCATGTTTGTTTGCAACACTTTCCTCTTAAAAAAACCCCACTCTTTCCCCCTTAAGATGTGTTTTTAGGCTTGTTTGCTTAAACAATTTAATGAATTAAAAAATAAATTGCTGAAACCAGACGAAGGCTATCGATACGTGCAGGTTGCCTTAGAACTTTACCTTGTGGAAGTAGCAGAAAGTGAGGGAACCATTTCAAAATCTGAGCCTGAAAATAGCCTGAAATCAGTCATTCCTTTTCATGGTCTAAAGATTTGAATGTACATCAAATTTGGAGATGCTTAAAATAACACCCCTAAGATTAGCTTTTGTATAATCAGGATTATGCTTACATAATTACTATTTCATAAGCAAAAACCATTCATTTCAAAATGAGAAATGAGCTAACCAAAGCTTCCTGAAGTGTGTGCCTGAGTCGGTTATAGTAAAGTCGTTTTATATTTGAACATTTAATCCACCCAAATGTTTTTGATTAATGTTCCAGAAGTTAGCCAGTAATACAAAATAGTGGGGTTTTTTTTGGCTTTGTGCTGATTTTTAACTAGCGATAATAAAAAGAAAGGGAAGAAACGTATGATTGTGTAAGCATTGTTGATTACCACCATTACTGTAATGATTTTGGTCACCTATGAAAGTTATCTGGTTCTGTCTATTGGAACCAAATGCAAATCGCAAGGCTTCAGTTGGGTGGAGTAAAGAGTATTTCTGAAAGGACCTTTTGCCTTCTGGTGGCATTAGCAGTGGCTGAACATTATTCAAAATATTTTGTGCTGGGGTTACAAAGTTTAAATGGATTTTCCATCATCAGTCAAGTTTTACTGAGTCATAGCAATTCTGTAATGTGGGATTTAGCTCATCCAAGGTTGGATTTTGGAGAGTTCACTCTCTCTAAAGTCAGAGGATGTTAACTTCTGCTAAATTTTTCTTAGCAGTGACAAAAATTCATATTAAATCACCTCATTGTTCACAGGGTGTGGAATGTGTGTAAATGCACGACCTGATGTAGTGGAGAGCAGAATTTTGGCAGGCATTCAGCCCAGAGTGACATCATGTGATGGTGTGAGGACAGGCTGAGAGAGTTGGGGTTCAGCCTGGAGAAGAGAAGGCTCCGCGGAGACTTTATAGTGACCTTTCAGTACCAAAAAAAGGTCTACAGGAGAGATGGGGAGAGACTGTTGATGAGGTAGGGGAGCCCTAGGAGGAGGGGGAAGGGTTTGAGACTGCAAGAGGGGAGATGGAGCTGAGATGTGGGGAAGAACTTGTTTGGTGTGAGGGTGGTGAGAGCCTGGCCCAGGTTGGCCAGAGAAGCTGTGGCTGCCCCATCCCTGGAGGGGTTCAAGGGCAGGTTGGAGGGGGCTTGGAAAAAAAGGAAGAAAACACTGAACCCCAAACCAACCAAAACCAACCAGAATATTCCATAAAAGAAAAAGGAACCTATAGTGATCTAGGATGAAAGACTGAGAAGTGGATCTTAAGCAAGTCTAAAGAAGTTACTCTTTGAGCAGAAAACTCGAAGTAGCTGAATATGTAACTATTTACTGTCTTAAAAAATTTTAATCCATCGTCTCTGTAATGATTTTTTGTTGTGGTATTGGAGGTTCTAAGACACACTGCTTTAGGAAGTTTGTTTAGATACTGGGTGTCACTGAGCTTTAGGAAGTTTTGGTGACTGTTTTTGGCTCTCTTGGACAGGACAGAAGAAGTGGGAATCTGGAAGCGGGTGTCTCTTCTCCCTCCTTTTTTTTTTTTTTTCTTTCTTTCAAAGATTAGAAAATGCAGATTAAATCTCTTCATGCTTTGGAACACCTCATTGGCCTTGTAATTGTGTCCCTACTCTAGTAAAATATACAATCACAACCTTGAGGGGAAAAAAGCCATAAATATGTTGCTGAGAGGCACAGAGAAGCCACAGGGTGCTGAGTTTGAATGCTCCAATGCTAATTAAGATATTCATGCAGATCTGGGAATAGCTATAGATAAGATTGTGCCTTTCCTTCACTGCCACTAAATAGAGGCAATTTTTGTGCATTGTGATCAAGTCATCAAATCTATGTATCTAGAAGAGGACTGAAACTTGTGCTCTAAAAGAACAAATTCTAAAGAACTGAGGTTCTTTGAAGATGCAGTTCTGTACGTACTCTCAGGAGGATCTTTCCAGGCTTTAGGGAACACTGTGATTACAAACACTCCCGTAACTCTTCTCCTTTAATTTTTATATTGTCTTAGAAGAGGAAAGGGAAAACAAAATCAGAAATCCTAGTTATCCTAGAAATGGCTGCTTGTTTTTCACTTTTGTCTACGTTTTTCCTGGAGAACACCTTCAAGGGATAGCTTAGGGAGGCATCTGCTCAGAGGACTAAACTGCCAAGATTTGTAGTACCTTCTCTGTGGATGGAATATCAGTTAAAGGCCACTATAGCACAGATGGCTTGATTCATTGTATGAGGGAGCAAAGTGAGCATTCTCAAAATATTTGCTTGTTTCTACACGATTTAGTGATGACAGCTGCTCGAAGGCTCCCTTGAAAAAGGCAGGTCAATGAATCACCCCGAAATTCCAAATTTAAATTTGCTGTTTCTTTTTTTGATTGGCTCATGCTGCTTTTCTGGGCATACATGGGCTATTCTCTTCAGTGTGAGAAGTGATTAGTATTTTAAACCACAACAGCAGCTCCTCATTAAAATCATTAGATATCTTTGAATCTACTGGCAGCGACTTCAGTCCTGTCCTGCCAATTGTGACTCAGCCTTTGTTACGCCACACAAAGTTTTGGGCTGGGCAGGTTTTTGTTCCTTGTTCAACTTGAGTGAACCGAGTTATTGTGAAATTGAAGGAAAAGTGCTGCTGGTCTGAAACCAAGCCCATGAGATGACATTTTCTGCATTGTCTGAGGTGCAGATCCATGGGGTACCAGTTGTTGGATTTCTGGAGGGCAGCCGCTCAAATCCCACTTCTCCCACGGATCATACTCAGGAAGCTTTGCTCAACTATGGAGAAAATTCTAGTAGAACTGATTTTTTTTTTATTTATGTTTTTGGTTTTTTTTTTTCTGGCTGCCAAAACATTGTTGTATAAACAACCTCAGCATTTGCATAATAACCTCACCATTTGGTATCAGGAAATGAGTACGTAGGTGTTAATGTACTTAGGGTCTTATATCTTTAAAGGGGATCATCATTACAAACGGCTGAGGATTTACCAGCATCTCTCTTGTGGAGAGCAAACATGAGTTAAAATAACACCATCTGCAAGGCACTTTTAACTTCTGTTATTTGAAAGCTGTAGGGTACTTTAAATGTATTGACATCAATAAGAAAATAATGAAAGATTAAATGAAAGCAAGCCCTATGGTGTGATTTCGCTGTGTGATAATGTCTTGCATGTCCTGCTGTTTGAAGGCTTCTCAAAAAAGGTGCTGTATGTTTTCAGGAGTGTCCAAGTTAAAAAGGAGACTTTGGCAAGCTTTAGCCTGTTCTTTACTTAGATTGCAGCCTTTGATTTCTTTATGGGCAAATACGGTCCTTTTACTTACCTGCCAGTTACAGAACCGCAGAAAAACTTAGCTTGGGAAGGAGCTGTGGAGATCTCTTTGAACCTCGTCAAACAGGAGGTTAGAGATGCTGAAAACTCACCTGGGGTTTCTCTAGATAAACCTTTTTTTTCCATGAATAGCGTTTCCACAACCTCTCTGGGCAACCTGTCCCAATATTTGGCCACTGCCTTGGTGGAGTTTCTGTACCTCAACAGAATTTCCCTTGTTGTTGTGTGTTCTGCAGAAGAGCCTAGATCCATTTTCTCTATACCTTCCCCCTAGGTAATTGCTATCTAATTAAAAATTAATAAATAAACTCCTATAAAGCAGCATAATAGAAAAAAAAAACCACACGCAAAGCAGAACATGAACATTTAACCCAAGACAGAGCTGGGGCAAACAGCATCTGTAGTCTCTTAGGTTTGGAATAGCCATACTTGAGCATCACCAAACTGATTTTTGCAACTAAAGGTGTGTGTTGGTTCTGCTGCTATGTTTATCTGCAGGTAGGGAGGGGGAAAAAAGAGTTTTAAATGTCTGGTATCTACTTAACTTAGCCTGGACACAACTAAATACATATCTATATTTAAAAAAAAAATAATAATAGAATAGTGTCCAAGTCTTATGTATGGAAGAATGTAAGAATTTCTTAATATTTGGTAAAGGCCACCGCAGATTTAGTTTTAGACTGTACTTGACCATTTTTTCCAGCAGTGGGGTTGGTTTTGCTCTACGCTGTAGTACCGTGCTGCTGCATGGGAAGCGGAGCTCGAAGTAGGGATTTTGCTGACTTTCAACTCTAAACATGGGGACAATGGATTGTAATTTTCAAGATGGGGAAATACAGGCTTTCGGTTTGCTCTGAAAAGGCAAGGTTCTGTTGCTTCTCAGTCTCTGTAAGAGACCTAAAGTAGGAAGTGTAGGGTGTTTGAAGGATGATGAAGCCCTAAGTGTAATGAAAATGTTCTGCATTTCAGCACTGTGAACCCCGTTCTCATACTCTCCCAGTTTGCACTTTGAATAACCTCATCTCCCTGAACAGATACTGTCTGTCAAGCTGAATTTTATCATAACTTAGAGCCCTCGGGACTTCTGTGACTTCAGCTGCTGTAATCTTCTTTCTGTCCTTTTTTTCTTTACTTGATCTCTTGGTTCATGCTATGATCCCTCCTGTATTTATAATAAGGTGAATAGTATGATTGGGTTGTGTTCAGTACTGTACAGTATTCCTCTTTCTCAATTTTCTTAAGCCAATTTCACTTTGAGATTTATTGTGTTTATAGCCAATGCTTTTTCGCTCGTGTTGGTTTTAATCTCATTTATCAAAATATTTTCATTGTTTTCTAACGAATATAAAGAACCCCATGTTTGTTCTGTTGTATGAAACATTTTGCATTGACTGTTCTGACAGATTCCTCTGGCTGTTCTCCGAATTGAAACTTTTTTTTTTTTCCCTCCACAATTCCTCTGTGTATTGCAAACAAAAGTGTTGCTGAGAGCTGAGACATCCTCAGGAGTTACCTGGATCACCAGGTTTTTCCTTCCACGTGTTCTCTTTTATTTTGGACTGTGACATTAAAGACTTTTATTATAGTAGGCTGCCTCTTTAGACAACGTCATATGTAAAATACGACTAAATAAGCATCCAAAATACATGAAACCTAGGTAAAACTTTTTGAGCAAATTTGCTGTTAGCATCAATTCTGGAACTTGCAACACTAAACTACGAACCTTTTTGGGCTTGCAGCACTTGCACCTTCCTGCCCATTAGCACATAAAAGCCTTTTGTGTCCGAAAAACCACAAACTATATACCTTGTAGATAGACCCTAAAAATAAGGTGAGGAATGGGAGGGGAAGTACTGCAAAGAAAAATAGTTTCTTCTGAACCTGAAGTTTTCTGGTGGAGCTAGCACAGATTAGGAAATGGAAAAAAGGAGTAGCTTGCAGGAGTGGAACAGTAAAATAGGAAAAAAAATTTAATTCTTGGAACATTTATAGCTGTGACCGTGAATAAATGGCAATTAATAAGGATACTGTGAAGCGTCTGACATAAAGGTCAGGCTGACATATGCTACCATCAGTACCTCAGCAATTGTATTGCTTTTTCCAATTTCTGTAGTGAGATGACTGGATTGTGAAAATAAAGGCTTTTTTTAAAGATGGTTGGAATATGTTAATACTGTTGAAAGTGAAAAATGCTATGGAAAAGAGACTGAGTTCTGAATACAGAATAGGCGAGGGGAAGACAAGGAGAAAAAGAGATGCATTCCTTGAGGATGCAAACTTCATCAAGACGTGCCCAGAAATGTGTTAGTCCAGGGGATCAGTCCAATCCAGCCACCAAAACATAGAATTGTCTAGGTTGGAAGGGACCTTTAAGATCATCTGGTTCAACCATCATCCTCACTCTGATTAAAGAAAAAAAAAAAATCACTAAAAACCATGTCAGCACTATGTTCAACCCATCTTTTGAAAACCTCCAGAGATAGTGCCTCAACCACTTCCCTGGGCAGCCCATTCCAAGGTTTAACACCCCTTTCCATGTAAAAATTGTTCCTAATCTCCAATCTGAACCTCCCCTGGTGCAACTTGAGGCCGTTTCCTCTTGTCCCATCGCCAGCTCCCTCAGTCTCTCCTCACAAGACTTGTGCTCCAGACCCCTCACCAGCTCCGTTGCCCTTCTCTGAACCCGCTCCAGCCCCTCAAGGTCTTTTTTTGTGGTGAGGGCCCCAAAACTGGACACAGCCCTTGAGGTGGGGCCTCACCAGTGCCCAGTCCAAGGGGGCAATCACCTCCTGAGTCCTACTCCCTACGCTGTTCCTGACACAGGCCAGGATGCTGGTGGCCTTCTTGGCCACCTGGGCACACCGTAGCATTAGTGCTCTGTGAATGGACAGGGAAATGGAGAAGCTGTGTTGGCGATGTTGATGCCAGGTGCTCCTGCTGCAGTGGCTAGAAGGCCAATAAAAAGGTTTAAGAAGTCCTGGTTATGACTTACTCACAAGGAAGCTGAAGGGAAGACACGTTTTTTTCTTTTGAATTTGAGCCTAATAGGTTGCTGTAGCAGATGAGAGCCCTTGGAGTTTACACTGTAGGGGTGATCTTCCCGACACAATAGATGCACTGTGACAGAAGGCAGCATTTCTTTGTGTGATGTGATCTGTGGCAGTCGTTGTCTGACAAATTCTTGGTTTGGTTTTGTTTTTTTTTTCTTTCCCTGTTTTTTCTCATATTCCAGTGGTTACAGGATGTGACTGTTGGCACGTGGTACAGATTTTGCTGCCTCTCTTGCCCAGAGCAATGTTACGCAGCGCCTTTGTATGGACACGCCATCTCTGACATCAGTGATGTTACCATGGCTTAAAGCACTGCAGAGGGGAATAAACAAAATATGATTAATTTTATTAATAAATTGGAATGTTTCATGTGCCAGCTGCTGTGGAAGCTTGGTCAATTGTTATTAGTGAACTCATCAAATTACCTTGCCTAGGGAGGTGTCCAGTAGTGGTTAATGGGTATTCCCCATCCCTGGAGGGGTTCAAGGGCAGGTTGGAGGGGGCTTGGAGCAACCTGGTCTGGTGGGAGGTGTCCCTGCCCAGGACAGGGGGTGGCATTGGATGGTCTTTAAGGTCCCTTCCCACCCAAACCATTCCATGATTCCCACCCCATGGCCAAGGGTGATCAAATCATCTCACGTGGCTCAGACAGCACTTCTTAGCCCATAGTAAGAAGTCACAAATCCCGCCCCCACCTCAAGACACTGATAACCAGTGGTTTTTTTCTAGTTAATTCTGTTTTGTCTGTCCAAACCCTGCCACCCTGCATACAACCATGAGCTCCAAGGAATAATGGTGGAAAAGTGGCTGTAACTCTACCTTCCTTGTTCTCTTCCCCAAGAGAGTACCTGAGGAGCTGTAGAGCCTCTCTTGTTTGGGTGTAACTTGTCTGGCTTTGATCACAGTAACAGTTTTGTTGTTCTAATGTTGTACACTCAAAATCACAATGTTTTTTCATATGATGCTACTGCATGCTGGCAGGAGGAGGAAGATCAGGTGTTTTTGACTCCACTGCCTGCTGCTTTCAGGTCCCATTAAGAGCCAGTCACCTTACAGAAAACTCCATGCTGAGCCTTTAAAAAAAATAACAAACAGCTGCTTACACTTGTGTAATTTAAAAAAAAAGCATAATAAATGCCTATTCACTGTCAACTGATGTGAGCAGGAATGTAAATGTTTTTTTAATGAATTGTTGAGGTTCCTGTTCCCTTATTTATATTGCTATGGTGATCCCAGTCATGGAGCTTCACTCTTTCCCTCTGCAGATAATTTATTCTACTAGAAGATCTCATTAGGATTATGGCTGTTTCCTGTGACTTTCAGAGGTGCCTCAGGCCTGGTCAGGAAGAGGGTCAGTAGGTAAATGAGTCATTTTGGTTGTTTTCCTGGCATTTCTCTTTTTGCAAACCTCATGTAGCCTCCCCAGGCCGATGAGGGGGTTATGAGGAGGGTAGTTCACATATGGCAGACACTCTCATTTTGATGATAAAAGACCATGCTTTGGATATTTCAATGAGAAATGGTCTTGTTCAAATGCTTGGATGTACCTAAATGGACTATACAGTTATGAAACTATAGTTTCATAACTATATAGGGAGGGTGTCGAGAGGATGAGGCTGGTCTTTTTTCAGTGGTGCCCAGGGACAGGACAAGAGGGAACAGGCACAAGCTTGAACGTGGGAAGTTCCACCTCAACATGAGGATGAACTTCTTTGCTGTGAGGGTGGCAGAGCCCTGGCAGAGGCTGCCCAGAGAGGTGGTGGAGTCTCCTTCTCTGGAGACATTCCAAACTGACGTGGACACGTTCCTGTGGGACCTGCTGTGGGTGACCCTGCTGTGGCAGGGGGTTGGAGGAGCTGATCTCCAGAGGTCCCTGCCAACCCCATATCATTCTGTGAAATAAAGCCAATGCCTCTCTTGTATGTTTTGATTCAGTATAGCTCTGTTACTTCTGAATTTTTCTGTGAAAATGAGGTGAGGGGTGTGTGTTGAATCCTTGTGTTCTTCATGAAGACCTCTTAAAAGTGGTCCAATGGCTGCAGGAAACTGAAATGTTTTCTTTTGCATTGATTCTGCCCACGGGTAGTATCGATTTTATAGCTGTTATGAGAGACTGATGATTTTGGAGTATGAGTGAATTTTTTTACCTGTGTTGTGAGACCCTGTTCAAATGACAGTTTCAGAAGTGAAGGAAAACATTCAGAAGCTGGGCAGAGCTGTTTATTCTCAGCCCTGTTGTTACACTTGTTTTCATTGCAAAACTTTGGTGATAAATGAGAACAAATCCTGCTGAGACTAAGTAAAGTCTCTCCTGAGCTAAAAGTGAGGAGTAGTGAGCTAATAGCATTTACTTTTGTTGAGGATCAAATAGAAATATAGACAAAATAACTTTTCAGATGTCAGTGTGTGATTGAAAAAAATACTGAAATCCTAATCAGTTTTAATTGAGAAATTCATGGAGAAGTGAAAGCTATTCCAGAAACGGTGGACTTGACTTAACTGCTGGATGTTGGTTGTAATGTATAATAAAACACCCTATTTTAAAGTGGGTTCTGAGTTGTCACTTGAGTAACGCCCAGCCCCGTGTCTCTGAAGCGCCGGGGTGGCAGCAGGCGCTGAATGTGCGGCAGCAGGGAAATCTGCTGGGAATCGCTTGTTCTTGGTGCTGGTGTCGGGAGTAGGCTGTGTGCATTTCCAGTGCAGATGAGAAAGGGCCTCTTTCATTTTGCTCTCAGTCGACGTAAGGAACTTTCACCCAAAAAACCCCGTAATAGTCTATAGGTTGTAGTCTAGTGGTGTTCCTTCTCACTGATCCGCTCATTTACTAAAGTATTTTATGCCTGTATAAAATTAACATATATTTGCTTAACCTAAACACATTGTCTACCTCTTATTGCAGGAATCACAGAGTGATGTGGGGTTGGCAGGGACCTCCTGGAGATCAGCTCCTACAACCCCCTGACAGAGCAGGGTCACCCACAGCAGGTCCCACAGGAATGTGTCCAGTCGGGTTTTGGAATGTCTCCAGAGAAGGAGACTCCACCACCTCCCTGGGCAGCCTCTGCCAGGGCTCTGACACCCTCAAATGAAAGAAGTTCCTCCTCCGGTTCAGATGGAATTTCTTACATTCAAGTTTGTGCCTGTTCCCTCTTCTTCTGTCACTGGGCACCACTGAAAAGAGACTGGCCCCATCCTCCTGACACCCACCCTTGAAGTATTTAGAGGTGTTGATCAGATCCCCCCTCAGTCTTCTCTTCTCCAGGATACAAAGCCCCAAGTCCCTCAGCCTTTCCTCAGCAGAGAGATGCTCCAGGCCCCTCAGCATCTTTGTAGCCCTCTGCTGTCCCCTCTCCAGCAGTTCCCTGTCCTTCTGGAACTGGGGAGCCCAGAACTGGTCCCAGTGCTCCAGATGGGGCCTCCCCAGGGCAGAGCAGAGGGGCAGGATGACCTCCCTCCACCTGCTGGTCACACTCTCCTGATGCCCCTCAGGATGCCCTTGGCCTTCTTGGCCGCCAGGGCCCATTGCTGCCTCCTGGGCATCCTGTTGTCCACCAGGACTCCCACATGTTTTTCCTCCAGGTCCTTTTCTCCAGGAACACTTACTTGTTTCTGTTAATCTTTTTGGAACATTCATGGTTCTGTTTTTTAGAAAGCATCTATCTCTGCGACCGAGAATCCCATTTAATTTGTCTCTTGTATTATATCCTATTGATTATACAATAGATGTTTGGCTCTTTTAAAAAAATAAATTAATTAATGACTCTACAGTGCAAAACTGGTGGGAGAAATCTAGACATAATTGACTTGGAATGCACATTGTATCTCCCCAATCCCAACAGAAGTGGGGAATTGTCTCTGGCTGTGAGAACTTTCAGCCCCAAGGGTGGGAGTGAACTCTGTAACAATTTAGCCAAATCACAGATCACTTTTGAGACAGAATAAGCAGCGTGACAGAAGTGTGTCTTTTAGGGAGATTTCTGTATTGGCAGAGTAGTGACTGCTCAGAAGAGGTGAGAACTGCATCATTGGCAGAGGGCATGAGGATGGAGCAGAAATTTCTGAGAAGATGACTAGAGGGAGGAACTCTAGCA
>JAHREE010000499.1:25065-60497 GCA_033628505.1 Tringa tobata
TTCCTCAGCAGAGAGATGCTCCAGGCCCCTCAGTATCTTTGTAGCCCTCTGCTGTCCCCTCTCCAGCAGTTCCCTGTCCTTCTGGAACCGGGGAGCCCAGAACTGGACCCAGTGCTCCAGATGGGGCCTCCCCAGGGCAGAGCAGAGGGGCAGGATGACCTCCCTCCACCTGCTGGTCACACTCTTCCTGATGCCCCCCAGGATGCCCTTGGCCTTCTTGGCCACCAGGGCCCATTGCTGGCTCCTGGGCATCCTGTTGTCCAACAGGACTCCCACATGTTTTTCACCCAGGTCCTTTTCTCCAGGAACATTTACTTGTTTCTGTTAATCTTTCTGGAACATTCATGGGTCTGATTTTTAGAAAGCGTCTTTCTCTACGACTGAGAATCCCATTTAATTTGTCTCTTGTATTATATCTTATTGATTATACAATAGATGTTTGGCTCTTTAAAAAAAAAAAATAAATTAATGACTCTACAGTGCAAAAGTGGTGGGAGAAATCTAGACATAATTGACTTGGAATGCACATTGTATCTCCCTGATCCCAACAGAAGTGGGGAATTGTCTCTGGCTGTGAGAACTTTCATCCCCAAGGGTGGGAGTGAGCTCTGTAGCAATTTAGCCAAATCACAGATCACTTTTGAGACAGAATAAGCAGCGTGACAGAAGTGTGTCTTTTAGGGAGATTTCTGTATTGGCAGAGTAGTGACTGCTCAGAAGAGGTGAGAACTGCATCATTGGCAGAGGGCATGAGGATGGAGCAGAAATTTCTGAGAAGATGACTAGAGGGAGGAACTCTAGCAAAATGGAAATAGGAGCATATTTGTAGCTAAGTTTTCCCCTTTAAATCATCAGCACGCTCTCAGCTCAATATTGGGGTTGAAGAAATGTGGCTTTTATTTAAGATTTACCAAAAATAGGTCTCGGGAGGAATTTGAATGAGAATGCGTGTGTGTGGGAGGGGGATGGCATATTGGAGCGAGAAGGCTTTTTCTTTGCGGAGTGGGCAGCATGGAGGAAGTGTGAAAAAGCAGCAGGAGGAGGAGACAAATAGGCATTTCTGAGTAAGTTGTTGTGACAGGAGGCAAGGTCCAAGAAATAATTTAGGGTGGTGTGTCCTTAAGACAAGACACGATATGGTAACGTAGAGGTTTGAGGGAAAGACATGATATGAACAAAGAGGGCGATTGAACAGATGTTAGAGCTACCAGAAAGCAGTGTTGAGAATACTGAGATGAAGTTGAGAATATGGATGAGTGCTAGAAGCCATTGGACGATTAAAAGTGTTTGATATCCATTATACTGGTGAAAGCTCAGTGAACTGGGTATGAAGGGCAACGGAGCTGGTGAGGGGTCTGGAGCATAAGTCTTGTGAGGAGCAGCTGAGGGACCTGGGGGTGTTCAGCCTGGAGAAAATGAGGCTGAGGGGAGACCTTCTTGCTCTCTCCAGCTCCCTGAAAGGAGGGTGTAGCCGGGGAGGTCAGTCTCTTCTCCCAAGGAACAGGCCATGGGACAAGAGGAAACGGCCTCAAGTTGCACCAGGGGATGTTCAGATTGGAGATTAGGAACAATTTTTACATGGAAAGGGGTGTTAAGCCTTGGAATGGGCTGCCCAGGGCAGTGGTGAAGTCCCCATCCCTGGAGGGATTTAAAAAACATGTTGACATAGTGCTTAGAGACATGGTTTAGCAATGTGTTTTTTTTTTTTTAATCAGAGTGAGGTTGATGGTTGGACCAGATGATCTTAAAGGTCCCTTCCAACCATAGAGGAGACTCTATGAGCAAAAGCGCCAGGTTTTGTTGTGCAGCAAGGGTGAATAATGGGGAAAATAGAAGGATTGCCATAAGGAATGGAAAGAAAAAAATAAATGGAGAAGGGGCTGATGTGAGAGGAACAAGAGGTCTCTTCTGTCCGTGCTAATCTTTAGCTCACCGTAACTCATGGAGATATGTGCTGGCTGACAAAAGAGAGAGCAGATGAACTGAGAGGTGTCAGAACATCAAAAAATCTGGGGAGCAGAGCAGATGGGAGACTGTCACATGAGAACACAATAGGTGAGAAAAAGCAGCCTTGTAAATTCTTAGGACAGAGATACAGCAAAAGCTGAATCTCATATTTTAGTGCCCAGCAGCCATTGTCACCTGCCTCACTCTTTTAATATCTCAGTTCAGGCTGTTCTTTCCTTGCCTTATGTTATAAGTGATATTGTGAATTCTTCACTCTCACGTACCGGAGAGATGAGTCTGTCTTGTGTTGTATTAGGATAAACACTGTGCTTCAAATGCAGTTGAATTCAAATAATTCAAAGCTAAACTCCTATAGCTGCTGAAACACCACAGACCTGAAAAATGTGCTTTGGCGTATTACAGAATTTGTAGGTAACATCAGCCCTGGAGACTTCATTGACTCGTATTTCCCTAGGGTAATGGAAAAGTCTCTTCAGACTCTAGTTTTTTGGAAGGTTACTGCTTTCTTTCTGTGGAGAGGTATGGAGACAGCTTTGATCCACTGGAGTTGCACAGAGGTCCTGTTTAGAGTTCTGCACCTGCACCAGAACTGCGGTGTCTTGGCTTCTCGTGATGCTTGTGACCAGGCAGAGGGGGACACGTACAGGCTGCTGGTGGCCCTGCTTCAGCATTGCTGCTGTTTAGCTGTGGGTTCCCCTTTCTAAGGGGATGAGATGAAGCAAGGGGCAAGAAAAGGAGTACCGTTGGTACCTGGACCTTCCCTTTCTCCACTTGAAGGATGCTGTCTATCAGGAGAGGGTTTTGCATTGGAAAACATGAGCTGAGCGGTTTGCCTCAGTCCCAAACTTTCCAGCAGCTCAGAATTATGTCTAAAGCCCTGAATAGAGGATGATGTAAAAGTGCCATTTAACACAGCCCTGTGTGATACCAGTGATTACGCCCTACTTGCTAAGAGCAATCTAGCTCTGACTTACCCAGAAGATCTAACTTTGATATCAGTAAAAGCCAAAGGCTTCCTGGAAGAAATATAGGTGAAGATGGAAGAACCTGAACACACTGCAACCGAGGCAACTCTTCATTCAGTTAACTCTGTTACTGTTTCCTTTCCTGTTGTACCTAATTATCTGTGTTTCACTATTGAGGTTTTACATACTCTTTTCCTTTTCTGTTTAGTTCTTAAAGAGCTTCAAACTTAAGAGCAGCCTGCCTTTCTCACTGTTATCTTGAGTCAGCCCCTTAGTTTGAACACAAAAAAGCTGTATGTTTATCCCATTGCGTTTCTAGACACAAAGCTGATGCAATTTTAAATATGGCTTAAACGGAAAGGGGCTGAAGGCAGTCAAATAAATTTGGAAAACTTATCTATCTGCATTTTCTGGGAAAACAACAAGCCTACTGAAGGCTTTTAGCAAACCTTAAAAGGTGCCTGTTATAAGATTATGTACTGTAATAGTCTATTAAAGAAACATTTTAAAATAGTGTTAGGAAACTGTGAAATCTTATTAGGCTATTTCATTTGGGCTTTTGCGTATATGGGTTTTTAAAGTGAGCTTAGAGACTGAGAAAAAGTTTGGAAGATGGTGCAAATATTGGGTGCTACCCTGAGAGTACTGTAACCACAGGGACACCTGAAATCAGGTGAGGGCCAGGAAAGGCCTCCTGCTGTGTATGGCATGAACGATGGCCATGGCCATCCCCATGACTGTTGAATTCTTGGACACCGCATGGGTAACAGTGAGGAACCTGTGCCTCGTGCTTTATATTTACCTGAAACCAATGAAAATTGGACAAATCCTCAGTAACGGTGTTGTTCACATACTTTGCTTGTATGTACCCTATCTTGTTTGTAAGAGTTAACTGATGGAAAGCAGCTCTGCTGGAGAGTAGGTCTGTGGAAAAAGACCTGGGAGTCCTGGTGGACAACAGGATGCCCATGAACCAGCAATGGGCCCTTGTGGCCAAGAAGGCCAATGGCATCCTGGGGGGCATCAAGAACGTAGACATAGTGCTTAGTGACATAGTTTAGTGATGGTTTTTTATCAGAGTTAGGTTAATGGTTGGACTGGATGATCTTAAATATCCCTTCCAACCTGGACAATTCTATGATTCTGTGACTTTAAGAAGAGTGTGACCAGCAGATGGAGGGAGGTCATCCTGCCCCTCTGCTCTGCCCTGGGGAGGCCCCATCTGGAGCACTGGGACCAGTTCTGGGCTCCCCAGTTCCAGAAGGACAGGGAACTGCTGGAGAGGGGACAGCAGAGGGCTACAAAGATGCTGAGGGGCCTGGAGCATCTCTCTGATGAGGAAAGGCTGAGGGACTTGGATCTTTTTAGTCTGGAGAAGAGAAGACTGAGGGGGGATCTGATCAACACCTCTAAATACTTCAAGGGTGGGTGTCAGGAGGATGGGGCCAGTCTCTTTTCAGTGGTGCCCAGGGACAGGACAAGAGGAAATGGGCACAAACTGGAACAGGGGAAGTTCGATCTCAACCTGAGGAGGCACGTCTATGCTGTGAGGGTGGCAGAGGCTGCCCAGAGAGGTGGTGGAGTCTCCTTCTCTGGAGACATTCCAAACCCGCCTGGACACGTTCCTGTGGGACCTGCTGTGGGTGCCCCTGCTCTGGCAGGGGGTTGGAGGAGATGATCTCCAGAGATCCCTTCCAACCCCACATCATTCTGTGCTTCTGTGAAAAGAGAAATGTGAAATATCTGTTCTGCCTAAGTCTGGCAACAAGATGCTTTGTCAAATGGCATCTGAGAGAGCGCTGTGCTACAGACACATCAGCTTTGAGTTCAAGGGAGATCACTGGTGTGCTTCAGAAAAGTCTCTCGACAGATGTTGAATTAAAGCAGCTTCTGTCCCCCAACAAGATGGGTATGGCTTTAAATTGCTGACTTTAAGGTTAAAAAAAAAATTCTGTTATCTAATCTGAATGAATATTTTATAAGAGCACAGTCTACATTTTTGGGCAGAACTGTATTAGCTCCAAGGTAACCAGTACAAAACAGCTACTGGAGTTTGCCTGGGCTGTGATCAGAATAAGCTAATTAGTGGCAAATATCTTGCACATCTTAAATTTTTTGGTGCTTTCTTTTTGTGCTGGTTCCCATGGTTTTGGTGTGTTGCTTAGAAGACAGTTGTAACAGGTGGGTTTTGTGCAAACAATAGAAACAGATAAACCTTCATGGAGATTTGGAGCACCTGTTGTAAATGTCTGCCTTCAGACAGGAGGGGGAGACTGTTCTATCTGCTTGGTGGAAGTCCTGGTTTTTTATGCCTGGTTTGATTTCTTTTTTTTTTTTTCCTTGCATGATTGCTGCTTACCATAATCAATGGCTAATTTATATAATCAGCACTGTGGATGATAGAGGACTAATGCTTTTCACTGGTGCTTAAGTGCTTGAGCAAGCAAAGGTTTGGGAAGTTGGGTGTGTGTTTCCTACTCTTAATAGTCCACTATCACTGTGTTGTGAAAAGACAATGAGAAATCTGAGAAGAGCATTAAGTGCATTGTGGAAGACAGCATCGGGATGCTGTAGGACAGGTAGGAACAGGAGACAGGACTTCTTAACACCAATCCTGAGTAATTTACTTTCTTGTCTTTGAGGCTGGAACCTGTATAGCCCTGGTCCAAAACCGTGTGGTTAAAAGCCAAAAGTTGTCAATTGCTTCCACTTACCACTGCTAGACAGCTACTGATTCATACCAAAACCACTATGTATACATATATATGTTTTGCTCCTTCAGCCACAGTCCAAATGTTGTAACCTTGGAATACCCCTTCTAGGGTGACATCTGTAAGTTGACTTAGCTTTTCTCCTCATGACACTTTGCATAGGGCTGTAAAACAGCATGGCCACTAGGTTGAGGGAGGGGATTCTCCCCTTCTGCTCCACTCTGGTGAAGACCCCACCTGGAGCACTGCATCCAGCTCTGGAGCCTTCAGCACAGGAAGGACATGGACCTGTTGGAGCAGGGCCAGAGGAGGCCATGGAGATGCTGGAGGCAGAGCCCTGGCAGAGGCTGCCCAGAGAGGTGGTGGAGTCTCCTTCTCTGGAGACATTCAAACCCGTCTGGACACGTTCCTATGGGACCTGCTGTGGGTGACCCTGCTGTGGCAGGGGGTTGGAGGAGCTGATCTCCAGAGGTCCCTTCCAACCCCATAGCATTCTGTGATTCTGTGCCTTGAGACCAAGGCTGAGAGAAAGGACAGTGCTAGGGCTGAACTGGAAAGTGTCTTCTCTTACGGAATGCAAATATCCCCTGCTCTTTAATCAAGGGAACAAGACTTGTGACAGACCCATCCCTCATTCATGTTGTAATTATCCTTCTAAACTGTAAGTGCAGGACCCTGTTTTGGTGCTGGTTTCGTCAGTGTGAGGAAGGTGGCTCTGGTTTCTTGAGCACACAAAACTGTTTCCTGGATTACGCTATTCTTGCATCTTCTTGAAGGTAAAAAGATTATTTTTCAGATAAGTACGTGATAAGGTGCAAGTCAGGTGAGCTCGTTAATTTTTAGCAGCATGTTTCTTCCTGTGGAGCATCAGCTGTGCTGCAGGTGAATGTAAAAGTCTGGCTGAAGGGGCTTCAAGCAGAGTCAGTGACGTTTTTGCTTTGAAGCCAGATTTACTGGTAGAAAGCCCCCTAAATTTTTCTTCTTCAGATATCAGGTTGTGCTTTTTAAACAGCCTGGGGTTGATATTCAACAGCTTTGAATTTCCAGGTAATTAGCATAACTCTCTCAGTGGGGAAGGTTGTCCTTCCTGACAAAGATGTCACCGTCAGTGATGTTTTCTCTTTGACTCGCATCCCCTACAACTGCTGTGGGTTTTTTGGGTTTTGTTTTATTTTTAATTCTGACAGGTCAAGCAGGTGGATATCAAACAAAAGCTCTGCCTACAGCGTCCCTTTCTCCAGCCACGGTGTCGTCCTAAAGACTGTTGTTTTCATAGCACGTACAATTTATTTAGTGCCCTGTGAAAGGTGTTAAGGAAATAAATGCTGCCTTCCTTTGCAAATGAACTGGGTGTGATGGGAAATGTTGCCCCCCTGTACAGAAAGCAAAGAGCTTCCTGCTCTCCTCCTGTGGATTATTGACATCCCTAAAGGCTACAAATTGCTTGCCTCCTGAGCAGGCACAGCCTATGGAAACCTATTGATTTTCCAAGGTGAATTGGTCTTGGAAGACGATGATGGAATTTCCATGATCTCCTTGCAGAGGTCTCCAATCGGAATCGATTGCCCTGAGGGTAGGTTTGGTGATGAGCACCTAAAGAAATGCACTTGGTCTATTAGGCTGTTAAAGGTTAATTAAAACCGGTTAAGAAGGGATCTAAATGTGAAAGGTCCTATAGCCTCCAGGAGCTATTTCTGCCTCCCTGTCTTTTGGAAATGGGGCATTAATAAATGGCAAGAAATTATCATTAGTACTCTGGATGCAGGTGGAAGAGGGCAACAGGAGTTTCTAAGGACCTCATAATCTCAGGAGGTTAAATTAGGATGCTAAATGAGTAGAAGGTATCATTAGACTACATTAGAGAAGTTTTAAAAATTCCATATTGCTGAAATATTTTCCATTTTACTTCCATTACAATTGGCAAAGTCGATTCTGATAATGGTTTTTTTTTTTGTTTTTCCATTTTATTTTAAAAATAACCTACGTCTCCATGTAAGGCTTTCAGTTGCGATTGTGACCACTTGAGCGATTAGACAATTAGTAAGAGAAGGAAAGCTTTGTGATCGAACCAAGAAATTTACAGTCCTTCTTGAAGATGGACTACCCTCTTAGGTACATATACAATTGGGAAGATCTTTTTTTTTTTATTAAAAAAAAAAGGCTTGAGGAAAGATGCTATTTGTGCAAATGACCGTGATTTTGGACATTCCAGTCAGTTTTACAGTTATTTTTTCCAAGATGCAATCTACGTACTTTAAAAATATTCCTCCCCCAAACCAAACAAAACCAGACCACAACAAAACCCAACCCCCAAAGACAAAATGTACTGCAAATATTCTGAAGGCAAGATTTAAACCAAATCATTTTGTTTGTCTTTCTCCTAAAAAAAAAAAAAAAAAAAAGACTGTTATTTCCTAGAACATACAGCAGTTAGAAGTGCAGCTATTCGTCATGCTTCATTTTTTCTAATGCTGGTATCTGGCTGCCAAAGTCAGGTGTCTGAATGTGAAATGTGTGAATTTAACTTTCTAATCTTAATGTTCTGGGTCATTAGTCCCTCTGGGGGACTACAAACTTGGTCTGTAAAATGTACCCTGGATTACTTTTGTCCTTTTTGAGAGGATTTCTTTGGAAATGGGCCTTTTAGTCATCTTTTCTCTTTGGATGACACTGTCTGGTGTAACACCTTGTGGCTGGAGGTGTGTGGCAGTCCTCCCTCTCCCAGCTGTGATAAGTCTTCTACTCTTTCCTGCTGTGAATGTAACCAAAAATCAGCGTTTTTGAAGAGAAATGTGATTTTCTTTCTTACACTGTGAGAGTGTTACAGAATCATAGTTGCGGAATGGCTGAGGTTGGAAGGGAACTCTGAATGTCACCTTGTCCAATGCTCAAGCAGGTTGCCCAGGATGGTGTCCAAACAGCTTTTAAATATCTCCAAGGATGGAGACTCCATAGCCTCCCTGGGCAACCAGTGCTGGTGGTCATTCACCCTCACAGTGAAAAAGTGTTTCCTGAGGTTCAGAGGGAACCTCCTGGGTTTCAGTGTGTGACCATCACCTCTGGTTCTGTCACTGGGCACCACCAAAAAGAACCTGTCTCTGTCTTCTCCATACCCTCACTTCAGGTATATCTATAGGTTAATAAGATGCCCCTTGAGCCTTCTCGAGGCTAAACAGTGCGGTGCTCTCAGACTTTCCTCATATGAGAGATGCTCCAGTCCCTTCATCATTTTCATGGCCCTTTGGGGGTAATCTCTCCAGTATGGCCATGGCTCTCTTGTACTGGGGAACCCAGAACTGGACACATTACTCCAGGTGTGGCTTCACCAGTGCCGAGGGGAAGCATCACCTCCCTTGACCTGCTGGCAACATTCCTCCTAATGCACCCCAGGATACTGTCAGCCTTCCCTGCCACCAGGGCATGTTGCTGGGCCATGTTCAACTTGGTTAGTCTTCTTTTATGTGCATGTTGTGTTTGATGTTGCTCAACTTTTTCTCTTGGTTGGGATAGTGGACTACTAGCAGCAGTTATTTCAGTCTGGCTGGTATGGCAGTTCTCCCTGGCAGGTCTTGGACAGATGTGTCCTTGTTTTCGTCCAGGAGGCTGCCAGCTGAGGTGCAAAATCTCTCTTCATCCAGTTCTTCTAGGCTTGAGAGGAACTAACCTATTGCTTTGGTTCGACCCAGGAAGGATAGTCCCCTATGAATGAGTAGGACTTATATAATGTAAAGCAGTATTTTTGTCTTTGTGCCTTCCATTAAATCTCTTTCGGCTTTTCTCTCTAGAGGTTTGGGTTGGAGGATATCACATCTGACCTGACAGCTATTGATATCAAACATGTGATATAAGCAAAGCTGTTTATATGTCACTCTTCTCTTTTGTCTCATCTGTGTTTTGCTGGTTGAGAAAATGAAACCCCAGGGAAGATCTGCATCCTTCTGGTTCCTTTTCATGGTTTTACGTATAGGTGTATTAATCGACTCACATTACTGGAAAGAATGCTGTTCAAACCTGTGTTTATTGTGCAAAGAGAACTGTTAAAAGAGCCCATGGCTATTTCCAGGTTGTCATTATTAGGAGCAGAGGTTATTTATTGTCATTAAAGCTAACTCTAGGTAGATGAACTGCATGAAGTCTGCAACTTTACAAACCTCTCCTTAGGAGGGTTGCAGAAATATTGAAAATCAATGTAGCCTTCTTTTTACTGTATTTTAAAAACTTGCTATTTTTCCTATTCCATCAGGGTAATTCATCCTTTTTTTTCAGCTCAGAGGAAACGTTTGTGTAGTGGAGATGTCTCAGACAAGTGGGCACTCTGCCTACCTCATCCCTATCTTTGGGACCAGCTCTTCAGCCGGTTTTCAATCCACTTCACTGTTTGCTCATCCAGCCCATGCTTCATCAGTTTCTCTATGAGGACCTTATGGGAGATGGTGTCAAAATCTTACTGAAGTCAAAGTAGGCAATGTCCAGTGCTCTTTGGTAGGGGAGAGGACCCTCATCTGTCAAGCCAGTCATTTCATCATAGAAGGTTATCGAGTTGGTGAAGGGTGACTTTCCCTTTCTGAATCCGTGCTGACTAGTTCTAATCACCTTTTTGCCCTTCATGTCCCTGGAAATGGTTTCCCAGGATTACTTGCTCTATCACCTTCCCATGTATTGAGGGGAGGGTGACTGGCCCGTGGTTCTTTGGGTTCTCCTTCTTGAAGGATAGAACTTGCTTTCCTCCAGTTCTGAGACACCTCTCACAATTGCTGTGATCATTCAAGGATTATTGAGAGCAGTTTCACAATGACATCAACCATCTCGTGAGTGTGTCCTATCAGGGCCCATAGACTTATGAACGTCCAGTTTGTATAAGTACTCTCTAATCTGATCCTCTTTCATCAAGGATAAATGTTCCTTGCTCCAGACTTTCCCTGTGGTCTCTAGGGCCTGGGATTTCTGAAGACCAGTCTTGCCTTCTGAGACTGAGGAGAAGGTGGTATTAAGTATCTCAGCCTTCCCTATGTTGTGTGTCACCAGGGCCCTTCTTGTTGCCTCTGACATCCCTTGCCAGGGTCAACCTCAGGTGGACTTTCAGAGTGTATGAACTTCTGACCCTCGTAAAAGAGGGACCTCTCCTGCTCATGTCACTTGTAACAAAACGCCTCTAATAAAATATGTACATTATTTCCTTGTACCAATATTAAAGCTAACACTTCCTTTATTGCTCCCTGTACACATAAGAGCTGTGATTATGAGGAAAAAAATGTTATGGAGAGCTTTTAGTCAAATTAACCCCTTTGACAAATATTGATTTAACATAATGCATTTATGAATTCCGTATGCTTCTAAGAGGATGTCTGTCTTCAAAGAGGGGAAAAAAAACCCAATCCAAACAAAAAAAGATAAAAACCTGTAGAGATGTATTTATGAAGCTGGAAAAAAAATAAGAAATGGTTTGCTGGTCAGCAGCATTAAATAATGTAAGTCATTAGATAATGTAAGTCACCAAATAGAAGTTGTCGTTGACAGCCATTTCTGTTACTGTTCTCATAACCTGATTCCCAAAATTTGGAAATAAATGTACTCTTCAGTGATTTAAACAATCTACTGGTGTTCCTTGAAAAAGGAGATGTATTTGTCATCAGCAGCCGGTATCAGGAGGTGCTGTCCATGATAATGAAAGTCTGTTCTAGTGTTCTTTATATTCACACTCTGAAAAGCCTGTTCTTGCACGTTTTCCTCTCCAGGAAAACCATGTGAAGAAATCTCCAGGCAGAAGGTCAGAAGACTTAACCTTCTGCTTCTCCCAGTGAATCAAGAAAGGATTTTTTGGGGAAAAAAAACCCCGAATATTGTAGCTGAATGTAACTTTAGAGAGGACTGATGATCTTCTAACGCAGGCACAATACATTTGCTCTAAAAATAATACATTTATAGTGTCTTCCAGTCTACTCGTCAGACAGAAAAGCATAATGTTACATTTGAGAAATCATTGCCCCCAAATCTCTAAAATACCACCCTCTGCCTCTTGAGGTTAAACCTTTGGGAGGTTGCTGGTCAGAAGCTGAAAGGGGCAAAGAGGGAAGAAAACTATCTCCTCCATTTGCTTAATATGACATTTGTTGCAGGTTTTGGTATTGACGTGTTGGCTGTTGCCATGAAGTTCAGAACATTGTCTTAGGGTTTTTACTGACTCTGAACTTTCATCCTGATCACAAAAGAATGTGTGGAAAACAAAGCTATTGTAGAAAACCTTCAACTTAAGGTTGGAGAGACTGAAGGCAAAATTCTATAATTAAATGAAACATTTAATGGTGCTGAACTTTCTCTCCTTCCCACACTTTCACAAACTAATCAGCCTCTGATATTTGGAACTTTTCTATTTTAATTTCTTTAATGGGGCTTTATGCAAGAAATGTACTTTTCTTCTGTATTGAAGAATTGCTTGCACAACCTTTAATGACAATGCTGTCTCTGTTTAAATTATATTCCTCAGATTTTTTTTTTATATTAGCTGAGTTGCTGGGGTTAATCAATTTATGGTCGTTGACGGATTCATCCCCATGACAATGGGTGTGAGTTCATTTAGAGCTCTGACATGTAAGCTTGAAGAGAGAAGTTGGGTATGAATTAGAAAAAGGTTAAATCCAAGAGGGGTCAAAATGCTGTAATTAAGCATATGCACAAACTGAACGTGGTGGGAATGTTCTCAGTGTCATGTGTACATATTTCTTTATCTAATAAATTGGACCCTTCACTCCAGCAGGTGCTCACTGCGCCATAAACTTTGGAATGTGCAGGAAAAAAAATAAATCATTCAAAGTGATTTAGTGCCATTCTGAAGAAGGAGAAGAGTGGGGAAAAAAGTGAGGAAAAACTTGAGGAAATCACCTTCGTGAATCCTAGGAAGCTGGACTTTGGGTCTGTAAAGAAAAGTGGTCTTTTTCCTAAGGAAAGTGAAGTGAGATCAGAGCTGGCTTTTAGCACTGTTAGTGCGACTACGTCTGTAGTGGTAAGAACAGCAGAAAACACACAACAAAAAAAGCTACAATTTCAGAAACGGTAGAGAGAATGTCAGGCCAAACTCCACTGTGTGTAATTCCTGGTGTTTTCCAGAGTTAAGCCCCTTTACTGTCCTTTTTCAGATACTAAGCAGTTTGCGTAAGCAAATCACATACTGTTTTATGTAAATTACTGTGGTGAAGCATTAGACTTCCTTTGTGGTGGAAGAGTTTTATTTTTATCTAAAATAAATGTGAGGAAGGTGTGTTTGTTGTCTGTTCTGCTGTCAATGGGAATTCTTTGCAAGGGTAAATTTGAATTTGATGGACCTTTTATCTGCACATACAGCCATCTTACATGTCCAGATCAAGAGGATTTTGGTGATATATATTTTTTTTGAGCTAGTTTTTATGTCTTTGAACACTTTATGCTTTGTATATATATGTACATACCAAGATACAGAATCTGCCAAATGAATTGCAATTCCTGTCAAATTAGATAGCATTTTACAGTGGCTCAAGAAAAAAAACTTAGTTTCTGGTGATGGGAAGCCTAATCAGAATTTCAGTAGAACGCGGCAAGATACACGGTGCTGCTGGATTTTAAGTTTACCAACGCTTTGAAAATCAGTAATAGGATTAGTGGTCATGATCTAAAAATGCTTAATAAGAATTCTCTGGGACTCAGCACCGTTATTATATAATGAAGATTTCAGTTACTCCAATAATAGTGTTGGAGTATCTTTTGTTTTTAGCTCATTCTTGTTATTCTAACCCTAGAGATTGCCCCATCCCCCTCTGGGGGTCTGAATGCTCAGTCTCTGGGGAAAGCAAAACTGAAATTTTTTTTCAGGACCAAAAAAAAAACCAACCCCAAACCCTCTCATGGAAAATTTACTTTGGGGACTTTGAAACGCTCCCTGGAATGACTCTTCCAGTCCTAGAGCCCGAGTGACATTCAGAGATCACTGAATTTCTATGCAGTGACAGTGAAGGGGATCCTTTTCACTGTGTTTTTCTGACACTTTGCGTTGAGCCTGGTGCTTGTGCACCAGGAAAGTGCCTGAAAACAAACATTTTTTGTTACGTTCGCTTTCTCCACTTCTGTGCCAGTGTAATGTGCATTAATGGGGATGTACATGTGTGTGCATTTCTAAGTGTGTTTGTCTGAATCCCAAGTATTTAAGGAAAATAATGTAGATATGAGATATGAAAAACTAATCTGCTGAGTAGCTGTTTTAGAGTACTGTAAAAATGGTAAGCTTTTAATTTTTAAATAACAGGGTTGCCTGGAGTTGAATGAAAACAAGCAACAGCAGCTCTGCTTAAGGCAGACAAAGTCATATTATAGTGGGTGTGCGACCAGGATACTGCTATTAATCACAAGTGGGATTTCTTTTTCCAGTGTAATATATTAATAATAACACGAATACAAACTTTTTAAAATATTGAGCAACCTGGTCTGCTGGGAGGTGTCCCTGCCCAGGGCAGGGGATTGGAAATGGATGATCTTTAAGGTCCCTTCCAACTGTAACCATTCTGTAATTCTATGATTTCCTGCTGTAAAGTTTCTACAACGTGACTAAGTGTTTTCATGGTGGGATAAGATGATGTGACATGTGTTTGGACACACCTTCACAAGAAGGTGAGGTGCTTGGGTCAGGGCTCTCAAACTGACTTGGTCTGCACACATTGTAACACTCTATTTTTTGCTTTTCAGAGACTCAAATCTGATCGTATTTTGTTGAAATATAAGTTCCAAACTCTCTTTTCAGTAAAGTTTGCTGTTGGCAGTATGGAGCCATGTTATTTTGAGGCTAGGAAAGAATTTAACTGTTTTGCATAGCAGAAATCTAATGGATATCCATGGGTTCAAAATGGTGTGTTAGTGTCCTTGAAAAAAATACATCAACCATTTCACTCTAAAGTATCTTTTAGAGACAAGATATATTTAAGGTTTATTTGGTTGAACCAGCTTAGCTAAATGGGCTGCAATTGCTCTATTGAGTCCATGAACCCATCAGAACACAGTGAAGGAATATATTTCCCCACTAATATTTCTGAAAAGAGAGTTTTTCTCTGTGAGATGAGACCTTCCAAAAATCTCTTGTTGATATCAAGCAAACTGTGAGCCAAAGAAATTACTGGTGCTAATGTAGGAGTGAGTTGCTACTGATTATGAAAACATCTAGATTAAAAATGGGGCAATCACTGAGAGGTACTTACGTCTCAAAGTACTTTAAGTACTCTCTGTATAAGAAGTGTTAACAGTATTTCATATAGGTATTTTTGTATGTGTTTTGGAAATAGGAGAATAAAAAAAATGGTTGAGTAGAATCATAGGATCATAAAACGGTTCGGGTTGGAAGGGACTTTAAAGATCATCAAGCTCTAACCCCCTGCCATGGGCAGGGACATCTCCCACTAGACCAGGAGTACTCACAATTCTAGTAGAGTTAAAAAGAGAATGCAGAGTTCTGGATTCCTTTTTTTTTTTTTTTTTTGTGATTAAGAACTCTATGGCAATATCCTAATTACTCCTTAGATCAATATCAAGAACGTTCTGCCACTGAATATTTCAAAATGTCTACTTTAACTTGGCCATGTGGATGGTTTTCAACCATCTCTGGGTAATGATGCATGCAGTTTAAACTGAGACTTGCTGAACCAGCACTAACGCTTCCAGCAGTTCTTAGTCTGTTTATGCCCTGAACTGTCTTGAAATAAATCTTTTTCTGTCTGGGAGCCAAAGGGAAGTCTGCTGTAAGAGTGATCCTCAGTTAAAGAGCATCCAGCCTGGTTGGAAGCAGGAGGGTACATAGATGAGAGCCCACAGAGGTGCACACCTTCCTCTTGTCGTGTCAGGATTGCCCTCCTGTGGTGAATGTTCAAACACAATGAGTGCATTATAACTGCATTGTGGCCATAACCCCCTTTTTTTTTTTCTCCCAGATTGAGCATTTGCTTGCAGCTGATACTTGTTGGGTCATTGTGCAAGTCACATACTATAACGTAGGTGAACATTTTCAAGCCATGAGTAGATGTGATGAAGTAGAAGGACAAACTCATTGTCTCAGGGCTGAGGGATTGTGGATACTTTGCTGTTGTCTACATTTGCAAGACACAAATATATAATCTAAAATAAGATATTATTTCCAGGGTGACTCAACATAGATTTAACAAAAAAAAACCCCAAACACTAAAGTGCAGTTCTGACTGTTAAGGTTGAAGTTCTAATGACCTCATGATAGGGGATCATTTATGTAAGAGTTTCATTATATGACAAAGTTGTGTGTCAATTATATAGTGCCCTGGAAACCTTAATTAGGTTATTTCAGAGGTTTGGTTTTGAAAGCTAGAGGAACATGTGCTGAGCCTGCTAGTTTAATGCAACTGTTCATGTTGGTTTAGTAGAATCTATTGTTCTGCGTGTGGTTTATGGTACAATGGGTTCTTCTTTCATAATCTCTCTCCTACTGTCATTTCCCGCATGTCTTTCTCTCAACATAAATATATGTTGATATTAAGAATTTGCATCTGTTTTGTGTTGAAAGGACTTCATGAAAGAGAGCATAAGGAAAAAAAAAAAACAACCACAACTAAGCCACAAAATATTAATTTTGCTATATCTATCACTATCGAAATAATGATGTTGCCGTACTACCCGGTTTGGCGTTGAGGAATCAACTAGCCACTAGTTAGAACTGAACAGAGTGAACAGATAGATTTTTATTTTTTTTTTTTTTAGTCTTTTCTACGTATATTTAAAAAGAATTTTTAGGATCTAAATATTTTGTCTTACAACATTGTGATATTGGCCTTGAGATCTAGAAGGTAGACCCGTGCCTGTAATTCAAGTTAGCGGTCGACTATCTTATTGTGTATACATGTACTTTTGGGCCCCAAAACAACTCCCTCAGATTGTTTTGGAAGTACTGTCAGTGAGACATGTGGAGAGAATAACAGGTGGTAAGACTTCCAAGATGTGAAAGTAAGAATTTAATGTCATAATTGCTTGCACATTGTCACGTCTTGTCTTGTTTTAGTGGATCACTAGACCAAACAATGTATTTTGTCAATTTCCTCAGTATATTAGTAGTTTCTATTGAATAACATGACTCTTACTATGTCAGCTGCAGGCAAGTCCTGTGCAGTATATAATTGCTTGATGGGCAGCTCAGCATTTGGCTTTTTTGTTGGAATATTATGAAAGGTGGAAAGTAAATGCTCGGTGTTCGGTAGGACCGGTGGCGGGCATGGGAAGCTGACAATCAATCTGTGGAAAGCAGATGCTGGAACAGTTGGGAACTTGATCTTGTTCCTGGGTTGAATGAACAGTCTGAATTCTTAAAATCCCAGGTAGTCTCGAATTTTTCTATACCAGCAACATATTTTGTCTTTAAGGTCCACCATTAGTCTTTTAAATAGATGGAGTTTTAACCTTATACTTCTATTTAACTTTTTACCTTCCAATTCAGCTTCCTATAGTTGCATTCAAAGCTATTATTAATTGAATTCTTTTAAATTGTACAAGGAAACTAAATTTGACTTTTTTAAAAGCCAGGAGTGATCAGCTGCTGATAAATACTGCCTTTACAATTGTGTTTAACTGCAAGTCATTTTAAGCTCTGAAAACTAGGAACCATTCACACTCAATCATCAACATCCAGGATGTTTCATAGAGAGTCTTTGTATCATCACAACTATGTAAGGGGCTAGAAAATTTTAGGTGAAGAGCTACTGGGAAAATCTACTTGCCTTGAAAGTAATACAAACGCAAGACCCCAAGTTCTGAGTTCTCAGTCATTAAAAAAAAAAAAAGTGATGCTTTGGTTTACCTTCACTTTATGGCAGAAAGGTGATTTAGGAGGATCTTATAGTAGAATAAAAATTCTACAGAAAGTAGACCTTGAGTTACAAAAAAAAGCTAGTAATAGATGTTCTTTGTATTACATTTTCTAGATTTTTTTTTTTTTTTGCTGAAGTGCTGCAACACACTTACAATGGAACATTTTCAAAAATGTTTCTTGCAAAGTTGCTTAGAATCTATGTCTTGAGGGCATGGGGATGGAAGATGAATGAGTTCTGCATCTCCAGCATGGGGCAAAAGGTTTAGAATATTAAATTATTTTTTTTTTTCCCCAGGGTTTTCTGATGTGTGAACAGATGGGACTTGCATTTCAAGCATAAGATAAAAGAGTGGAAATCACACCATTAAAAAATTATAAGCGGTAGGTTATAAATTTTTATCACTCGCCATTGTTAATTAACCTTTAAAAGCTGATCATGTAGAGAAAGCCTGGGGTTTGGTTTCTGTGGGAACACTTTTTAGTAGTAATGAGCACCTGAGGATTCTTTCTCTCCCACAGTGAACATGACATTTCAATTCTCAAAGCCGCGCGTGTGTGTGATGCCAGCACCTTTCAGTGCTTCAAGCATGGCAAGAAAGCTTGGTATTTTCCAGATAGGTGCAGAAAGGGCAGTGATTTTCTTCTGCCTGGGCCGGACATGATTCCAAATTTTCCACTCTCCCGTTCAAGAATTAGTCCCATGAATAGCACTCATTTCCACAAGTGTTGCCGGGAACCTTTTGCCGACATTTTACCGTCAGCGGGAGTGAAAATCAAGGCTTGTAATGACTTTCTTTGCCTTTGCTTACATTTCTCCAACTGGATATGTATTCATTTTTAAAGCAATTTTAAAATACTTTTTTTTTCTTCTTCTTTCAAACGAAGTGAATTGCTCTAAAATAGGCACTAAAACAAATGGCAAAAGAATACTTTCTTAGGATAGCGCATTGAGTTGCCTCAGTGCACCGTTGGGCTATTCCGTTTGTGTATGTAGCATTGCCTGGATCCTGCAAATGCTTTGCATGAACTTGACTTATTTAAAAAAAACCTAGAATTCTCCAGAATGAAAGGGACTGGGGGACAATGTCTGTGACTGTGGTGGTGTGTTCTCCCTCTTTCCTCCCCGCTCCTGCTCTGGCCTTGGCCACCATGGGCCATCACAGCATCAGTTGTGATAACTTACACCTGGACTTTGGGGGATGGCTGGCAACATGGTCAAAATGCTGTCTGGAGTGGGGACCTAGATATTTTGTTCCCATGAGAATATGACTATAGGTCAATTATCTTACTCCATAGATGGTGGACAGCCCCAGAGCCCTTGGAGCTCTCCTGTATGGCAGCGGCTGCACGCCAGGATCTCCCCTTTTGTGAGGATGCTCGCTTCAGGTTCTACTCCTCGAGGCTGAGAGATTCCTTGCCGCAACAGACTCTGGGTAAGTGACTAATAGCATGCTAAACTTTGAAATCTTAGCTAAATAATGTAAAGGATTGATTGTGCAGCTATAATCCTTTAGACATAAACCGTTGACCAAGTCTGGGACTAGGATTGGATCCATCTGCACCCAGACTTCTCTCTGGGAAGGAGTTTAGAAAGCCAGGGGGTCCTTTCTGAACCTCCTGACTCAATGGGAGGGTCTCCCTGACAGCTTGTCTGACCCTGTCCTCTCTGCAGTAAGTAATAGAGTGTACCTTGACATCATCAAACACTGTTGCACTTACTACTGGTTTTATCGCACTTACGACTGGTTTTGTTAAATCACTGTTTCACCTTAATAAATATTTCACTGCATCACTCTGACTAGTGAAGTTAATCACTCTGCCCATGACAGTGATGTGTTTACGTACGTAGACTCTTCTGTGCAGGTGAGAAGACCCTGCACTGATCTCCTGCTGCCACCCACAGCCCCAAATCTCAGTTTGGCAGTGGGATCAGCTGTTCCAAGAAACACAGATGTTTCAAGTGTTTAGCAAATACATGATGTTGACTGCAGATGTTAAACACGTGAAAGCGGAGAATCGTCTTGTGTGTCTGTTGCTTATTATTTTTCCAGGCTCATTCACTTTCCATCTAGAACCCCAAGGGTTGGCAACACGTGAATAAAAGGCTGGAAAATGGTTTTGAAATACATCTTAGTGTAAAGTGCTGACAGTTTTAAGAAAGTTGTGGGTGTTTTTCTTTTGTGTATATGAACATAGTGTTCAACAGATCTCAGGAAAAGGTTGCAAATACTTTTATCAGTGAGAGGGATAAAATTCTGTATCATGAAGATATTGGTGTTTGGTGTTTTTTCATTATGATTAAATCATGAGTTTTTCTTTTCTGTGGAAAACCACGATCTAATATAGCAAGTGTGTTTAAGAATTAGGAGTTGTTTGGAGGTAGGTTTGGTATCTTCTGAATCTGCACGGCTGCTCTGTGGTGTCTTTCCTTCTTTTAAACTTCACTTTAGACCAGAGAGAATTTTCTGTCATTTCCACAGAAACATGAATTAAATTTTAAAAAGATAATCACTGTACAGATAAGAATTGGAACAATTTTCTGACTTTTCCTATTAGCTCTAGCAACTACTGTAGTGTTGCTGTTTGGTTTAATGTGTTATTTCTACCCATGTCAGAATGAGATCAGCTGGAAATAATGGCCTGGGCCACTTGTTTGCAGTCCTTTCTTTCTATTAAAAAAACATATCTCATTTGCTTTGGTTTTTTTGTACTTGTATTAACAGATACAAATGGCTGAATGTGTTGTGGTAGAGACATGGGTTTGACCCTACCTGTCTGGAACATCTGACTTTTTTACAGATGTATTAGCAGCATGAGGAAGAGGTCTTCCCCAAGCAGACAGTAATCCACTGGTGTGTGGCCAGCAGCACGTAGCCTGTGTAAAACAGATGAATGAAATCTGTAATGTCTGTCAAACTCGTAGGAAATTCTGATCTTCCACTCTTTGGTTTCCATACCAACCCATACCACGAGTCTGAAACGTCTGGATTTTTATAGAGTGGAAAATCTGGCAGTTTGAGTAGAAAAAAGCAAGCAGAAACTGAAGTGAGCCCCTCACGGCGAGGGTCTCGAGATGTAATGCCTCTGGAAAGGTAGGACAGCAAAACTTAGTGGTAATGTGTGGTGAAACCCAAGTTTGATACACAGAATGCTTTTTAGGGAAGAATGAAAGGCTTTGCTGGTCCAATTGCTCAAGTTTTGCCTCAGCCTTAACGAGGGACTTCAGAGGGAGTGACAGAAAAAAAGCACAGAAGGGTATTGCGTAAGTCTGTAAGAGAACCTTGTCCTTATGTGCTATTAATAAAGATTGACCAAAAAACCTGTATCCTGTAAGCAAAATCTTAAATAGATGAATCTGGCTGTTTCTCAGAGGAAGACATTAAAAGGAAAAGACTTTTTCTTTTTTCCCCATCAAGCTTTGCTTTGCAAATCAGAGCCCCCACTAACTGCTGCTTGTATGAAGTGGATCCCAAGGTAAAACTTCTGATTCCATCAACAACTACCACTTCTCATAGACTTTGTAACAGAAAAAAGCCCTCTGAGATCCCTAGTTTCTGTTTCTGACTTTGAGGAAAAATAGGGAAATAGGGAAGAAAAAAAATAATTAGGGTCTAGTTCTATTGGTACTTTAAAAATGAAAATACAAATACTCTCTACAAATACTCTCCAGTGTTTAACAACCCCTTTCATTTTTTGTGTTGGTACTTGCAATTGTGTCCTTCAAAACAAGCCAGTGAGGGTTTATATATTTTATTTTGTAGATACAGTATTTATGTGTAATTAACAGACATCGTGTTGTGATTTACATTTGTATAAATCATAAGAAATGTGATTCAGAAAAAACTCAGAATATGAACAGGAAATTATAAATTAGAACCTCAAGGAATGTATCTCCAGTGGTTAATTCTGTTTTCTTATCTGTTGGATCTTGATGGCTTAAGTGCTGGAAAATTCTTGAAGTAGGGCAAGAATTTTAGGACTATGTTTATTGAAATTAGCTGTGAGATTCCTTTTTATTTTATTGGAGACATTCTCCTTCTTCAATTTGGATCCTTGTTTCGGGATTCTAACACTTCATGTTTCTCCCCACTGTGCCAGGCTTTCTTTCAAAATGCTGAAGCCTTTCTGGAGCTAAAAGAATTAAATTATAGTAGCAGCTTCTGAGTAGCAGCCAAAATATTCTCTGCAGTCAGAGAAGGTTTCGATGCACCTGGCTTCTTCAGTGGTGTTTAAAAACACCTGCTCTTGCTCAGCTTTTAAATTAACAGTAGCAAAAGTAGTCTGAGAAGTTGGGAGGCTTCTTCTGGTGTCAGAATAAGCATCTCTAATGTTAACTACAGGTCTTTTTCTGATCACTTTCTGTAAGAAAGACTGTTGAAAGAGGGGAAACCGTAGAATTATAGAATTGCCTGGGTTGGAAGGGACCTTTCAGATTGAGTCCAACCATCAACCCAACACTGACAAAACCCATCACTGACCCATGTCCCTCAGCACCACGTCTGCCCAGCTTTTGAATCCCTCCAGGGATGGGGACTCTACCACTGCCCTGGGCAGCATGGTCCAATGATTGATAACCCTTTCAGTGTAGAAATTTTTCCTAATATCCATTTTAAACCTCCCCTGGTGCAACTTGAGGCCGTTTCTTCTTGTCCCATCACCTGTTCCTTGTGGGAGATCACTGAGGAATGTCCCTCAGACAAATTTATATTGAATTAAAAAATCAAAATATATGTTAATGGTGATGGAGGGTGTAAATGTCTCTTCTCACTTCTATAAATGCTATCTAATGAAAGAAGAGGGGAGGGAGATTATTAGATGTGCCGTAGGTAGCTGCAAGAGATACAGAGTGACAGGACTACCAATATTGGCAGCAGCCCAGGTGGAATTAGTACCAAATCCAATTAAGTTTACTCACCTCAAGAATTGCCATCTTCTGCCCCAGTGATCCCTTAAATAGTGCTCGTGCTTATATTTAGATTGTTCGTTATAAAGATTTTTCACAATCTGGAACATTTTATCAAGTAGATAGAAAAAGTGGAAGTATGAATAGATAAATCCTCTAAGTTTAATGTTTTTTTAATGTATATATTGTACTCTGCTTTTCATTGGGTAGGTACAATTGCTTCAGTCTGAGGATACGTGTAGGAGGCCCTTCTGGTCGCGGAGGCAGCTTTCTGTGCAGTATCTCTCTGTGATATTTATTACATTGGCAGGAACGCCTTTTTGCATTTGGGGAATGGGGTTACACGATATAGATGACTTTTCTGAAGTTTAGCTAAAGCTAAAGCGTGTGTCTTCTGAGGGCAGGGCTTGTGCTGTTTGCAGCCTGAATCTCTGCCTTCAGCTTCCCAAGAGAATTTCTTCTTCTAGGTACAAGGCTATTTTCTCAGATTAACGAATGTGGAAGATAAGTTTATCTGACAAAGGTGCTGAGGGGCCTGGGGCATCTCTCTGCTGAGGAAAGGCTGAGGGACTTGGGGCTTTTGAGTCTGGAGAAGAGAAGGCTGAGGGGGGATCTGATCAACACCTATAAATACGTTAAGGTTGGTTGTCAGGAGGATGGGGCCAGTCTTTTCTCAGTGGTGCCCAGGGACAGGACAAGAGGGAACGGGCACAAACTTGAACAGGGGAAGTTCCATCTCAACCTGAGGAGGAAGTTGTTTGCTGTGAGGGTGGCAGAGCCCTGGCAGAGGCTGCCCAGAGAGGTGGTGGAGTCTCCTTCTCTGGAGACATTCCAAACACACCTGAGTCCCACGTTCCTATGGGACCTGCCGTGGGTGACTGTGCTGTGGCAGGGGGTTGGAGGAGAGGTCCTGTCCAACCCCATGTCCCTGTCCTCCAGAGGTCCTGTCCAACCCCATAGCATTCTGTGATTCTGTGACAAAATTTTTGGGTAGCTCTTGAGTGAAAAATACCAGAAACATCAGATAAGGAACAAAGATTTTTCTTCAGAAGACCATTGCAGGACCAAGGAACATCATCATTGTTAGTAGTATCAGTATTCTGATGTTGATTTTATCAGTTCTTGGGTGACAAATGACAGGGGACCAATGAAAACACCCATTAGTTTCCCATCTGAATGTCTCTGCATACATCTGTGACTTAGAGTATGCATTTTCTACACTTAATGTGTTTCGATGTCAGAATCGATGTTGTATTTCAGATTCTGATTGAGGAAGAAGCTGTTGTCTGAAGTTGTCTTGGCTATGTTATGGGAAAAGGTGATGGTGACGAAGTTAATTCATCACCTGTAATCTCATAGCTGCTGATGGCAGCTGAAAATTACTGAATAGTGAGAATTTTGTGGTGTCCCCCCTGCAGCTACAGGGTGATACCTCACAGGTGTTAGAAGTGGTAGCTCACAGGCTCACTATCCTTGACGAGAATCTTTCCTTGTCTCCAGCTTCCAGCAGACTTGGGTTTTACATTTTCCGTTACTGAACTGTCCCTTTCTGTTGGGTGTGGGAAATAACAGAACCTGCAGCATTTCTGGTTTTCTAGCTATTGCTTCCAGGTTGTGTCAGGGTGAGTTTCCTGCTTGCTGCCTCAGAATTATAGATTAATAGATTAGCTAGTTAGGATTTTCTTTTTAACCTTTTTCTGTTATAGGGTGGTGTTTTCCTTTTCTCTTCTTTTTATTGTTTTATTTCCTCACGGGCTTATATATAGGATTTCCAGGGAATCTTTGTGTACAGAACAAGACAGAAAGACTGTCCTCCTAAATTGAACAAGATAGTTGCATTTGATCCAGTATGGTGTTTTCTCCTATCCTCAATGCATATATACAACATCTGTGAAGCTATTTGTTTCTTTATCCTATTATCCCTGAGGTGGCGTTTACTTCTGGAAATGGCAGTGGTGGATGACCCAAAGTTTTGCTCCAGGGTACCTAGGTGTGGTGCCTGGTTCTATGTATGTGTATCAAGCTGTGTGAGCAAAGATGGAAGAAGGTGATCTCCTGCCACCACCCTCTTCTCTTGGACTTGGGGGTTGGACTAGATGATCTCCAGAGGTCCCTTCCAGCCCCATATCATTCTGTGATTCTCTTCAGCTTTGTGCAAAAAAGTGAAATACAAGGGGAGGGGTCCTTCTTGTGCCTTGTTAATATTTATATTTTGCTAATTGTAAAGGTATCAAGATCTGTTTTACTCTTTTTCTTCTTTTTTTTTTCCCTTTGTCCTATCTGGAAACAAAAAGAAAAGGAGGGCTCAACACGTTCTTCTGTGAAGGAGAGAAGAGAAAAATCTCATATTACTTCTCCCCTCACAGTAAGAAAGAAATTTTGTTTTCTTCCAAGTACCCCTCTTGTCTGCCAACCAGCATTTTGCTATGATGGTACAAGGTTTGTTGATTTTGAGCTTATTCTCAGTAGTCTTGTGGGATTTTAATTATGGTGCTTTCGTTATTCTCAGGTCTTAGGTCTTTACATGTAGCACGGTGTTCATTACAGAAATACTTTTGTGAAAGACAAACTTTACTTTCCAAAAATCTTGTTTTTTTCATTGGTCAAGTTTCTGTAATAGGCACAGTAAGTGTTTTAAAACAGATGGGACTATCCTTGTTTCTTTAACCTTCATCTTCGGGCATCTCTGGAGGTGCTCTTGCTCCACACTAACTTTTATTTTCATTGAACTGGAAAACAGAACTGTGTTTAAAAACAGATTTAGTTAAATACAGTTTTCCTTATTTTAATTAGACGCTGCCAGCATCCGAGTTTAGCTTTTGTTAAACTCTTAACTGCAGGAAAATAAACAGTCTTGGACTCCACGATGAGTATTTTACAAAGAGAGGAAAAAAAAAAAACCAACCGCAAACCAGCCCCTCCTGATTATTTGCCATTTTGTGAATAATTTCAGCGTGAGTAGGTAGTGTTTGTCTTTTACTCCAGAACAGAAAATGCATGGATGTAAAAAAAAAAAACAAGTGCAAATGAGCTCCAGGTACATAATCTCCTCCAGGGTCTGGCGTTATTTAACCAAATTAGCAGGAAGCAGTTCTAGTGAAGCGTAATTTTTCATCACAGAGTTGTAACTTTGGCTCCTCGGGTTCTGTTTTAGAATACAGAAGTGTCTTTCATCAGAGCGTTCAGGCAAATCATCCATGTTACAATACTCAGTAACATCTTCCTGAAGGGATCTGGTGGCTGTTGAAAAAACTGACTTTCAGTCACTCCGTAATATCTCAAGACTGTTTTTTAGAATCGAACTTCCACTGAGCTTGGGGTTCCTCAGGGTTACATCAAAGAGGTGCAGCTCAAGCCAACAGAATTGCCACTGCGCTGCAAAACCAACGAGAGAGAACTGGGCTTCGTGTTCATAAATCCATATTCTGGGTGGGTTTTTTTAGGGTTATGCTTGAATTGTGTAGGCCCGGCCATTTCTATTGTAAACACACCCTATTTGGAAGATGATGACACTGATTTAATCAACTTAATAGCAGAAATACTCTGACATTCAATCTGAGAGAGATTGAAGTTGATCATCCTCTTACGAGACTGATTATCCTAATAGTTATAAAACGGGGTTTAGATATTGAATAGTTTTGATTGGCTTGAAATAGTTTGGAACAGTGACATTAATCTAACATAACTACCAGTTTTCATTCCTTGCAGTTTGTTGGTCTCGGCAGACAAATGTAGCAATGAGAAGGAAGAAAAGAATGATCTGTTTCTTGAATGTTGGTATGATTCTGAAAACTAGTGTCAGGGAATTTACTGTATCTGAGTAAGGTAGGAGTCTCCCCTGACCATATCCCAGGACACAGCGAGCCCAGATTAATTCTGTTCTTTAACTTTTCATAAAATAAAGAGTGATAAATTTAATATTGGATATTACATTGAATATTACACCCTTAAATCTCTGAAAGACTCCAGTTTTGAAGTTTCCTTGCTTGTAACTTTTTGTTTGACCAGTCCTGGAGGTATCATGGAGGGAGCTCTAAGAATTTTTACCCTTTTAATCATACTGAAGGTGGAAATACACCAAGAGATATTTTTTATGTCCTCTGGAGGCCAGAGGACACAAGCAATAGAAATCAAATGACCTAAAAATAAAGATGATGCAGAGATTTCACTCTTTTCTCTCTTAAATAAACAAGCATGGCAGCTGGGAACGGGTTTTCTCTCTGAAGGTTCACCTTGCATTTCTGTTTTATGTGAGCAGCTGAGAAAAATTTTAAGTAATGGCATCTTTCACCCCCATTTCAATGAAAATGAAGAAGGCGAGTTCTGTGTTACATGATGAAAAGAAGAGACTAATTACAGGTGGTTAGAGAAAGGGTTAAGTGATTCTGGAAATACAGTTAACCTCCACATCATCATCTGGCTTTAGGCGTAGGCCCTCTTTGTCAAGGAGAAGTACCACAATGAAGGATTGTGTAGCAAGTGCTGAAAGAGACAAAAAACTGTATTTCGTTCAAGGTGGGTACACATGAGGGTGAAACTATAACTGTGTAGCCAGGGACATCGAAACCAAACCCCTGTTGTTTGGTTCTGTCTTAGTTTTCTCAGAGCATCCAAACAATCGATGTTCATCGAGTGAGCCCTGAACAAAAGAGGTTGTTGCATTCTTACTCTCTTGATTTTTACAGTGGCTCTTCAACGCTCAAAATACAGAGGTACCCAACTGCCTACAGCAGCAAAATTTCAAAATATTTCTTCTTCAGAGAGACAGTAGAGTTGATGCCTCAAGTTGCCTTGGTAGAGTTGTTGTACATTGAATATTACACACTTAAATCTCTGAAAGACTCCTATTTTGAAGTTTTGATGCTTATAATTTTTATTTGACCACCCCTGGAAGTATCGTGGAGGCAGCTCTAAGGATTTTTACCCTTTTAATCATACTGAAGGTGGAAATACACTGAGAGGTATGTTTTATGTGTACTCACACGACCTGTTTCAGTATTACAGCCTTTTTATTAAGCCAAGTCCATTAAATACTCTTTTCCCAATGGCAATAAGCAGACTTTCCAATAAACCTGTGTAACCTAGTTTACTTCATAGCTCAGAGTGTGACGCCGAGATCTCATGAGGAGAGATGTGCCACTTTCTTGCTATTTTGGGAAGCAGTAACTGGAGCATTTACTGGTTTGTAACACAAACACGCTAACGTTTATGTCGCTCCTTAAAATGATTTGCTTTATCCACATTAACGGTGTGGGTGGCCTACTTAAACGGGCTTTTGCCTTTGGTTCTCTGGTTTTAATGCGTCGTCTTCCCATTCTACTTCTTCGCTCTCTTCATCTGTTATGCTTGATTTTAATTTTTTCTCTCTTAGGATATGCATTTATATCACATTGTCTGTTGTACATCTCTGATCTTGTAGGGAATCAAATGAAAGGTGCTGAGGGGCCTGGAGCATCTCTCTGCTGAGGAAAGGCTGAGGGACTTGGGGCTTTTGAGTCTGGAGAAGAGAAGGCTGAGGGGGGATCTGATCAACACCTAGAAATAATTCAAGGGTGGGTGTCAGGAGGATGGGGCTGGTCTTTTTTCAGTGGTGCCCAGGGACAGGACAAGAGGAAACGGGCACAAACTTGAACACGGGAAGTTCCATCTGAACCTGAGGAGGAATTTCTTTGCTGTGAGGGTGGCAGAGCCCTAGGAGAGGCTGCCCAGAGAGGTGGTGGAGTCTCCTTCTCTGGAGACATTCAAACCCGTCTGGACACGTTCCTGTGGGACCGGCAGTGGGTGCCCCTGCTCTGGCAGGAGGTTGGAGGAGATGATCTCCAGAGGTCCCTTCCAACCCCATGTGATTCTGTGAACATCAGAGAAAGGCTGTGTTGGGTGAAAAGCCTGCATTAATAGGTCCCAAGGGATGACTAGGATTTATGATTACTTATATTAGCGCTAGAATAAGTATCAAATATTGAGCAGTCAAGTAAATGAGACTTCTATTCCTTGTTGTCATGGATGTCTCATTGTTTGACTACAGCCTAAACCTATTTTTTTTTCTGAAGATGAGTGCAAGTTTTCTCAGCCTTCAGACAGTGCCTTTGCACGTGTGGAAACAGAGGCTTCTCAGAGGCATGGCACCGAGTCTGGAACAGAAGCATTGACAGTTCTGAGTGCTCTTCTCAGAACGTGCTGATAGATTACACTTCAGAGTAGGGACCATTATAAATAGAATTCCGCAAGAGGCTTACACGTCCCACTTGCTGGAGCTGCAAAATTATTTCAATTTGTCGGTGGAAGGATGATTGAAGTACAAACATTATAAATCTACTGAATGAACTGGTAAGACTGAGTACGGGATGGACTGCTGATAAAGTATGTGAGAATGCTGTTAGTCCTTTATTAGTCTGATGACAAGTGACCTTCCAGTGATGTTTTTCTCCATGTTCAGAGTCAGTCACGTCGTGACCCAGTCAGAATACTGCATGGTATTGCTATATATAACAAAACTCTTTGGCATTTGAACATCATGCGTGGGTCAGAGCCAACAGCAGTGAGTCAGAACATAAGCAACGATCTAAAATATTAAAAAGTAGTTTCCTAGCTTAATCGTATCATTTATTAAGTATTCTGAATATTGCTTTCTACCCCCCCAGTATTGTTGCAAGTCAACACTTTCAGGAGAGCTGGATTCTGGATATGGGGTTAGTTTTCCTGCCCCTGATTTTTAAAAGTTGATAAAACTTCGTTTGGGACTTATCCCAGCAAATTTAAGCTGCCTACAAGCTGGGTGCCTGGTTGAAGGAAGCTCAGAGACAAGTATTTCTCTGGAGGCCAGGGGATCAGTGGGGATGAATCTACAGTTGTCTCTTGATCGCTTAGGCTAGATGTTAGACTCCAGGCACTTCGCTTCTAGATGATTAAACTCAGGAGGGTTCTACCATAATGAGTTACTTTTATTTGTTTCTTAAGAACAAATAATAATAATAATAAATAATACTACTTTAATAATTCTGGGGAAATAATTTCCAGAAACGGAGTTGCTGGAGACAATTTTATGCTGTTAAGAAATAGATGCTCTCTTTTGCCCTCAGTCCTGTTAGGTGGTTTGTTTTTTGGTTTGTTTGTTGGGTTTTTTTTGCTCTAAGGTGGAGCTTGTCTGGCATCTTTCCAGAGATGCTGAAAGGGAGGACAGAAAAATTACTAGAGGTAAAATATGACAGAATTTTAATAAGTCCTTTGCCTGTGTGCGTTTTGGACGATCACATCAGATAGTGCTATCACTCTACTTTTTTTTTTTTCCTCCCTCTTCACATTTTGAATGTCTCTGTCTTGCCCACCCTATGGGAGCAGAGTGTGCTTCTTTTCTTCAGTCTTTTCAACAGCTCTGTTTTTTGGGGGGGAAAATATAACGGTTGGGCTGAAATTTTTGAGGTGTGGGTTTTCAAGTCGTTGAACTGCACCTGTTCAATAAGAAATTTTGAGATAGGCCTGATCATAGAATCAGAGAATGGTTTGGATTGGAGAAGATCTTAAAGATCATCTAGTTCCAACCCCCCTGTGAGAAGAAGCTCCAACCTTTTTTTAGCTCTGAGAAATGGTGGGCACGTAAACAAGGCTTTGCACAAATTAAAGCTGCAACAAGCTAACGTGAAGCCAAAACACACACGTACCATTTCAAAGATATAGCACAAAGATAACGAGCTGCAGTAGCCTTGTTCTTGCCCTTCGTAGCACGCTCTCTGTTGTCCTCCAGAGCAGTCACTTGTACATCACGTAGCAGTCAGCAGAGAATCTCTTTAATGACACTGTTGTCCAAAAGATTCTTATTCATCTGTTGAGCTGTGATAATGGCCTCCTTGAGGATGCTGACACTTTTATTGTTGTTTTTTTCAAACACATGCCCACGAAATACTGAAAGCTGCTGAAAGAGACTGGTGTCTTCATAAATCTGAGGCCACTTAAAAAAAAAGTCATACAAAGTGGTTAGGAACAATTAGTCTTCCAAGCAGAAGCATTCTCAGGGGAATGCATATTAAATGGATGTAAGAGGCAAAGCCTTGAGTGGAGGAGAGGCTCGATGGGTAAATGGAATTCTACTGGAGTGGACTTGGAGTGGTGGGAGAAAAGAAAGGAAGAGATGATCTAGTTATGCTCAAATACAGTAGGACTCGGACAGCAATGCAACATGTTACTGCCTGTAGCCAGACTTTTAAATAGGTTGGATGCCCTCCAATAATTTAAATGAATCTTTAGCATGACTCATGACCAGGCTGAGCTTTGCCAGCTTCACTGCAGGGAATTCCTCCTATGTGAAGGTGACACTTTGTGGCCTGTATATTTTTTGATGTTGCATGTCTTCTTGCCAACTAATCATTTTAATAGAAAATGTTAGTACTTTAATATCAGTTCTTATGCTTTATGTAAGATTAGAGCAATCAGCAAAATGATTATGGGATAAAATGGAAAAGTACTGACTTTGTAAAAATTTTTCTATTATTATTAATCAGAAGCTATTTCCATGACCCGGTCCAGTGGGAGAGGCCAACTAAAATCCACCAGCTACTACATAATAAAACCTTTTTTTGTCCCTTAGCAAATAAGATTCTCAAATAGCAATATCACCATTTTGTTAGTGGGGGCTACAATACATTCAAAAAGTTTGGGCAACGATTAGAGTCATTTCCCAAACAGCACAAAGATATATCCAGAGTAAGTTAGTCCATGTTCTTGAAGCTACATCCATACCCTTCTTGTGTAGACAGACTTAAATTTACAGGTGGCCATATTCATATGCAGGTCATCTTGAGTCATGCCTTACCTTTGGTAAGGAATATCCTAGCTATGAGTCTAGCGGAGGCATGATAATGATCGAGGGACTGGAGAACCTCTCTGCTGTGGAACCTTTGAGAGACCTGGGGCTGTCCAGCCTGGAGAAGAGCAGATTGAGAGGGGGTCTCATCAATGCTGAGCAATACCTAAAGGGCAGGTGGCAAGAGGATGGGCTCAGGCTCTTCTCAGTGGTGCCCGGTGACAGGACAAGGGGTGATGGACACAAGCTGGAACACAGGAAATTCCATCTGAACGTGCAGAAAAACTTCTTTGCTGTGGGGGTCCAGAGCCCTGGAAGAGACTGCCCAGAGAGGTGGTGGAGTCTCCTTCTCTGGAGACATTCAAGCCCACGTGGACATGTTCCTGTGGGACCTGCTCTGGGTGGACCTGCTCTGTCAGGGGGTTGGAGGAGCTGATCTCCAGAGGTCCCTTCCAACCCCATATCATTCTCTGATTCTATGTTACAGTAATATTTTGGTCGAGCCAGTCAACACTTTTGAGAGTGAGCTTGTTCAGTCAAGATAAATATCACAACCCCGTGGTTACACAACTTCTATCCTGGAAGTGGTTGCCAATGACAACGTGGTTTGCGGCCAGGATGAGTGTGGATATACCTGCAAAACACTGTAAAGCCAATTTAAGACTTAAAAAATAGTGGTCTTGGTCGGCGGTTGCCTCAGTTGATTCAGCTTCATTTACCATAGAATCATAGAATGGTTAGAGTTGGAAGGGACCTTCAAGGTCATCCAGTTCCAACCCCCTGCCCTGGGATGGGACACCTCCCACTAGGCCAGATAGCTCCAAGCCCCATCCAACCTGGTCTCAAACACCTCCAGGGATGGAAGGTCAGTTCACTTGGCTGTCAGGTTTCTGTTCTGTACATTCTAGTAGGTTTGAATTGCTTGATGTTACATCACCACAGTATGTTCTCTGTGGAGTTATGCTTTGTCATCATTTAGAAGTTGATAGTAGCACTGAATTTTATGAGCTTCCTAACTTTAAGCCTATAAAATGCAACCATTATTTTTAAATTTTGTGGTCTTTCTGTAGCTATGTGTTAATTTCTAGTTGCTGTTTACAGCCTCTAGGAAGAAGTAGATGATTCTGGTCACTTGTGTGTGTGTGTATATATATATATATATGTATTTATAAAAGTATCTTTACCTTTATGTCAGCAGTTGTAGTTACCTGAGCTGGACTTCTGTTACTTTGGGGTTTTTTAAGCATCACATTCACATAAAGAGAAATTGATTAGTACCTTGCTGTGCTCGCTAATGGATCGTTAGTTCAGGAATTTCTTTATATTTCTGAGCCTAGGATTTAATAGCACAAAAGTCTTACATGAAATTTCATGGAGTTCTGGGGCTGAGAAGAGGTTTTCATGATGGCTATGATGACTGTCTTCTGGACAGCTGAAGATATGAGTTGAGTCCTCATCTTTGGACCCTGGAAATCAGACTGGAGTCATAATATTAAGCTTCAGAAGGATGCTTATACATCTGTATCCAGTAAAGGAAAACCAATAGTGTCAGTGTCATCAAAGCTGAACGCTTTTCTTCTAGTCCTGAGCAGAAAGGACACATTTCAAATATACAGGAATATATGCATCATAAATTTTTACGCTCCTTAGTGGTGTGTTGTAAGAGAGAGACAAATATAGTTTATCCTCTTCAGGTCACTTAAAATTCTGTTAACGTTTAACACTTCTCAAAAAAAGCTGGTATTCCTCACTGTACAGACAGGAACAAGCAAATTAAGAAAGTAAACTTTTTTTAACAAGCTTGCTTAAACATTGCAGTCGTTTCCTAGGTGAATCTAGAGGAAGCGTTTATACTTGACTATAATTTTTCAGCACTAAACGAATATATCTGTCTTTAGATGTGTCTGACCTGATGTAAGGTCACTATCTGAAGATGCTTAACGCTAGATGAGACACTGAAAGAATGGGTTTGAGATGTGTGGTCAACACTTCCATCCACAAACTCACGTGTTCACACCCAAGGAAACCAACTGAATATCGAGAGGTTAAATGGTTTACTTGCAGGAAAATGTAATGACTTTCTATCATTTCACCATAAATTGGTCTCTTTAAAGGGACTTTCTAGATTTTGAGACCTAATGTAGCTGCACAAACGGGTCTGTTGCTATCACTCAGTGTGTTAACCCAAGGCATACACTGGTATTGAAACCACAGCAAGCGTACCATGCATCAGACTTGCTCCTCGATTCTTTTCCCTGGGATGTGTGTTGCTTCCCATTGCCTAAAAAAACCCAAAATCTTTCCAAGACCACCCAGGTATTTATCAAGTCATCTTGAGAGGACAGCTTGCAGATCTTGGACAGATCTGTGTATCTCTTGGTGGAGGGAACCCAGACTATTACTTTGATTAACGATTCCCTTCAGCTGCTGAGAGAGGACAGTGGATTCTTATTTTAAAAGCTGGGAGATATTGTCCTATCCTAAGGCATTTTGATATGTCACAGCAACACCCAACAGATGGAAAGGGTAAATCAGAGAGAAACAAAGTGCTGAGACTAAATTCCTGAATAAAAAGTCTGTAATTAAACTCCCACAGTCTTCCTTTGGGGTTATCTTTTTTAATATGCTATTAAAAATATATTCCAGTTACTCATAAAAATATTTGGTATATTTATGAATATTTTCAGTCAGGATTTACAGAAAGCATCTGTTTCTGAAACGAGCTGCTCAGAAGTTATTTAATATTCCTAAATAAAAAAGCAAAATCCCTTTTTAGATGGAAAATTACATTGAGAAAACATTTAAATTTGTCTTTTCTCATAGACTATTACAGCAAAAGCAGGGTTCTCACCACAGACGACGTCTATTTATGTCTGCTATAATGACTGACATAATTTTAGGTAACACATGTAACGTCTGTGACAGACCACCTGGAAGTGTCATTTGCTGTAAGTGACAGAATTTTGTGGGTTACTAAGTGTAGTCCCAGTGAAGGCCAGTGCAGACTGAGGTTGCAGCTTTAAAGAGTAGGGGTAACAAAATGGGCTGGCTGAAGTCCATATTTCGAAGCTGACACACAGAGTGTTGAAAAAAAAAAAAATGTTCAACAGCTTTAAAAATGCAGTAATTTATTTAATTGTCTAACTATGGACTTGTATGCCCAATTTTTAGGGTGCAAAGTTTGTGGCTATTGGTCTTTGGGCTGTGGGAAGCACGGTTCTTGATGGCTGGAGGGGGGCAGTTCTCAGCATCCCGTTGGAGATGTCTGTATTTTTCTTCTCAGTTTGCTATCATTTTTTTCTTCGTTTTTCAAATTCTTCTGTATAAATGCCTACTACAAAACAGATGGCTGCACTTCAGTGGTGGATGAAGTGCTGCCTTAGATATCTAATTTATAACCTTAAATGATCAGAAGCTATTTTTTAAATGGCTGATTTTGGTGAAAGCAGCCCAAATCACTTAACTGTCAGACTTTACATAACGGTACCATGGCTTGAACTAAAAGGGAAAGTCCTTTAGTGTTCCTCCTTTCTGAGAGTCGTTGTTCAACCTAGTCATGTCTCATGCAGTACTGAAAAAGATTAATTTTCTTTAACCTACATGTCTGTTTTTGGTAGCTCAGGTAAGTTGAGTTGAACCCGGCTTGTGGGCAGGCTGAAGTAGATTGCAACTCTGTGAGACTGCGGGTTGATTGATGGAGCACCTTCAGGATCCCTCACACGACAAAATGATATAAAACTCTGATCAAAAAATACCAGCAGATTAACTTTATGCTGGCAGTCTTTTTGCTGGGTGGGAGTTTGCTTCTTACGCCACTGCGAGCACAGATGATATAAAAAAGTCGAGGTTGTTGTAAGAATGTTGCAGGCTCTTGATGACTAGAAATGCAATGAATATTTGCCTGAGATGGCTCAAATTTACATTGAGACGGTGCACGAAGCTGGTGTTGAAGACTGCAAAATGAGTAATGAGTGAATGATTAATGGCAGACTCTTTCTATTTGAAAGCTTAGCTGGGTTCTGGAGCTCTTGCTTGTTTACCTGCAGATGAGAACACAAATGGTGTATGAAGAGGGTAAATTATTAACTTTATTTTTGTGGTAGGAATTACTGGCTGCTGGGATTGACAGAAATATTTTTGCATTCTCATTCCGTGGACAAACCACTCCTCTCTCAGCGAGCTCAGATTTTCTTGTAACTTTCTTGTGTTCGTAATCAAGCAGCTTATAATTTGCATTGGGCTTTATACA
>JAHREE010000499.1:80397-110893 GCA_033628505.1 Tringa tobata
GAGAGCCTGGCCCAGGTTGGCCAGAGAAGCTGTGGCTGCCCCATCCCTGGAGGGGTTCAAGGGCAGGTTGGAGGGGGCTTGGAGCAACCTGGTGTGGTGGGAGGTGTCTCTGCCCAGGGCAGGGGGTGGAACTGGGTGGCCTTTAAGGTCCCTTCCCACCCAAACCATTCTATGATCTCATGCAGAGCAGAACGGGAACTCTTAAAATGACTACTGAGAGTGGTACTGGCAATATTATTAACTGCAAATATTGGCTTTTTAGAGCATGATTGTGAACCCCTGAACCCAGGACCATGCTTGTAAATTATATGGGTTTGTTAAATTCGTATGTTCATGCAAGCGAACCCTTGTTGCACTAGCAAACTGAGATCAAAGTATTTTTTACCTTGCCTTCTGTTAAGGAAATGAGTTTTGATCAGGATGCTTGGAATTCTGCAGTTTCTCTGTGTAGTAAAATTAAGTCTTTCTGAAGTCTTGCTCAGGTATCCTAAGTAATACCTAATAGTAAACATGAAGTCATGCTTGCAGATTCTTTTACTTTTATAGCTTTATATTTCAAGCATATAAAATAAACAATGCTTCTATTTCAAAGTGATTATATACATATATATGCATGATATATGTATATATATGCATATATGTACACTTAAGAATATCTCTTCTTCCATTTCCATATTATTAGTAGTGTAATAGATTAACACATTATTATATTTGGGCTCATATTTCTTCTATTTTAACATATGCGTATTTTTTAGACTGATTTTGATACTTTTATTATGGATTTCTTCTCATTTGTTCATATTTTTCTTATTCCACTCTCAACTTCTGCATTTCTTTTTCATTTTTCCTACACTGATAAATATTACCATGGGGAAGACAGTCAGCTCTGACCTCTCATGTCACCTTACAGACCCTCCAGGGATTTGCCATGCTGTCTCCATCTTTGACATCTCCTTGCAAATCTTTCATGAGTGGTCTTTAGTTATGAGCAAAATTCCTTTCATTTCCAGTAGGGTTTTTGCTGATCACTTTATGCATGCGCTGTATGTGTGTATATATATAGATATGTATTATTTTAGAATCATAAAATAATTTCTTAGGGTTTCTGATTTCATGCTTATTCCATTTTTTCGCTCCGTCACACTCTTTTCCCTCTTTGTTTGCTTCTATCTGTCATTTTTCCCTTTGAGCTTCTTCCTCACGTGCGTGTATATATATATATGTATGTATAGCATCTTGTGTTCCTGGAAAACATATGCATTGCAATTTTCCTCACTAACTTTTTTATTTCTACTGCTTGTAACGACAAACCACGTGGTTAGGTATGTCACTCTCTGCTGTATCTTTAGGACTCCTAATTATTTAACACAGACGGATGACCTTTATCTTTGGTGGCAAAAATTCTATGTAAATGGAGAATAAATCTTATGAAGAGCCATTGAAGGAGCTGGGACTGTTTAGTTTGAGGAAGAGTAGGCTGAGGGGAGACCTCATCACTCTCTACAATTACTTGAAAGGAAATTGTAGAGAAGTCGGTGCTGGTCTCTTCTCACAGGTAATTAGTGACACAACAAGAGGGAATGGCTTCAAGCTCCAACAGGGTAGGTTTAGACTGGACATTAGGAAAGAATTCTTCAGAGAAAGAGTGGTCAGAGACTGGAAGAGGCTGCCCAGGGAGGGGGTTGAGTCACCATCCCTGGATGTGTTTAAGAGTCATTTAGATGTGGTGCTGGGGGATATGGTGTAGGGGAGAACTTTGTAGAGTAGGGTTGATGGTTGGACTCCACGATCTCAAGGGTCTTTTCCAACCTGGGTGGTTCTATGAGTGACCAGCCTTTCACCAGACCTGCAAACTGCAGTGTTATGCCTAAACCCTGTACCATCCTGCACTCGAATTTTTGGGGACCCCTCACTTGCTCCCATGCTGGAGCCTGGACACGGAATGAGACATCTGGTAGAAGTCTCTCTGGGACCAATGGTTAACTCAAAGCATAATATTAAAAAAGCCTCCAAACTATTCACTCAGAGGTGTTACATCCCAGGGAAAAAAATGCTCAGTCTCTTCACTTGAGCCCCTTTCTTTCTCTGAAATGTTGGATGTGTTTTGGTCACCCACAGATATCCCTCACTGCCTTAGAGAGGCACCTTGAGGACTGACTCACTGTCTTCTCAACAAACGTTTGGAATCTTTTCCATCAAAAGCTCTATGATTTAGGAAATCATCCACAGGCTTTCAGAGCAGTAATTACTGTTTTAGCCATCGTCATCTTGACTCAAATTCTTATCTTTGGCTACCCTTGTGTTTCCTCATTTCCTTTTTCTTACAGCCTCAGGCAGACTCAGATAGATGAGTCCTAAAAATGTAGATGCCTCTTCTTGACTGTGTAGGAAAGAGCTTTTACGTGCCCAGATCTTGGCAACGGTAGCTCTCAGTAAATGTGATGAGAGAGGCTTGAGTATGTTTTTTCGTAGCAAGAGCAAAGCCTCTCGGAGCACTCTAAATAGAAAACCGAGTTATGGAATAATTAGGAAATGACTGTTATAACTCAAATTGTGTGTGTATCTGGTGAGGAAGGATTACAGGGAACGGGGAGCTCTGTGATTTCTTTGGTGAGTGTGTTCGCATAAAATGCAAAGTGTTTTCAGAAATGCCAGTCGATGCTGAGTTCTGGCTGGCAAGTGATAAATGCTCAGTGTATTTTTCCTGCTGTTAATGCCTTTTTTTTTTTTTTTTTCCTTACCAGCTGGAACGTAACCTTATGCAATGATTAAAACTTTTTTAGCATGTTCTTAAGGGCTTTTTTTGACTTAGGCTTAACCCACAGTGTATGCTTCCTTGCAAAGGATAAGAATATTCTATGAATATTCTATTTGATGTTTTTGAGTTAGTGTAGAAATTCTGGCGGGGAAAAATATTTTTTAATTGTTTTTTATTTATTAATTAAAATCCCTTAGAATTTTCAGTGTATGTGTTTCTGCAATAAACCAAGGAACAATTTCTGCTAGTAGGAAGAATTCTGTAAATCTTAAGAACTATCGAGTCTGCAGTAAAAGTAGCATTTATACTGGGTCTAACTTAATCTGTAGGAATGTGATCTCTGCACGTGGATCCTTATACCTAAATCTATTTCTCTGTTTTCAAAACCTGGGCCTCATTTGGTATTCTGATATGTGCATCGATACCAATTTTTATTTTATTTTCCACTCTGAATTTTTAGAACAAGCATCCCTGTCAGCTGTGTTTAGTCAGATTGCCGTACCTGTGCCGTATTTACCTTGAATTTTTTCTCTTGAATTTTGCGGAATCGAAGCACATATTCGTGCTTTGGATCTTTAACAGATGTTAACATTTTGAATCCCTCGGCCGGGATGGATTCTCTGGGTTAAGCGAAGCGGGTACTGAAAGGTCACAGCAGGCAGCTGACACATCTACTGATACTTGTGCAGCAAAACCTTTCTCCATGAAGCATTTTTTTTCTTTAAATAAATGCAAGTGAACACTTCAACATGTTGAGAAAGATAGACAGAATACTTAGGGACTGTTAGAGCTAGAATATTATGACTGTCCCGTCTGTAAGTGTAATGACTCATAAAGGACTTAAGAGAAAATACTTGTGAATTTTTTGTGTCTAGAATAGCAATTTCTAGTAATGAGAGTTTAATAAAAGAGACTGTCAAAATGTACCCACTTAACCACTCTGAACCCATGAGTTTTACAGAAAGATATAAACAGAAATTACAGATAACAAAAATGTTTATTCCATTGACGGCACAAAATTACTCATTACCCCACTTATAGAATGCTTAAACTCCCCAGATTGGTTCATGCTGTGCCTGGTGCCATTGGATACTCCCTGGCTGACACTGCTAGATTCCAGGGTACTTATTTTTACCACCCCGTTTCCCTCCATACAAAATATTTAAAAAAACAAAGATCTTTATCTTGCAGATGGGTCAAAATGGCAAGAAAAAAAGCCATATTCTTCTTGTACTCTTTTTTCTTCTTTTTTTTTTTTTTTTCTGAACAGCTGACATCTGCTTGCAGTCATTTCTGGCATGGAACAAAGGCTTCCGACACCGTGTTACTTAATTCTCAAGATTGTGTTAAATATTTCAAGGCTCTTTGTCGTATGCAGTGGAAGCCAATCCCACACAGCGCTGCTGGAAATGACAAATCTCTTTCTATAAGTGTTTCCCTTGTGACATCGTCTGAGAATTTTGACGTGTGGGTTTTCCTCAAAATGGAGGCCTCTTACTACAACTACTAAACACAGACTTTTACTGTAAATTATTATTCTCCCACAGCTTTGATTACCGCAATAGTGGCATTAGTAAATCTTCAGCTAGGTGTTGAGAGACACAAATACATTTTCCATTTCATCTTTTGGCGATCCGTGAGACTTAGCTGTGATACCAGACACCCTGCGAAACCTCTTTGCCAATAGTGGAAAAAAAATATGTAATTAAAATAAAGCAAGGCAAAGAGAGCTGATAATTGAAATGTTTAGAACTGGAAAGTAGTCCAGATTGTAGCATGAGTCTAAATAGCCTGATTGCTCTGTAGCAAGTACAGAATTAAAAAAAACAACTCCCCCTCCTCACCCCCTCCCAAAAAAACCCCGACAATAAACAAATGCTTCAGCAAAACGGGTCTTTGTGTTCTCAGAGGGTGGGATTTGAGGGTTAGCTCTACGTCCCGTTGTGCTCCCATCTAAGTTGTAGAAAGGGGAAGCAGGTAGACCCAGTCCAGTGCCACTTAGGCAAAGGTGACCAGAACGTAACCTGAGCGTAACTAGAAGGGTGAGAAAGTGCTTTTCATCCTCTTGATTCAACGGTTGTGAGGCTGCACCTGGACCATTGTGTCCATGTTTGGATTCCCAGTGTGAGGGAGTTGTTAATGCAGTAGAGTGACCCTACCAGGTGACACTAAAATGAATGAAGTTTAAAATATACAAGGATAGATCGGTTTGTTCAGTCAAAAGAAAACTAAATGGGGATCTGTTGCCAATTACCTAGTGACGGAGCTGNATTAAAATAAAGCAAGGCAAAGAGAGCTGATAATTGAAATGTTTAGAACTGGAAAGTAGTCCAGATTGTAGCATGAGTCTAAATAGCCTGATTGCTCTGTAGCAAGTACAGAATTAAAAAAAACAACTCCCCCTCCTCACCCCCTCCCAAAAAAACCCCGACAATAAACAAATGCTTCAGCAAAACGGGTCTTTGTGTTCTCAGAGGGTGGGATTTGAGGGTTAGCTCTACGTCCCGTTGTGCTCCCATCTAAGTTGTAGAAAGGGGAAGCAGGTAGACCCAGTCCAGTGCCACTTAGGCAAAGGTGACCAGAACGTAACCTGAGCGTAACTAGAAGGGTGAGAAAGTGCTTTTCATCCTCTTGATTCAACGGTTGTGAGGCTGCACCTGGACCATTGTGTCCATGTTTGGATTCCTGGTGTGAGGGAGTTGTTAATGCAGTAGAGTGACCCTACCAGGTGACACTAAAGTGAATGAAGTTTAAAATATACAAGGATAGATGAGTTTGATCAGTCAAAAGAAAACTAAACGGGGATCTTACTTCTGTTGCCAACTACCTAGTGACGGAGCTGGACCCTTCCTGGAGGTACACTGTTAAGAGAATGAAGAGGACACAAATTGCAACAACAGAAAATCTAATTAGATATTGAATATCCACACCTCAAGTGTTGTGTCCAGTTTTGGGCACCTCAATACAAGAGGGATCTGGAGGTGCTGGAGTGCAGAGGAGGGCAACGAAACTGGTGAAGGGCCTGGAAAATAAATCATATGAAGAGAGGCTGAAGGAGCTGGGACTGTTTAGTATGAGGAAGAGGAGGCTGAGGGGAGACCTCATCACTCTCTACAACTACTTGAAAGGACACCATGGAGAGGTTGGTGCTGGTCTCTTCTCACAGGTGATTAATGACAGAACGAGAGGGGATGGCTTCAAGCTCCAACAGGGTAGGTTTAGACTGGACATTAGGAAAGAATTCTTCACAGAAAGAGTGGTCGGGCATTGGAATAGGCTGCCCAGGGAGGTGGTTGAGTCACCATCCCTGGATGTGTTTAAGAACCGTTTAGATGTGGTGTTGGGGGATATGGTGTAGGGGAGGACTTTGTAGAGTAGGATATATGGTTGGACTTGATGATCCCAAGGGTCTCTTCCAACCTAGATGATTCTATGATTCTATGAATATTTTTTTTCACCATGAGAGTGACCAAATGTAGGAACATGTTTCCTGGGGAGGCTCCGTGTGGAATCTCCTTCCCTGAAGTTATTAAAACTCAAATAGACAAGTCTCTGAAGAAGCAGATCTCACTGGAACTGATGGGAATCAAGGATTGGAAGAGATGCTCTCCAGGGGGTCTCTTCTGGGACCTAGCTGTGATTCTATGTTATAATGCCTGTTGTCTAAGGAAAATATGTGATGGCTGCTTTGACAGGTCAACATTTGTGAACGTTTCTGAATAGTGCTAAGTAGGTATTACCTAAAATGAGTAAGGAAAAATCATCACAAGTGCTGAACCCTAGTACTCTTCTGTGAAAACAGCTGGCTTTGCACTTATTATGCTTTCTAGTGGTTTTTTCTGCGCATACTCAAACGCGTATGTGGTCAGATAATCTCAGTGAGATGACCAACAACTCGAAAGTTCAAGTGAAGGCCCTGGCACAGGAGTCAGGCTGCTTTTTGCAGCGTAGATTGTTCTGCCAGGGGACTCAGAGCTACCTCAGAAGTCAGGGTTGCAAACGACTGCACTGATTATTGATTAAATGGGGAACTGCATAATTGCTTCCCCACAGATCGTGATTAATTTGATGTTAGTGGTTGAATACTGCTACAGGAGCATAAAAAACCCATAAAATATGGGTTATGCCTTCTGGGTTGATTAACACTGGGATTTTTTCGCGGTACAGAAGCTATACACACACACATAAATGTAAATAAAGTAATTTGTTTTAATTCCATTGTGCACAGATATTTACATTTACATTTATATATTTACATTTATAAGGAGGCTTTGAAAAGTTAAAACATGAAGAGGAAGCATACAAGAGAGGTAGGACCAGGGACGGGTGATCTGGGAAGAACATGGAGACACTGTCCAAGTGTGCATGGGGACAGGGTTAGGAAAGTCAAAGTCTACCTGGATGTGAAGCTGGAATGGGACAGGAGGGGCAACAAGAAAGGCTCCTACAGATTTATCAGCAGCGGAAGGAACATCAGGGAAAATGCGGGCCTTCTACTGACTGTATCTGGGGCTGGGATGACAAAGGATATGGAAAGGGCTGATGTCCTCAACATTTTCTTTACTTCAGTCTTTTACATAAGACTGGCCTTTGGGAATCAGATCACAGAATGGTTAGTGTTGGAAGGGATCTTGAAGATCATTGACTTCCAACCCCCCTGCCCCTGGGATCAGTGAGGAAGTCTGAAGCAAGAAAGACTTACACTCAATGAAGGGTCATCAGGTTATAGAACATCTAAATACATTGGCTGTATATAAGTCTGATGGACTCACTCGTGCTGAGGAAGCTGCCCAAGGTCATCGAGAGGCTGCTCTTGATCGTATTTGAGAGGTTGCAGTTACTGGGAGAGGTTTCTGAGGGCTAGAAGAGAGCACGTCAGCCTTCTGTGATGGCATGAATGGTTTGGTGGATGAAGGGAGTGTAGTGGATATCGTTTGTTTTCACATTAACAAGGCTTTCCCCAATACGTTACATCCTCATAGACAAGCTGAAGAAGTATGGACTAGAGTAGAGACTGAGGTGGACTCAAAAGTGGCTGAACCACAGGGCTCAAGGGGTTGTGATATAAGTGGCATGAAGTCCAGGTGAATGGTGGTATATCTCAGGTTTGATGCTGGGTCCTACTGTGTTTAATATCTTCATTCATGACTTGGATGATGGGTCAGAGTGCACCCTCAACAAGTCTGGAGATGATACAAAACTGAGATGATTAGTTGATGGATCAGGGGGTCATGATCCCATTCAGATGGATCTTAACAGACTGGAAAAATGGGCCAATAGGAATCTCATGAAGTTCAGCAGTAGGAGATGCCACGTCTGGTACCCGGGGAGGAATAACCCCAGGCACCAATACATGTTGGAGACCAAGTGGCTGGAAAGAAGTTTTGCAGAAAAGGACCTGGAGGTCCTTGTCAAAAGACTGAATGTGAACCAGAAGTGTGTCCCAGTGGCAAAGGCAGACGAGCCCTCTGGACTGCATTAGGAAGAGCATTGCCAGCAGGTTCAGGACATGATTCTTCCTTTCCGTGGTAACAAACAAAAAGAAGAAAAGAATGCGATGAAAATAAAATATGTATTACCTAGAGGTCTGATTGCACACCTAAGAGGCAGCTTCCGCAGTGTAGATGTTTTTAAAATTAATTTATGAAATGCTAGTGGAAGATGTTGTTCTGTTTTGGGAGGATCTGTGTTTGGGTGATTTGGGAATGCTGAGCTTGTAGGCGCGTGGCTGGTGATGTCCCGACCCTGGAGTGAGGGTGCTGTGCTCAGGCTCCTAAGGTAGTTCTTTGGGGTGTATGATGAAGTGGTCCTAGAAGTCAGTGCTCTGAGTGAGGGGGACACATAGATTTGGGTAAAGGGGAAATACAGAAGAACAGGATGTCTCTGATGCTCCACCGCTTTTGAGAGCTCAGGCACCTGCTTGCAGCCCTGAAACAAGCCCGTGCAAAGACCACAGAATGGCACCCCTCCAGTTCAGGATGTGATTAGAAGTTACTGCTGTCTGTAAACGATGCTGGTACTTGCTTTTTATACAATAGTCCTAAGGTTAGAGCATTTTCCTCAGATTTGAGAAACTTTGTCTCGGCCTCCTTGGTTTATCTCATAAGATGTGATAAAAGCCAATATATTTGTCCAATATAAACTGAAATGCAAACGTCAAAAAACTTTAAAGACGATTTAAAAAATACAATATAAAATTATTTAATTTTTATTTTGTATTTTTGTCACCCTTGCAGTGATTTTGAGGTCCTCTGCAGAATGAACAATAACTTAAGTTCCAAACCATGGCAGGGGGGCTGGAACTAGATGATCTTTAAGGTCCCTTCCGACCCAACCCATTCTGTGATTCTATGAAGTCATGCATTGCCCCTCGTTCTTGGCCTCTTAATCTGAAACGTGCATCAGCTTTCAAAAAAAGTCTCATTTTGTGCTAGATTTGCTCAGATTACAACTCTAATTATGATATCTATTAATCTATGATAATTCGGTTGGCACCGTCTGCATGCTGATGTATCCCTACAGCCTCAGACATCTCGTTACACATACCAAATATATTATTAAACTTTGTCCTTTTAAACTCTGTATTTAGTTATGAGCTGGCAATTAAATATTTCTGTTGCATCATTATAATAATGCCCCCAGCAAATAGAGGGACTGAAGTGTCACATATAAAATAATGTTTTTCCATATTTACTTCGATTTTATTAAATCTCTTAGCAGTCAACAAGTCTGAACTTGCTCGTTGGCATTTTGTTTCGTGACATGAAGGATAAGGATAATTAGGAATATGGTTTTCTAATGTCTCCACTGCTGCAGAATTAAATGACTGTCTGAACACTTCGCAGGAGGGAAGATCACTGTATTTATTCTTACTTACTATGCACTCTGTCTGTTAATATAATACATGATATAAATATTTAGAAAACTGTTCTCCTGCTTTATACCTGGATCTTTAGAGTGGTAGAAATCTCTCTGAATCAGGTGCTTTGGTTGTCTTGTGACTCCATCATTTCTTACCTTCTGTTTATCACCTAGCATCTTTGAGAATGCTGTCAGTTTCCCCAGTGTTTCAGTCTGCAGGAAATATTTAAAGCGTAAACATCCTGAGTCACATGTATTTGACCTGCTTTTGTATAAATGCGCTCAGAATATCGTATTTCCACCCAGTATTTACAAGCTTCAGCAGCAGTTAGAGCCAATACCCCAGCGAGCGCTGTGGGAATTAGCGGGGTTCAGGAATTTCTTGAACTGAAAATCTCCCAAGATCACAGGTTTCACAGAAAAGATTTCTTGTAGGAACTGCAGGAAACTACTTTGCTTTTCTTTTAATCTTTGGGTAGCGATGCTGGGAATCTCCAGGTGACTTCGCTGGAGAGAGCCTAACAATTTTGGCTGCCTCAAATGCAGGTGCAGTTACACCTCGGAAGGCCTTAGACAGAAGGTCTAAGCTAGACAAAAGGCAAAACAGATTTTTCATTCTGCTTCCGAGCTGATTTTAGGATGGAGTCTAAAATAACTTACGGCTTCGAGAATCTCTTTCAGTATATAAAGACACAAATAGGCAGCTCCTACCTCTCAGGTCCATGTCCTATGTCACTACCACAGGATAAATCCCAGTCCTTGAAACTGCCTCGCTGTTATCCCAGAATTCTATTTGTGAGAATGAAACAAATCTATGAGATTAACTAATAAAAGGAAAATAGCACATACTATGGTGTCCCCAGGTGGAAACTGTTTCAGGAACTGATTTTTACTTGTGCAAAGTTGGAGATTAATATTATTTTGGAATCTTACATGTGAAGGTGGCAAGACCCTGGCCCAGGTTGGCCAGAGAAGCTGTGGCTGCCCCGTCCCTGGAGGGGTTCAAGGCCAGGTTGGAGGGGGCTTGGAGCAACCTGGTGTGGTGGGAGGTGTCCCTGCCCAGCGCAGGGGGTGGCACTGGGTGGCCTTTAAGGTCCCTTCCCACCCAAACCATTCTGTGATTCAAGTTTTTCTGGACAACATCAGTCCAAAAATATTTGTTATGTTTATTTATGAGCGTGACTGAACTTCCTAGCATTATTTTGGTGTGTTTCTTTCTGCAGATGTCACTCAGTCATCAAGATTTTTGTTTCAGAAACATAAATCATGCAAATGGTAACTCCAGAGGTCAGCTCTAATCCGTACTGAGGACGACTTTCTAGAATGCGTTTAAAGATTCCTGATCAAAATGTTTGTCTTTTGTGAAATGAGGGAGTGTGATCCTAATATAAACAAAACATTAAACTAAATGGATTTCAAAACCTAAAGATTAGGCATTATTTGAAGTGTGACATGGTTACCAAATCGCAGCTGGGGCTTTGCTGTTGTCAGTAGGAAAAAAATGTCATAGAATTCAAAAACATGCAATTTAGAGTCAAATATTGTTGTCTGGCCTTATAGAACGTGGATGTTGGAACAGGGAATTCTCAAGAAATTATAGTGATTGAAGTGTAGGGCTTTTTATGCCCTGTAAGTGATGGAATGAGTCATTGCGTGTAACCCAAAGTTACACCCAAAGGAAAGTTGCCTACATATACTTAAATTGTTTGGTATTATTAATTTGGGAACCGAGTTGTTTGGCTTTCCTGTGTGGCAGCAGCTGGGAACTTGCCCTGAAGTAGAATTCAAATGGCAAAAAGAAAAGTACGTGGTGACAAGTTTAGCAGTAGTTTGAGGGCTGCAGTTTTTGATGTGAGGCCTCACCTCGAGTGCTGTGTTCAGTTTTGGGCCCCTCACCACAAGAAGGACATTGAGCTGCTGGAGCGTGTCCAGAGGAGAGCCACCAAGCTGGTGAGGGGTTTGCAGAACAAGTCCTATGAGGAGAGGCTGAGGGAACTGGGCATGTTTAGTTTGGAGAAGAGGAGGTTGAGGGGAGACCTCATTGCCCTCTACAACTCCCTGAAAGGAGGTTGGAGAGAGGTGGGGGTTGGCCTCTTCTCCCAAGGCAATAATGACAGGACCAGAGGAAATGGGCTGAAGTTGTGGCAGGGGAGGTTTAGATTAGATATTGGGAAGAATTACTTTCCTGAGAGGGTGGTCGTCATCCCTGGAGGTATTTAAGAAACATGTAGACATGGCACTTCAGGGCATGCTCTGGTGCCTGAGGTTGTCAGGTTGGGTTTTTTGTATATGTGTATGTGTGCAGTTGGACTTGATGATCTCCAACCATGAGATTCTGTGATTCTGTCTGGAATCTTTCATGGGCCCTGGTGTAGTGGTCAGATGGGTTATTGGAAGTCATATCCCAAGGACAGGCAGAATAACTGTGATGGGAGGCAGCTGGAAGGTGTGTTCTTAAGCATTGTGATATTATGCTTTAAAATGTTATGTATCTCTTGCTGTGGTGAGTTGAACCCAGCCAGAAGCAAAGTCCCCCACCCCGTCGTTTTCTCCCTCTCCCCAGCAGGACAGGGGAGAGAATCAGAAGGGCACAAGCGAGAAATGCTCATGTGTCAGGACTAAGTTTAATAAATGAAGAAAAAAAAACCCATGAGGTTGCCCCATTGCAAGGGCAATCTCTCTTCACCTCCCACCAGCAGACCGGTTGTTGTATGAGGGAGATGCCCACAAAAAACCCTGCAGATGATACCCTCACTGGGGTCCCGGGTCCTGACAGAACTGAGCCAACGGCTGAGTACCGAGGTGCTTGGTACCCTGGAGGGGTTCAGGTTGGAGGGGGCTTGGAGCAACCTGGTGTGGTGGGAGGTGTCCCTGCCTGTGTTAGGGGGGTTGGAACTAGATGATCTTTAAGATCCCTTCCAACCCAAACCATTCAATGATTAGTTGCGAGGTGGAGGTGATTTTGGACTGCCCATCACCGAAACCACTGGTGGCTGTTCCATGCTGAAATATTAAATGCTGATGGGGATGGGATGCCTTTGGGCTCAGGAAATTGCCGAGGCGGGGAGGACTGGGGTTTTCATTTCAGGAGTTCAGGGAGGTTTAGACTCCCCAAATGTTTTTCTTGCTTTGTGCCCGAGTCCCTAACTGTGAAAAATGAAACTGTTTAATGAATAGCTGTTAACACTCTAAGAAGGGAATTGAAAATCCTAAATTATTCGCTGAAGAATTTTAGAGCCTTACTAATTCTGAGGTTAAAATCCATTTCTGATCAGGCGTGTTATTAAGTGTCTATTGTGGAGTACTGATAAGGTACAAAAGATTACCTTTTAAATTACTGCATTTTAACCTATGAATGCAGTTAACACCTGGGGACTTCTTCACTTTCTGTGAGAATGAAAAAGCCTGCCAATGAAATGATTGGTTTTATGAGCTAAACTGCAGAATTAATGCTTTCATTTTAATGAGGATACGTATATTAAAAAAAAAAAAAAGCATTCAAGTCAATTCGTGCAGCGTGGTTCAAGGTGAAACAATGCTATTGTGCTCCTGGAAGCTTTTCTGTTTCTCCCCTTTCTGTGAAAAGGCTGATGGCCAGGGCTTGCATTTTTGGCCACCCAAGCTCTGATCCTGCAGGAAATTGTTCCCTTCTCCTAATGAAGTCAACAGAGCAGCAGTTAGAACTACACAGAATAGGTGTTACCTTGTCAGCTGCTTCCTAAGGAAAGTTAATTTCTTCCAAACTCAGATTCAATATCAGATTTTTTTTATTTTTTTATTTATTTTTTTTTAAATCCTGATTTCACAAACAGGTATAGGAACTGTAAAGTGTTCATCCTTTGTGTGGAAATTAAGATTAATTCTTATTTGAGACTGCTGTGAGCACTCCTAAGTAAAGGTTCTATTGTGCTATATACACAAAAGGGGGCCTGAATTGTGGCATTTAATTATAAAGATGAGTGAATAAAAGTATTTTTTGAGTTCATGGGATTTTTTTTTTTTTTAAATGAAATGTTGGTTTCAATCCCAACTCGTTCATAGGTCATTTCTACCTACCCACTCACATAAACTGAAAATTCTGACAGTCTGATCAGGGGAATGTGAGGAATCACAGTTTCAAAATAAAATCCCACAGCTGTTTAGCTAAATTGCAGCTTTGTGTTAATAGCAAAATTCAAACAGAAAACAAATCAATTTAACTGATCAGCCTTGAATTTCCAGTCTGGAAACTCTAATATCTGGGGTGTGGTGGAGGATAAGACCAGACTCAATGGAGATGAGATCCAGAAATCGCACCTCGAGACCCTACTTTTGAGAGTGCAACAGAAAATTCACCTGTAGTGGCTGAGGAGAACCAGAATGGCTGCTTCAATAAATACAGCATTTTCTGGTGAATTTTTGTTTCATTTACAGTTTTCATCATACTTTTTTATAACTCTAAATGTGTCACATGTGCATATGTAATAATGACCTTACAGAATTGTACAGGAATTCTTAAAGCAAAACACCCTTGCTCCCCAAACAAAAGAAGAATACATAGGTAAGGGATGTCTGGGCTGTTTGTTTCCTGCATAACTACAGAGTAAAAAAAAGTTATTTTAATGACCTTTAGTATAGTATGAAGGGGGACAAGGTGTATCTGTGTTCACCATTGGGTTGACCACAGTCAGCAGTTGAACACCCACAGGGCCATTTGCTCCTCCCCAGCAGGACAGTGGAGAGAATAGGAACGGCAAAAGTGAGAAGACCTGTGGGTTGAGCTAAGGACAGTTCAAGAAAGTGTAGGAAAAAAGAAAATAACCAAATGATGCAAAGGCAATCACTCACCACCTCCCATAAAATGAGCAGGGTCCTGCCCGTCTCTGAGCAATGGCCACCTTGGAATCCCAGACTCTGTCCCCCATCTCTTTTTTCTACCCCAGGCTGAGTATGACGTTATTTTTGAGCATGATGTTACGTTGTATGGAATATCACAGAATCACAGAATGCTGTGGGGTTGGAAGGGACCTCTGGAGATCATCTCCTCCAACCCCCTGCCAGAGCAGGGTCACCCACAACAGGTCTCACAGGAACGTGTCCAGGTGATCTTGAATGTCTCCAGAGCAGGAGACTCCACCACCTCTCTGGGCAGCCACTGCCAGGGCTCTGCCACCCTCACAGCAAAGAAGTGCCTCCTCATGTTCAGATGGAACTTCATGTGTTCCAGTTTGTGCCTGTTCCCTCTTGTCCTGTCACTGGGCACCACTGAACAAAGACTGGCCCCTTCCTCTTGAAACCCACCCTTTGAGTATTTAGAAGCATTGATTAGATCCCCCCTCAGCCTTCTCTTCTCCAGACTCAAAAGACCCAAGTCCCTCAGCCTTTCCTCAGCAGAGAGATGTTCTAGTTCCCTCATCATTTTTGTGGTCCTCACCAGCAGCTCTCTGTCCTTCTGGAACTGGGGAGCCCAGAACTGGACCCAGTGCTCCAGATGGGGCCTCCCCAGGGCAGAGCAGAGGGGGAGGATGACCTCCCTTCACCTACTGGTTATTTTCGTCACACATCAATATCCCTTTGGCCAAATCAGGTGAGCTGTCCTGGTTGTGTCCCTTCCATCTTCTTGCCCATCTCAGTCAACTTGCTTGTGAAAATTTTCACATCTGTGAAGCTGATTCTTTGGAGCAGTTATTACATTTATTTTACTCCCATTTTGAGGCTAAATGCAAATTAATTAGAATACACTGGATTTTTGGCTCTCAAATGCAAAAAGCAGAAATTTGGCAGTGTGCTCTGAAAGGGTGGGTTGATCTTTGCTTGCACTAGGGTGTCTCTACAGTTTCGTCTTGTGTCGTCTTCAGTTGTCTTTTCTCTCTAACTGTTCTCAGAAAAAAACCATTTTGACCTTTTATATCTGTCAACATTTTTGTTTAGAGATTTGGAATGATGGGTTCTGAGGAAAGTTGTTTTTCTGAAAACCTTTCTTCAAATGCTTCTTGAGACAGCAAGAAAACCAATCTGTTGCCTAAAATTTTTTATTCTTGTGACTATTTAAGGAAAAATGTTCTTATTCTTTTTTTATTTAATATATTTTAAATCTATTTATGCACATTGCTATATTATGCATACTTTATTGATGATTCTTTCTTATCAATGTTAAGATCCTATTTCCATTTAGTGTATAAATGCTCAGGTAGCAGAGGACCACACTGGACCTCAGTGCTCTGAGACCACTAATAGAGCAAGCCCTGAGGTTGTAATGGGTGGAGATTCTCAGATAAATTTAGTAGATTGAAAAGATAAAAGGCTGTAGAAGTAGTTGTTTAAGGTGCATATCAAGGATAACACCTGATAAAAAGAATTCTCAGTTTACTGCCTGGCAAGCTACTGGCATCTTCAAATGTCCTTGCCTTGGAAGCCTCTGGAGATGCTATTGTGAGGTAGATGAGTTAAAAATGCAGGTGACAAATGTCTACTAGTCACTCTCTAGCTCCCACCTCAATAGAATAATAAGAAATTACTGGTTTTCTTCTCTTTTTCCTCGGGTAGCCTGTAGCGGCTGGGTCTTGCTGATGGTGCAGGTCTGTAAAGGTTCTGAGTCCAGAAGAGAAATGAATCCCAATAACCAATGTGTTATAGCCATTGTAAAATAACTTCTGTCGCTTAGGTCACTGGAGATACAGTTAGGATCTCTAAAATTCAGTTTGAGAAATATATTCCTGCAACTACTTCTCCCAAAATATTGCTGTTTTTTTTAGAAACAAGCTGCCAAGTTATTCCTCCCTCCATCTGCCTTTCATTCGGCAGTTTATAACAGAAGCTTTGGCCAGTGCGTGTTCTGCATCTTTCCATTGTCGTTTGGAAGGATGAGCTCTCACACTGGAATTTTTAATTGTGGGGGCTGCTTACATGTTTGCGGGCTTTTGGTGGCTGGCAGAAGGTTGCCTGGTTTTCTGAGGTGACCTGGTGTCCCGGTTTGAAGTGAAACAGAACGCACTTTCTGTTCAGTAATTTCACATTTTAGCTAGGCGTCCTCTATCTTTCTGAAATTAAGGGCATATTGTGGAGAAAACTGCTCTTTCTCAGAGTGATAAGACCAATATTTGTGCTAAATGCCAAGGAATGGTGTGCAGAGAGGGTCTTGCCTATACTTATTGCTATAACAACTAAGGTCAGCCAGTTTTCTTATTTGCCCCCTTATAGAAGGTCAGAAACGGAAAAGTGTAGAGGGGTCACACCTGTGGGGAGGAGGGGACAGGAGAGGTGACCCAAACCTGACCAACTGGGGGATTCCATCCCATCTGCCCCATGCTCAGTATAAAAGCTGAGGGATCAAAGGGTCAACATTCTTTCTTCAATGGCCAATGTCTGAAGAGGACCCTGTCTGTTCGTCTGCCTTTGATCCCCATCCGTGTGTCCCTGACTTCAGAGCTGGAACCCAGTTCCCAGCCATTGCTGAGTCCAGTCTGGGACTGCCTCAGTGCCTGCTGGTGACGTGATTGCCATCCTAGGAGCTTGATATGGTTTTGTGTGTATATATATATACACAATATATATATTGTATCTATTTCTTTATTTTTTTCTTTTTGATTTTAATATTAATTCTTCATTAAAGCAGTTTAGTTCATTCTAAACTCACGAATCTCCTTATCTCCTCCTCTCCTCTCTTTTCGGGGGAGAAGGGAGGGGGAAAAGGGCCATCTGTCAGTCTGGTTTTGGTAAATTTGGCCAAAACCACGACACTTGGCCGTACTCCAGTGGTGACTGTTGTGTGTTGCGAAGGGCACTGGGAGGTGATTTTCCCTTCAGCAATATAACATTTTTGCGGATTATGCCCTGTCACAGCCTGCCAATCTAGTTTAATTTTTCAGGCTCCAGCGTTGGGTACGCTGCCTTCTTCTAAGCAGGAGGCCAGCTTTGATTGGGGATCTACAGAATTAAAATCTGATTTGGTACTAGCTGTTCCACCTATGGGCTGGATTGAAGACGCCCTCTGATGGCTTTGAGGTGCGATGGAGGTCTGTGACGACGTGGAGGTCACACCTAAATTCACTTTACGGGGAAGGTGAGGCGATAGACTGGGTGCTGCTCCGTAGATGAGGAAACTTGGGTTTTTTTTTTTGGGGGTGGGGAAAGAACTCTGAATGCTGTGACATAAATGACAAAACACCCAGAGTAACATCCATCAAATGGGATGGCTGGCCGACACTCCAGAGGGCTGTGCCACCATCCAGCGTGACCTGAACAGGCTGGAGAGCTGGGCAGAGAAGAACTTAATGAGGTTCAACAAGGGCAGATGGAAGGTCATGGACCTGGGGAGGAAGAACCCCAGGCACCAATATAGGTTAGGAGTGGATCTTCTAGAAAGGACTACTGAGGAGAAGGATCTGGGAGTCCTAGTGGATGGCAAATTTTCTATGAGCCGGCGATGTGCCCTTGTGGCCAAGAGGGCCAATGGAATCCTGGGCTGCATAGGGAGAAGTGTGGCCAGCAGGTCAAGGGAGGTCATTCTCCCCCTCTGCTCTGCACTGGGGAGGCCACAACTGGAATATACTGCGTCCAGTTCTGGGCTCCCCAGTTCAAGAGAGACAGGGAACTACTGGAGAGAGTCCAGCATAGGGCAACCAAGATGATTAAGGGATTAGAGCACCTCCCTTACGAGGAAAGGCTCAAAGAGCTGGGGCTCTTTAGCCTCAAGAAGAGAAGACTGAGGGGAGACCTCATCTACGTTTACAAGTGTCTGAAGGGTGGGTTGAAGGAAAATGGAGCCAGACTCTTTTCAGTGGTTTCCAGCGATAGGACAAGGGGCAATGGGCACAAGCTGGACCATGGGAGGGCTCTCTTCAATCATCATACCTGAACCAGCACCACCACCCTCTCTCTGCCTCTCAGCCATCATTGTTAAATTCTGTGCTTTTTTTTTCTCTGGGACTCCCAGGAATGGCATGTTTTAGGTTAGAATTACCCAGGTATGTTTAGTAAACCTTGCCCCTAGCTGAAAGCTAAACGGCTTTATTCTCTAGATTTGCCTGTGAATACACTTACTAACCATGGAGATCTTCACTCCGTGGTACCGGAATCAGCAGAAACCTGAAGAGCACCCCTTGTGGAATATTCTATGAGGAATTTAAAATTCTCATGCTCAGTTTGAATGTGAATTTTATATACATGCATTTTTTGTTATGACAATGAGTTTTCTTTCTGCTGTTACAGTATTATTTTTATTTTAGATTTTGTTTTCTATTGAAGCATATCCTTTAATATTTGAACTGTGCTGCCAGTCACGTCTTAGTTTGTTCTTTATGTCTTTAACTATTTAACTTTCCACTTTTTTCATTAGAGAGTATATTTAGAACATGTAATTTCAGTGGTTTCTTTCGGGCTACACTGTAGATTGGCACGTTATTACTAGTTATGGCACGTTGTTACCAGTTATTGAGACAACTCAGTGACATGAAATTCATCTACAAATAGCTTTGGGAGATGCTCTGCTGGTAGGCTGATAAATATACCTTGTTGTTGTTAAATGATTGTTTAAAGCATTTTGAAAAAATACCATAACAGGAATTGAAGAAAATAAAGAGTACTGTGTGAAAAAATAGCAAAGAGATCACCAGCCTGAAGAGATAGAGATTTAAAACTATAAATTATACCAGCTCTACATTGGACCTGAAATTTTCATGAGGAAATCTCTGCCTATCTTGTCTGTTACTTGTCTTTTCTGGCTGTCTGGATGCTTGGGAAATGGCTATTACATGTGACCAGATTGTGCTGCCTAGAAACCGTAAGATTGTGATTGACAGACATAAGAAATAAAAACCCACCATCGGTCTATCGAGCTCAACTGACCTTGGGTTTCTTCCTAATTAGCCTCAGTGCCGTCTTTAACTTAAATAATTATCTGTTTCAGTCATCCACAGGGATTCTTCCCTACCTTTCATTAATTCGGAGGGCCATCCGTAAGGCTTTTGATCATATGTGTAATTGTCCAGCCTACTTCTAGGGATTTTGTGTGTTTTATCAAAGGGGGAAAAAGCCGAGGTCTAAGTATGATGCTTCCTTCCTTCTACACCAAAGAATTTGCATAACCGTCACCCAACTTTTAAGGTCTGTATTGCTGGTGAAGGAAAGAAGGGGTGCATGAAAGCAGAGTAGGAATGTTGATTTACTGAACAGTAAAAATATACAGGATTTGGCATCAAATACAGCTCCACTTCCTCTATACCCACAGAGAACAAAAAAAAAAAAAAAAAAGAGAAAAAACAGCAGTTAATATATTACATTTTTGGTGTAATAATCTCTAAGTGTAGTATAAAAATGAGGTGGGGATTTAGTCTGCACTGTGAATGAATCTTTTTAATCTGCATCTTAGCCTGAATATTGTAATGACTTCATTCTACAGCACTCTCCTGCTTCTACTGTAAGGTTTCATTAATGTGTTTTTTTAAAGAAACTGAGAGACGAGGCCATATTAGATTTCAGAAATTGAATTTGGATGAACCCAGATTTCAGAAAGCTGGGTATTTAATGCAATTTCCAGACTGCCTGTTTGACTGGCAGCCAAAGACATTGTGCTTTGTGGACGCTGAACAGAAAGCTGAAAAGGAATCTGTAGCCAAATCCCTCAGTTCACCTTCAGTCTAAGACATGACATATGCAACTTGCTAAGATCAAAAACTTAAGCAGCCAGACTTTGGAAAATGACAGGAGAAAATTTGTTTATGCGAACTTCCTTTGGTCTAGTTGCTGAGATGGGCCAAATCAGATTCATTGCAATGTCTTTGCAAAAGCTACTAAAAGATGAAATATCTTTTTCCTGCTAGACGTAGGTTTTAGGATTTCATCTCTCTGGGCTGCTTTAAAAATAATGTATGAGGTGGTAGAAAAGAGTAAGGAGAGTTAAAAGGACAAATATTTCCATGGAACTATAGAATGCATGGCACATTTTCATTTATAGAATAAAAAAAAAGAGGAAGGAGCAAGCCCCTGGAGGAGATGTAACGTATTCTTGAGCTGTTTGCTATCAGTTGGCAAATAGGCTTCCTCAGGAATTCTGGATGCACACTCTGTTAGAAGTTGGAGCTAATTATGTAGCTAGAGGTGGTTTTGTGCACTCATGGGTCTCATCTTCCTTCCCCTCTTTTGTATGCGCCTCATTTTCTCTCTTTTCCTTCTCTCCGAGTTCACTGGTTGCTGGGGACTTGAGAGTCCTTGCTCTTTAACATCTGCAACAAAATCCTTCTACGTTCTTCTGTCTCACCATTTAGATGACTCCTCCAGTCTGCAGCCTGAGCATCATGATGGGAAACTACGGAAGGTACATCCTTTTTCTGATGCCCAGTGCCAGAGTTCAGGGCTTGGCATCAGCAGAGAGAGACCATTGACCAGGGTCTCCAGGGATCCAAGAAAGCCATTAGAATCATAGAATCACATGGGGTTGGAAGGGACCTCTGGAGATCATCTCCTTCAAGCCCCCCTGCCAGAGCGGGTCTACCTCTAGCAGGTTGCACAGGAACTTGTCCAGGTAGGTTTGGAATGTCTCCAGAGAAGGCTGGAGACCTCTCTGGGCAGCCTCTGCCAGGGCTCTGCCACCCTCACAGCAAAGAAGTTCCTCCTCACGTTTAGGTGGAACCTCTTATACTCGTTTGTGCCCGTTTCCTCTTGTCCTGTCCCTGGGCACCACTGAAAAAGACCAGCTCCATCCTCCTGGCTCCCACCCTTTAAGTATTTGTAAGCATTGATTAGATCCCCCCTAAGTCTTCTCAAGACTAAAAAGACCCAAGTCCCTCAGCCTCTTCTCGCAGGAGAGATGCTTCAGGCCCTTCATCATCTTTGTGGCCCTTTTCTGTCCTCTCTCCAGCAGTTCCCTGTCCTTCTGGAACTGGGGAGCCCAGAACTGGACCCAGTGCTCCAGATGGGGCCTCCCCAGGGCAGAGCAGAGGGGCAGGATGACCTCCCTCCACCTGCTGGCCGCGCTCTTCTTGATGCCCCCCAGGATGCCATTGGCTTTCTTGACCACAAAGGCCCATTGCTGGCTCATGGTCATCCTGTTGTCCACCAGGACTCCCAGGTCTTTCTCTTCAGAGCTGTCACATTGACAAGGGTCTCTTTGGTCTCCACCAGCCTGGGCTGGAATGTCTATAAGATGGAGTGGGAACACTCTAGTAATATACAAAGCAGCTGGAACATGCTGTGTAGCAGTAAAAATAAGAGGTCTTTAAAGTTTAAGAAGTAGGTGCTGTGTATGTGGGAGTCTGAGCTTTCTTACAAGGTGCTTGTAAGCCACTGATGTCTTATAAGGAGGGATAAAGCCACAAATATTTCTCTGTTCCCAACTTGAAAAATGTCTGTTTTTTTTCCCACTCGGTCAAAAGCTAAAATCTCTGTAACAAAGAATTTAGGGGCTTATTTTATTCAGAGCCTAATTTTAACCCAGCATCTGAATGTAGTAAGACTCATACTGTGATATTGTCTTCCTGTTATTTTTCTGATAGTCAACAGGACAGAAGAAAGAGGCGCAGGGAAAGCACGGGTACAAGCTCAAAAAGAAGGGTTCAAAGGGGAGTATTTCAGCCTGAAGAGTAAAAAGTGGAGTTTGTCAAAGTGCCTGTTCAGCTTAAGGGACAAATACTCGGCTTGCTGCCAGCCCTAAATGCGTACTTAAGCAATCGTCCCAGCCAAAACCAGGGTATTGAGAAACTTCATGATGAGCTGAAAGCTCTATATTTCCTCTTTTTATTATGCCTTCAATATCCTAATGATCTCAAGTTATACTTTAGTTAGCAACATAAAACCTTAGTTAGATGGTTTGAGGGTAGTATTTGATGTAAGAGACTTATTACAACACTGTGGAAAAAAAAAAGGAAAAAAGGCAATTATTCTTTTTTCTCCTTGAGCCTGCTCTTTGCCTCTGTACATGAGTGAATTAGTGACAAATAAATCATCATGGAGTTTGCCCTAAATGCAATTCTCCAAATGTCTCCAGGCATTATCGTGAATTGCGCTATCACAACCTTAAGTTACCGGTTCTGTGCGTAATAGAAGCAGGCAAATAAAATACTATCACTACACATAAACACAGGAAAAAAAAAACCCAAATCCTTACTGATAATGATCACGAGTGACAGTTTCCTTCATGAGGTCCATACGCCGGGGTTTGAGCTTGTGGTGGTGCCACATCTCATTATGCAAAGTGATTGCAGCAAGGGAGAGCAAAACAAACGGAAAAGTAACATTCTCATAACACTGAGGAGCGCTCCGTTAAACAGAAGTGTTTTACTTCAGCTCAGGAGCATGCTGTGACAAAGACCACAAATAATTAAGTGGCTGAAATAAATGAAATTTGGGTGAAAAGCTCACCTGACTCAGTGTACGAGTAGTACGCGCTTTTAGCCCGTAGAGCTGACGAAATGGCTGCAGAAATATTAAGTCAAGAAACCTGAACAATATATTCTCTCAAATAACCAGTTATTTATAGTTTCTCAAAAATAACCCAATAAGAGAAATCAATTCCTCAGAAAAATGAATAAAAGCAACTCTGTTCTGCAGCTTAGTGAGATTGTGAAACCCAGCGTCGAACACAGAGATGGTCAAAATTCAAATGTCTTTTAATGAGAATTTTTAGACGTTACCTTTTTTTTTTTTTGGCCTTGCAGTGTTAGTGGAGTCTCCTGTAATGCCACCGAGCGTGCTCAAAGCCGTGCTTCTAGCTGGTGTCATGGGTTTGGTCGTGCTTCCTTTCCATTCGACCTCAGTATTGTGTCACTGGCAGAACTCCAGTTCGATTTCAGGAAAAAATTTCCACCTGTTGACTTTACCTCTTCTGTGGCATTTGTGACTTCAGCCGTTCTCCTGGCAGGTTTCAGCCTGGATGTTGTGGTTTTCTTATTGGTGGAAACTTTTTTTTGTCCTGTAGATGATCAGGAAAAAGATCAATCTTTTCCATGTGGAGAAAATACCTTCTTCTTTATCTTCTCAAATAAAGAAAATGATGGATAATTTAGGGCTACGAGAGACTAAGAGAGAGGGAGAGAAGCGTCTCTTGCTTGGGTCTCCATGTGAAGGCTCTCAGAAACCCCCAGTAAGCACCACTGGCTGTAGAGGAAATATGGACATTCAAGGTTTTACACAATGCCCTTTGTCAGGAAGCAAAGGATTATTGCCTCCATTCATCCATATCTAAGGTACTTTGATTATTGAAGTAAAAGTGCACCTTAGAAGAGTGCATCATGTGATATTCATGTATCTTGTGTACCATGCTTCAGTTAAACATACACTTTCTCCTGCTGTAAGTAGCCTAGCAAATTCTGAAATGTGTCCACACAACAAAATTTCTTATCACACTGTGGATTCCAAGACCCAATATTCATCCAAAGTGTTTATCTGAAGAGCAAACAGGCAGGCTTCAAGATCCATGTTACTTTTAAAAGGTTTTTTGGTAACATCTGGAGAAGAGAAGGCTGAGGGGAGATCTGATCAACACCTATAAATACTTCAAGGGTGGGTGTCAGGAGGAAGGGAGCAGTCTTTTTTCAGTGGTGCCCAGTGACAGGACAAGAGGGAATGGGCACAAACTGGAACATGGGAAGTTCCATCTGAACATGAGGAGGAAGTTCTTTGCTGTGAGGGTGGCAGAGCCCTGGCAGAGGCTGCCCAGAGAGGTGGTGGAGTCTCCTTCTCTGGAGACATTCCAAACCTGCCTGGAGATGTTCCTGTGGGACCTGCTGTGGGTGACCCTGCTGTGGCAGGGGGTTGGAGGAGATGATCTCCAGAGGTCCCTTCCAACCCCACATCATTCTGTGATTCTGTGATCATCTCAAGTGGTTATCAGCAAGAATTAGAGTTTACTGTGTAATTCATTTTTTTTTGTCGAGCTAGGCTGTTGACAAAAAATAAGGAATAAATACCAGTCTCTCCATTTGCAAATATGGCAGTTACTCATCTCCTGGTACGTGGCACTCTTTGTTTGAGGTTTTCTATTTATCCTTCAGCACCATATGGGAGAAATGCTCTAGAACGAGCCTTACGATTCTTGGAGTTCTTCTGTTTTGTGGGTATGTGTGTACACGTATTTGAAGCAAAGAAAAGTTGTTACCTCTGTGAAAACAAAATTAGTGATCCTGCACATACACTTGTCAGAAATGCCAGAGATTATTCTGAAACCCCAATATTAGCAGAAATTTGATCTGCTTCATAACTGTCTACTTTATAGTATATAAACTTCAAAATTCACTATATACAGAAAATGTAGTTTTATCTTAGTATATATTTTATCACTTTGTTTACCATCCACAGATGAAAATGGTTGACATAAATGTCTTTGGAATGTTTTTCATCTATTTTTTAAATTATTGCATGAACCTGAAGGAAGACATTTGCTATCTATGAGATGCATTAACGTATTGCTCTGCTGGAGTGGAAATTAAACATGTTAATGATTATTTTTTTTCTCCCCTAAGTAAATCTGTAGAACTTCAATAATGGGGTTGAATATTCTGTATATCACAAAGAAGAGATTTTCATTGAAACACGAGGTCTGTTATGACCATCAAAGTGTTAGAGGAGGCCCTCAAGAAAACGAGACCCCTTCCATCCCAGACTCCAAGGTTCATACTGAGGCTCAAACCTGAGGCTATCACAAGTATGGTTTAATCAGTCCCACACAGATGGCTCTCAGCATCTTGCAGATTAAGGAGCAATTTACAATTAATAGCTCGAATTCACAAATTTGGCATACGGCTGTTGGAGTCTTTGCAAATATATATTAAATGTGCCCTGTACACGTGATTAATTTGCCTTCCCATAATTTTGTGTTATTCTGACTGTCTCATAGTTAATACTTAAAAGTACATCTAAAAGAAAAAAATGTTGCTACATTTTCTAATGGATCCTTCTTTAAAGGCACAGTTGGTTTTTGTTGTGATGTGAAACTGTGCAATGACTCTTCCCATGCAGTTTATAGGAAACGCTACAGTTTTGCAGAATCCCACAGTAAACAGTTGTGTGGGTTTTTTCAAAGACCATGTAATTATGCAAAAGTGCATGAAATATAAATTTAATGAAAGGTGAGTTATAGATAGTTCCCATTTTAGTTTCCGTGACCCATCCTACTGCATTGACTAGTGTCACCTCCTGTGCGCAGTGTGGGGAAATGAGTGTGACCAAGAGCCATCAGAATGAGCTGGCAGAGTGTGTTTTGGAGTCATTTATAGAGCAGTTCTCCCTAAGTTTAACTCTTTAGGATGCTTAAACATCCCTTCAGCTGCCCATCAAGAGCGCAAGTTGTGTGAAATAACTCCATACAATGCATATAATTCCAGAGTGACACAGATTTTCTGTTAAAACTGTTTTTTCCATCTTCAGTGAGGGGGGGGATGTTGTAAAGGTGTCGCGAGTTGGGGGTTTTGTTCTTCTTTATTTATTTCAAGAGGTTGCTTGGCTCCAATATTTCAGCTGTAAGCCAAACCCTGTTCCCACACGACCCTTTGTCTTTCTTCTTCCTGAAGAAGAGAATGAAAAACTTTATTGAGAAAAACATAGTTTGTGTAGTAATTACAGTTTGTAAAGCCAGAAGTGCTAATATAATTCTGGAAGCCTGTATTTTTAATTTGGGAACTTCAGATTACCTGTGGAAAACTTTAGGGTTTTCAATGAAACTTCAAAATTTGATGTTTGAAGCTTCTTTCAAAAATGATTCAAATTGGTTGTAACTTTTAACAACTTTTAAGATTTATAACGTAACGCTTGGATCTTACTGTGGGGTATGTTCTGTATTGGTCTGCAAGGCTTTAAAATGTTTTTCTGGTTAATTTTAGCATTATATTTTGGCATCAAAGATCTTGCCAGATGAAGGCTGGGGTAATTTTGCTTAGTAGCTGGGAATTTAATGTTTATATTTAAGCATAGGCTTAATTTCTGTCTGTGAAAATGAATACGCAGTTTCAATGTAAAAGTAGTATTTATTAGCACTGAAAGGGAGCTAGTTAATGGCCTAAGTATGTCCTTGAAGGATCTGGACATAAAATCCTTACTTATTAATATTGTAATTTTATTTGTGTGTGAGACGGCGTTTTGTTTTGTTTTGATTTCAAAAAGATTTGCTACCTCAAGTTGTTTTCTGGATCATCCTGTCAATCATTCCAGGATGCAAATTATCTGTGAGAAAACTTGTTGTTTGTATCCAATATCTGAAAACCTGGCTCTTGGGATGGACTCACCAGTCAGTGCACGGCTTTCTCTCTTCTGCCCAGGAGAACTTTTTTACATCAAAGTTTCTTAACGTTCAAAGCCTTTGTGTCGAATATTCACCGCAGTGGAATGCGAAGTGGGTGACGCTCTCGGTTTGCTTTATGTGAGTAACAAGAAAGGAAATATACTGGAGAAATCCTGTGCTTACGGTTAGCCACCACTACAATCTTCTTGACTCAAATACCTTCCTTTGTTGGAAGGAGCCGTTCCTCGCCGTCCCGAGTCAGCAATATAGCACTCTTTTCTCCTTTCTTCATCAGAAATGAGGTTTATGAGTCCAATTAGTGTGACTGACACATTTTACCTCTCCTGCTTACTCTTGGGAAGGAGCTTCTGCCTTTGGGATAGTAGCAGGGAGCAGCAGGGAGGAATCTTCTGTTCCTTTGATGTGTGCCCATTTCTAATATTAGTCCAAATTCTGAATGATTTCAGTGTCAAGAATTACTAGTAAGAGTGTATTAAATAATGTGAACTCTTACTAAGCTTCCTAACCAGAGGAAGGCTGAAGAATCCTTTTCATACTAACTTCTCATACCTCTCCATTAGAATTTGGTCATGGAAGCCTGGAAAGGAATGAGATAGTTACTGTACATCATTAGTGAAAACCATAGGAAGTACAAGATGACTTCTTGCTCTTCGTTCTACAGAAAGCTTCCAATGCAGTCCTCTTCTGCAGGAAAAATAGTAACCAAAATCAGCCTGAGCAGTAAGCATTCCAGTTATATTGCTCACTTGCATGCAGATAAAAATGCACGATGTGGTTTTATGTGTGGTTCAACTTAAAAGTCACTTACACAAAAAGGAATGTTAATAAAGTCAGGATTTGAAGAGGCAACGTCTATTCCGAAAGGAAGATATTAGAACAGAGATTGAATGGCTCCAAAATGGTGCTCTTTCTGTCGCAATATGCTCTTAATTTCCCCTTTCTCCTTCTTAAGTAGCTGGAAAACAAACTGGTAACAACTGTAATTTCTATTTAGCACAGAGTGTCTCGCCACTCAACCCACAGTTTCATGAGTATTTAAAATACGTAGGAAAGTAACACTCACTGTGTTTATTTACATTAATGTTCATTGATCAGTATTATAAAAATGACAGTGGAATGAGTGTGGTGTGGAAGCTGATTGCTGCAGCAGAACACTGAGGCAAACCAGAAAATTAATTAATCAGCTCTATATAATGCACGGAACACGCAAAACCGAAGATATGAAGGTGATGCTTTAACTTGAGTTACGGGCACTATAGTTGAGATCATTAATGAGTATCTGCTCTGTATTTTGAAAGGACTAACTTAGCAATTAGAAAGCAATTATAAGCCCATTCAGGTGGAAGACAATTTAAACTGCAATAGGGGAATATTAATTGGGAGCAGTTTAAGAACATTTAATTAGATGCCCCCAAAGCCCCAGTTCCATAATTGGAAGGGAAAGCCATGCAGTTTAAAAAAGAAGGCGGCTTATATAGGGAATAAACCTTCTTTATAAAACAAATCCCAGTGAAGAGGAAGAAGAGGTTGGAGAGGGGGTAACTTGATAGGAACCAGCATTATCATAAACTGGTAATTTCCCTTAGAAGTTAGGAATTGGAGGAAAAATAACAGAAACAAACTAGAAAAACTTAGTGACCAGTGAAGTAAAGGCCGATATCTTACTTTCTGAAGGGTAATAGCAATCATAGCTACCCATTTGATTCCATTAGTAGCTGCAAGTTGAGGAAATCTCTATAATAGTGACCAAATTCAGATTTTTTTTCAATAGCTATTAATGTTCCATGTTTGTGGGTGGGAGCCAGATACTCCTTTAAGTCCTGATGGAGAAGAAACCGTTTCTTCTCAGTTGGAACTATTGTGAGTGAGAAACGACAGCTAGATACTTTTTAATTAGGAAAACGAGTTTTGCAATTTTTTTTGGTCAGAAGAATGACAAAATTTCTATTTGACCTGATCTTTTTGACTTGCTAAATTAGGGTGTTAATGATGACACTTTAATATTAGTTTCTTGGTACAAACATTTTCAAATTCCAGAATATGTCACTCTGTCTTAAGGACATAAGGGGCTGCATTAGACTATGACATGTTTTCTGAAATTATACTGATAATGTTGGAAAACCATAGGAATTCTGTTTTGTTTATGATTCCAAGCAGTTTTCTTGAGAATTTTGGTATAGTTTTTTAATTACTTGTTTATTTTGGGGGGAGGGAAGTCTTGAGAGACAAAAAGGGCAGTGGAGTTGTTAAATGCTTTAGAAAAGGTAAAGAGAAGAGAGAATTTAAGTTAGAAAAGGTCACAAATGATGAGACTGCTTCTAAAATGGGAAGTCTGAGAAGGGAGAAAGGCAAAGAAATACTCCTGAACTCATTCTTATAAGTCTAAATCCAAACTACAGAAGAAGTGATGAGGAGAGGAAACCATCTTCAGATCCCTATTGTAGCTCATCTAGCAGAAGTAAGAATTGTTCCACAGGTTAAAAAAATCAGATTTTCCTTTGTAGCCCTGATGAGCCTTTTATTTGGGAGGAGGAGTTGGAGGAGCCTTGTATTAAAAAGGCTCCCACGCTCCCTTCTAGCCAAATCCAAAGCCTTTTTCTTACCACTGTAAAAAGGTTTAATGAAGCACTGCACAGAGGTGTGTCCTTTGGTTGTCTGTGAAATTCACACCAATTCTGATCTAGATTTTACTCCAAGTTATCCTGATTGCTATCCATTCTCTTTTAAAGTAGCTGGGCATATTGCATTATCCTCGTTATAATCAATTAGTTCTCAAGCTTTCTTCAGAGGGTTTACTATGCTAATAGTTTTTCTGCCAAGATTTTCCTGGAGGATGATCCTATCATAGTACTAAATCTAGGGATGTGCAGGGAACACTCTCCGTCTTATTGCTGGAATTGAAGTGATGGTTTCTGAGGCGTTGGGTTCAAAGCTTTTATCAGCATTTTTGACTGATGAAAGCAGTCGCTAATAGAGGTGTTTGCTCTGTACACGTCACTTCTGATTACCCTGCATTACACACCTCCAACTTCTGAGCTGACCAAATAGGACTATCTGAAGTAAAAAAGGTGAAAGTAATAAGAAGCAGGTATTTAAGAAACACTCAGCTCTGAGTAGTGAAAAATCTGCTTTGGGAAAATGTAGCTGCTGGTTGGACTAAGGAAAGTAGTACGGCAATTACATAAAATTCAGTAAAAGCCTGTTAGCTTCAATTTAAGCTTCTGGCCTGGCCTATGTTCATTTCAGTTTGTGTTATATCAAAACTGGGGAAAATAATACTGAATTGAAAGCATTTTTTTTTTTTTTACTGTTCTGAATCAAATACTAATACTTTGATTTTCTGGACTTGCTGCATATCAAATCACATGCAAGAATCTCTGCCTGTGCTTGTACATTGTGTCTCTTCAGTCTCGACAGTTGATTATGTTGACAACTTTGTACAGTTGCTGACTTAATTTTTAAAATAATGTCTTCTAATTAAAAAATAGAAATAGTATCTTCTGTGTCGTGGTTCCCTCTGGATATTGAACTTCACTTGAACGATTTACATTTTGTTGTAAATTTTTGTTACAACAATTGTGTATCTGTCCTTATATTTTCCTTCCCTCTCCCTCTCCCTTTCCTTTTCCTTTTTTCCTTTTCCTTTTTTCCTTTTCCTTTTTTCCTTT
>JAHREE010000499.1:115758-132270 GCA_033628505.1 Tringa tobata
TGTGAGGGTGGTGAGAGCCTGGCCCAGGTTGGCCAGAGAAGCTGTGGCTGCCCCATCCCTGGAGGGGTTCAAGGGCAGGTTGGAGGGGGCTTGGAGCAACCTGGTGTGGTGGGAGGTGTCCCTGCCCGGAGCAGGGCGTGGCATTGGGTGGGCTTTGTGGTCCCTTCCAACTCTAACCATTCTACGATTCTGATGGTATTAGCGCTATTTCTTGTGCTGCAGGACATGTAAAATGTGTTTTATTGTGTCTGCAGGACATTCAGGACATAAAAAATGTAGGCGTGTGTCGGCTGGGTCAGAGTTTCCTCTGTCCCCCCAGCAGCCCTCTCTTTTCCAGCCAGAGCTGCCTTTGCCTGCCCTACGGGCTTTGCTTTCAACCCTTGTGCCAATGTTTTGTAAGCGGCTGGACGAGTCAATTATTCCTCTTTTCTCTGAACTGATCCTTTATATTTTGCATGTCATTTTTACCAAGTGGACTTTGGAACTACGTTTATTTAAGATTGAGGTAACTTGCTTGAGGTAGTAGACTCTGGAGGTGGCTTTGCTTCATCACTTTGAATTAGTTTAGGTTTAAGCAGGTCGTACAAAAGAAACTACTTCGCTTTGAGACACAGGATGGCTTTCCAGGGAACCAACAGTACCATGGCACAGGTAATCCCCATGGGGATAGAGCACCCAGAGCTGATGTTTTGGTCTTGTTTTGTACATGTTGAACTGAGACTATCTATCACAGAGCTCCATCTCCCAGTGGAACTTGCTGTTAAATGGTTGATGCTATTAAAGACTAGATGATCTTTAAGGTCCCTTCCAACCTAGACGATTCTATGATTCTATGAAATCATAATTCTGTGGTCAGACTATTGTAATGCTGCCACAGAAGATCTAAACTTAAGAAAATTGCCTTCATGACAGCACCGGGGTAAGGAAATTATTTTGCTATAACAGATACTGAACTGTGTCCAAATGAGAATTTTCTCAGACTTTTACCAACGATGCCAAACAGATTAATTTCAAAGGGTTTACAGCATCAGCTAACAGGTTCAAACCTGTAAATTCAAGGACAAAAAAGAGGAGACAAGTGAACTGTAAGGAAATAAAGGTGTTCTCCATCTGTTGCTCATGTAAAACCTGTTTGCAGTATGTTCCTGGACATATGTTGAGCGCGTGAGGGAGTACTGCTGCCTTTGGTTTGGCAAAATGGGCATTGTGGGATTAGGTGTTGTTGGGGCAGCAAAAGAATGGTCTCTGTTTCAGCTTCATTCATAGTTGCTGACAAGAACAGGATCATCAGTGAAAACAAAAGCAGTCCGATATTTAATTTATAAGTCTGAAATAAGTTTTCCATTTCATGGGAAGAATCCGTTGACGGCTGAGGTCCTGGCTCAACAGATTTTGGTATTCAAAGCACTTCCTATGTGATAAAATCACCTCGTTAAAACAAAACAAAAACAGTTCAGTCCTAAAAATTACTTTGATCTTGTATTGTTTTCTCTTTATGTTTTTTTCCAAGTGCTGAACTGTAAAGTTTAAAAGCTTATACTCATGTGTTTTACTAGTTTGAAGAGTTGTGATGGATTCCTTGCACTCCCCTGGGAGAGTTGTTACTGCTGTGCATTTGACACATGATTACTCAGGCTCTTTCATCAGGGCTGGCTCAGAATCTTTCTCAGAACAACAGATTGGCAGGTTTGAGGTCCTCCCGTATTTCTTTTGTAATTTTCTCAAGTTATTACTTGCTGGAGACGCAAATGCACAAAGTTTAAAGGGAATATTTGGAAATTCCAGACCATGACAGGGTAGTTTGAAAGGGCTTGTTGCTTTCTAATGCAAAATGCAAATGCATTTTATGAATAATACACTGTACTTATTAGTGCCAGCAGGGCGTAAGTACAATTGAAAGCAAGTAAAATAACTACTTAAATATCAGGCAGTGGAAGTCTACTGCCTTTGCATCAAGATCAACCTGTGCAGGCTAGTTAGGGAATAATTAAGGGGAATGATATTCTCCAGTACATTCTCTGGGATGCCTGTTTTCTGTAACTGTCTACTAATGAACCCCAAGAGAATTCCAACAGAGCAGAGAAACAGAATGTGATCCGATTTATTCTCAACGATTCCCTCTTCTTTCATAGTAATGCAACGCATAATTAGCAAACTTGCCGTTCTGGGGTTTCATGGTGTTTAGACTGGAAAACTCCAAAATGGTTTTACAGTATCTCCGATGAGATCTTAAGGTAAGATGTAGGAAAAAACGTTTGATTTCTGTGAAATGTAGGAGAGTGCTACTTTTGGAGGTGGACTACTGTGCTAGTTCTGTGACAAATGATAAATGCTGGCAGTATGAAAATAACACTCCTGTGAATTCCTTCAGTCTTTTGGACAGAGTCTCCAACACAACCTGAATAAATACCCAAAGGCATTATGTTAGGCAGAAGCTCAGGGTACACAGTCCCAAAATTACATTAAAAGGTCCATCGCAGTAATGACAAATCATTGAAATGATGAACTTTCTTGAATCCACTGAAACATTCCAGAAAAAGATGAGAGTCTGGGGAGTAACGTGTAAAATCTGTTGTATTTCAAGCAATTCAATTCCTTTAAAGATTAAATACTTCACTGAGAACTATTAATTGTCTAAACTGCAAATAGTTTGATAGGACTCAATTTTTATACCTACACGTTACATAAATCTCCCTGGCACTGGGTTTTCAACTTGCAAAACCACTGTACTTTTGATGCCAAGTGAAAGAGAATCATGGAATAGAATCATAGAATGGTTAGAGTTGGAAGGGACCTTAAAGCCCATCCAGAGCCACCCCCTGCCCTGGGCCGGCACACCTCCCACCACACCAGGTTGCTCCAAGCCCCCTCCAACCTGGCCTTGAACCCCTCCAGGGATGGGGCAGCCACAGCTTCTCTGGCCAACCTGGGCCAGGCTCTCACCACCCTCACACCAAACAAGTTCTTCCCCACATCTCAGCTCCATCTCTCCTCTTGCAGTTTCAGAAACCATACCCAAGAGTACGTGATCAAAACTCAATGCTTGTGATCATACGCCTTTGAATTTTAAGCCTATGTAATAGGAATGATGATGAAAGAATAATCTTTTTGAGCTTTGTTTTTTGTTTTATTTAGAGTTCATAAAATTGTAAGTTGAATACCAGCTGCATAGATATCACAGCTGTGGTGAAGTAGTCAGTGAAGGCACATTTTGTTCTATTTGACACAGTTATCAGAGTAATGAAATAAGTGACCCTGAGGTAAATACTGCTCGGATTTTCTCCGTATGAACTAATAACTGATGATATTATTATAAATCCATCATCTCTTCCAAGAACTTTGCTTCTTCTATTTTTCTCCTCTTTAGGGGAATGCGTGATTAGTGTGGTCTGGTGTTTGCAAGCTGCCAAATAGCTTAATGTGTCTTCTCCTCACAAGAACTGTTGTAATTAGTTATTTTGGCTTTATAACTTGCACAGTTTCAGGATCAACAATGTCATATTAGGGAGACACTGTGAACATGCTTTTATTTCAAAATTGGCTATTTTGTAAATGTGCTCCTCTGATAGAATACTCCTTAATTAACATTTTCTAAAGCACGTTGAGTGTCGTTTATCATTCTATAGCAATACTGAGTTTTGCCCTCAGAGCAATAATTCACCACAATAGTTGCATGTGAAGTAGGAACCTACTTTTTGATTCTGGAATGAAGAGATTTCCCAGGCGTACTCTCTGAGGGGTATTTTTGTTCCTGCTGTAACACCTTGGGTGAGCCAAGAGCCACAACAGAACCGCCTGTGACTGCCTTTTTCTTTCCATGACAGACAGCAACTTTATTTAGATTCTTGAACTGCTGTTAGAATGAAAAAAAAAATAAATTAGTTTTGGTAGTTTTAGGTACAAGTCTTTTAGGCACTATTATTATGTTGCCTTGCAGAAGCTCAGAAAGCCCTGGTTTCAGTTCCCGTTATCAAAGTATCAAAATCTCTTGGACCCCAGCCCCTGGGACTCCCAAAGTAAGATTCCTAAATAAAAAAGAAATAGTGCTCAAGGAGAGGGTCTCGAACAGGCAGGGGTGTGTAGCTCCAGCACGTAGCTGCTTTGTCACACCAGTATTCAGTGCTTTCTCAGGGTCTGTCTTTGATATTTCATCTCTTTTTCCTGTGAAAGCACCAGCTTGTGAGCATCTCTGTGTAGCTACTGCTGCTCTCACCGTCTCTGCAGGGAGCTGAGTGACGAGCTCAACGCTTCTGGATTTCATCTCACGATAAATAACCAGGCAGTTATTTGTTGTAAATACGAAAAGTGAATAAAAACCCATTTATTTCTCATGCATAGCTTATATCAAGGAAGTGCAGTGGTAATTAAAATAATATATCAAGGACTGTTGTTACTTATCATAGTTTTTTATCCAGGCATCTGGAATTGGTTAAGAATTGTAACGGAGAGTAGGTGAAGGTGTTAAACAGTTTGTAGCTGCCTAAACAAAAGAAATCAGTCTGCCTCCATTTCAGAGCTCTAGATGTTACACGCAGAAATTTTCTACATATATGCCTTGTGAATATGAAGGAATTTTCCCGCATGGTTTTCCAGTAGATACACTGCTTCTAGCCAGATTGTGAACGTATTTCTGCTGGCAACGTTCCCATAAAAAACTTCCTCTGACCAGGATGTTTTATGGAAAGAAAAAATATATATTGTGACAGTAGAACTTTGGAAGTCGGTTCAAAGAGGGAGAAAGTCCATTGATGATAAGAGTGAGATGTATTAACAGATAGGAGGGACCAAAGTAGATAATTTTTTTATTTTTATGGTTTTGAGGAGGCTTTTTCAGCCTCTGTCGTAGGCACCTGAGCTTGGAGGGTAGGTTGCCTCGTTTGCCCCTGCTGTCCATGAGGAGAGAGGGGCACGTTGGAGCCACAGCCGGACTTACAAGCCCTGAATGTGTCTCTGGGGAGCCCTATTACCTTCCACTGGCAATAAATGAAGAGTTATGGAGACAGTATATAAATTAATAGCCCGGATCGAACACTGAGATGATAGATGTCTTTCTCCTTGCCTCAGCTGTGTTGTATACTATTTACTGGAGATTTTTTTTTTTGTGGCGTAAGATGTAATTCAGTCAACCAGTGACCTTTCTCGGTAGCCAGTTTGCACACAATGGTTTGATCACGAGGAGCTGATGAGGGCTTTGTGTCGGGAGTCAGGCAATGGAGCTGCTCGTTCAGCAAGAACCCTGTCGGGTCTTTTTAATCAGAAATGACTTGGTCTGAAGCGAGGCTGGAGATTAAAGGTATTACATTCAAAGTGTAGCATGGGTATTATAAGAGAAAATATAAAATAACCTTTTGCTTTCCCCTCTATCCTTACCAAAATGCTTAAAAAAATAATTTCCTCTAATCGGAGCTTGCACGTTAAAATATATGCCTTGTTAATTACATAGTACACATATTTGGATCACCAATATTACACAGAATTGGACTAGAGTGTTTTAAGACTCAAGTTCTTTGCATTTTGACATTTATTATTGCCCTTGTGATTTTACACTGACAGTTCAATGTTTCCTTGACTTATGAAACTTGCTTTGTGTAATTATGGTATCCACGTTCTCAGCTTTAACTCAGTATTTAATATATCACAGTCTTATGTCGAAAGAAGGAAATTTTTGGATACTTCCATTTAAAAATGAGATGGAATCAGGCTTTGGAGAGGCAGAATCAGATTTCAGAAACGGTAGAAACAACTTGTTGATTATCACTGTATATTATTTTCTCACTATTTTTATCTTGAAATTATGTGGAATTTAAGTATGAGAATCTGAGTGTTGTTAATTACCTTTTCAGGATGCTGCACCAGTTAAACACATTAAAATTGCTTGATTTCTTCTTGTCTTCTGGTCATATGGGCTTCCTAAATTTTTTTAACTTATTTTTGAACAGAGATATCAGTAAAAGAATCTTTCATTTTAAAAAAAGAAGTGTTTATATTCTAAATAAATAAAAATCTTGAATGTCACGAAGCATTCAGATAATTAGCAGCATATACGTGCCTGAATTTAAGTAGAAAAATATATAGCCTTTTATACTGAAATGGTTTACATAGTTACAGGGAAATCTTTGATTAGTTTAATTGCAGTTTTTCAAGTAGCTGTCCAGGCAGATTTTGAAATTCTCCAGGGGTTTGTTACCCTGTCACCTTCTCCCGTTGATGGAAAACTGGAAGAAACTGACTGAGGAGACAGAGGAATCTTGAGCAAATTTGAACAGCATCGGTTAAGGTTCATGTGAGTGTTGTGATCCTGCCACCTAGTGAGGGATGGACTTTGACCTCTTGGTATTTTCTTTAGCCCTACGATTTTATGCAATGCGGCTGGATATTTAAATAACCAGCCTCAGATATTGAAGCGTTTGCCTTTTGGATCGTGAACACTTGATATTGAATTTAACAGAGGATATCAAACTAGATATCTAATTCCAGTCAATTCCGAAAATCTTGGCTTTAGAGCAATGGAAAGCCATATAAAACAGGGGATTAGAGCTGTTGCTTTTTCAGAGCGAAAGGTCCAACCCTCAAAAGTTTATTTTTCAGCAAACTCTGCAGCAATATGAATCTCACCTAGTGCTGCTTTTTTAGTTTGTTTTGCCTGTACTAAAAGCTTTCTATTTTCTCTATACAGATATTTATGTTTTAATTATAATTCTTTTTGACTAGTCACGTTTAAGGGGTTCTTAGAATATTTCCTACCATAAAGAAAATTCAAGCAACATGTGCGAAACTGTCTGACTTCATCGTTAAGTGTGGTAGGAAGTCTTTGAATACTGCGTAATAGAGCATAATAATTTTTTTTTCAATTCTAGTAGCAAAAACAGACCAAACTTTTCTCTAATTTTTCAGTCTGTCCTCTTTGTAGCAAGAGATTTGAAATTGATATTTTTTGTGTGTGTGTGTGTGCAATAATCGCACAGTGTGGCCCGAGACAGGGAGCTTGGGGAGGGTAAAAGAGGAAATTAGGCTCCCAGTTCCCAGTGACTTTGGGAAGCTGGGCAGGGGAAATCACTGAGCAATAACCTGGCAGCAGAGAAAATACCTCGCTTTTTGTTGCCTTGGGTTTATTTGGAGATACCAGTTTCTAAAATACTCTCTTGTCTCCCTGCTGCCTCTGGTCCCTGATGAACGGAACCGAGCAGGTCCCAGCTGCCCCCCTGTGCCCGTGGGGCTGTGTGCGAGGGGCTCTGCAGCCACCCCACCTCAGCTGTGTCCGTGCGGTGGAGAGGTCACCACATCAACCTTCCTAGATTCCTCTCTCTCCTGAAAGTCATAGAATGGCTTGGGTTTGAAAGGACCTTAAGGTCCATCCAGTTCAACCCCCCTGCCATGGGCAGGGACACCTCCCACCAGACCAGGCTGCTCAAAGTCCATCCCTGCAGTTCAAACACTCACAAAGGTGAAGGTCTTAATAATATGTTTTAATTTGCTCAGATTTTTTTCTATTATTTTCTTCCAGATTTAGTAAACAATGCTGGAAATCAACTAATTTATTTTTTTTTAAATATCTATTGATTTCGTGATAACAGGAACCTCTTTCTCACACCTCCGAAATTTTAGGACCCTCAGGCTGCCTCAGTTTCTCCGACAGTTTTTGGTGTAGGGCGGAGATAAACTTCAGTGTATTGAGAGGCTTGGTCGATAGCAATACTCAAGCTGGTCTGTGACTAGGGAACAAGCTACTGACAGATGGGCCCATTAGTCTTTCAACAAAGTCTTCAGATTCTGTTCTCATCTGTACTTTGTTTGACAGAAGGGACAGAGTGTTGAAAAACGGGATAAAAGAAGCTGTGCTAAGTTCTGTGCTTGTCTCTCTGCAGTAAGAGCAAGAAACGATGTTGCAATAAAAATGACCCCAATTAATGTTTTTTAGTAGGAAGGTCTAAGGATTTAGAGGAGCATATTTACAGGCAGTGAAATAAAAGTGAGTTGGAGGGGTATGAGAAAATGCGTCCCAATAAAAGAAGAAGGAAGAGTGCTGCCCTGCCTACTTATGCAATTTAAAACCTTTTCAAGAGTACTATCAAAATACTTTTTTGCTGCCAGGTTTTCCTTCACACCTCTTTAGTGTGATGCTGACGACCCACCAGTCTGTCAGAATAAAGTTGTGGTTTCAACCAGAGAACACATAAAGAGTGGTGTGTTTCCAAGGGCTGAATAGTCGAGGATATTCTGTCTTTGCTTGGAAACACCGTGTTGAAGACTTTAATTTTTTAGCAGAACTGAAGTCGTTGTCACAGGATGTAAGAGGCATTGTGATTCTCTTGGTAGGGTTGTTTCTTGTGAAGAACCTCATCTGAGAACACTGAGTCCCTCTCACAAAGAGCACAGAATAGGTGTTGGAAGTGGCTTTTCAGATACTAACTTTGGTCAAACCAGAAGCAGGTGACCTCAGAGAGGATGTTCTCTCATGTTAGCATTACAATCCCCAGAGCAACTCAGTGTTTCTTGGTTTCCTGTGGAGCAGTTGGTTTGCAAATTCATACATGATCATATTTTCCTAATATAGTCTAAAATACGTTTTTGCAATGCTCTTTTTTGATTCCCTGTACTTCTGCTCTCAGACGAAGAACAGCATTATCACATAGGGTGCGTTTACCATATTCTGAATAAAACTGACCATTTAAGAGGTGAGGATTAGTACACATGCCATGTTCAAAGCTGTTGACAGAACCGTACTTGTCAGCAAGCTGATGTTTTTAGCATAGTTTGAGCTATGTTTGCAGTAATTAAAAACGTATTCTCCGTTCATACAAGAAATTACTGCTACCCGAGAGCAAACAGAAACTGCAAGATGTTAATTTGCACCAAAGAGCCTTTAGAGGTGGTACAAATTCAAACATTGCAAAAGCCCACAGGTGGGCTCTGGGGACACAGTGGTCCAGCTCGCACACGTTCTGATGTTCCCCTTGATATGGGTGGGTGTTCCTCTTCCTTACAGAAGCAGGTGTGTGCTGTCAATTTTTCTTGTCTCTATTTCCCTGTGGGATGCTCACTTGTCTTATTAAGACTAATTGGTGGGTTGCTGAAAAGCAGCTGCAGGGCTTCAAATTCTTGAGCTAAGATAGTTAGCCTTCTGTTTTCTAGATGTTTCCATCCATCCCCGTGACTTCTTGCATACTTGTGAGCTCTACGTTCTGTACGAAATATGGCTTTGTACAGTGGCTCGCTCTTGAAGGGGCTCTCCTGTCATTCAGGCTTTCTGAAGGAATGGAAAGAAATTCAACAGGATGAAAATCCTTTTTGGTGTCAGTGTTCTCCTTTAAAAAGTTCCCTGGAAGTTACTAACAGTAACTTTGCTTTCGAATGTGTCATTTCTCAATAATACAGTTTATGGGAATAAGCATTACATTGGAATAACACTTCGTGCAGTGCTAAAAATATAAATGCATTTATTTTCAATAATCTGGAAGTTTTCTTGACTTCAGAAAGAAGTTTTTGGATTTTTTTAAAATACTTTTGCTCTGAAAGGTGGTCACAGAAATGTTTCATTAAAGGTATAATTTCTTTTAAAAGTTTTGTTTGGCTTTATCCATCAAACATATATGTGCACACAAAAATTTTAAATGTAAAAAGATATTAATTTTCTTTTTCATGTTCTCCCAGGTGCTAGGGAATTTCTCCCCATGAGGTTAACGGCAAAATTCTGCTTGAGTTTCTGGTATCTTGTTGGTGTGTTATCCTGCTATTTGTATGTATTTGTCTTTATTTTTGCCATGTTTGAGATTCAAGGTTCCTGTCCACAGAGCCCTCCCCGTTAAGGGATCTGTGATAAATCTGGAGCCGTGTTGTGCAGTGTGTTAGGATGGCAGAAACTAAAAAGGAAATTAAGGGCATTTTTTTCCTTGACTCGGTAAGCGAGGTGATAGAAATATGGACAAAACCACTCTTTGCTCTACTGTCCTTGAATCCAGCTAAAATGCAGGCAGGAAAATTAAAGTACCACTCTCCTTTACTTTTCTTTGCTATTAAGGTAATCCAGACAATTATCACAGTGCACTTAGTGTCTTTTAGAAGGTTGCACTTAGGAGAAAGGAATCTTTCTGTAAGTGTTGCCATTTTTATTTTCTCTCGATATTTAGGAATTTCTTCTTAAGTGCATTATGAATTTTGTGTAATGATTTTGTTAGATGCAGCAAAAGGTTGCCAGGAGAGGTTCCGTGAAATCTCTGTTCTTGGAGATGTTCAGAACTCAGCAGGAGGAGGCCCTGGGCAGCCTGCTTGGGTTGGTGCTGTTTGAGGAGGAGGTTGGACAGAATGATCTCCAGAGGTCCCTTCTGACCTAAATTACTCTGTGCCGAGCGGAATCTGTTCCCCAAAGTATTTTTAGTATTGCAAGTACTTGTTAACAAGATTTTATCAGGTATTTTCCTATATAGAATCATAGAATGGTTAGAGTTGGAAGCGACCTTAAAGATCATCAAGTTCCAACCCCCCTGCCCTGGGCAGGGACACCTCCCACCACACCAGATTGCTCCAAGCCCCCTCCAACCTGGCCTTGAACCCCTCCAGGGATGGGGCAGCCACAGCTTCTCTGGCCAACCTGGGCCAGGCTCTCACCACCCTCCCACCAAACAAGTTCTTCCCCACATCTCAGCTCCATCTCCCCTCTTTCAATTTAAAACCGAAATTGGAATAACTTTTGATGACTGTAGGACTTAAGGAAAAGACCTAAAGACATGAAAGGAAATGTTTCTCGATGTCATCCAGTGTTGAAAGGTTTTAGTTGTTTTTTTTTATTATTTTCTTGGTTTTGTTTCATTTAACTGGAAACAAACAAGAAGGCATGACCACTGGACTAGTGTCACCAAAACCAGGCGGGTGTGTTACTGTTTTGCACTCAAGCTCTTCATACTGGACTGCGATATGATAACAGATGTGCATCCACCCAGGAAATTACCATTTTCAATAAGAAGCAGAGCCGCAAATGGATTTTCATACATGGAAAAATAATATAATAAACTGAGCAAGGCCCTGGCTTGATAAATTTTATGGTCGTAGAAGGAAAAAAATACAATTTGTTTAAATTTCTGAGCCTTCAATAGAGCTATAAAACAGGAACGCTTTCTAGTCCCAGTAATAAAATAACAAACAGAGGCTTACTTGGTAAATACATTTACAAGTCTGAAGCTCCACACAGCTTTTATCAATTTCTCTACAGACAATTTTATATTTAGAGTTAAGTACTGAAAATAGTTAGGAAATATTATGTGTGCTTATTTATTAATTTATTTTTATACTACAGTGCTCTCTCAGGAGACTTGAAATGGTGGGAAGAAAGAAAATCACCTTCAGTCCTTTGTAAATCTTTCTATTCCCTAATTCCTTACTGAGGTAAATGAAAAATTTGTCATTGAAGTCCAGGGATGTCATATGGACCTTGAGGACTGAAAAAAAACAAGAGCCTTGTAAGTGAGAAGCGGTCTAAGTCTGCATGAAGAAAACGTCAGAAAGACTTTTTCATTAACCTAAAAATTATTTTAAATACTTTTTTTTTTTTAATTTACAGGGACAAATTATTATTTCAGAGAAGGATATGAGTTAGAATCCTATTACAATCAAATAGAATATTCTGTAGTAGAATTAAAATATTATCATTAATTAGAGTAATATTAACAATAACTAGAATAGTAATTATTACTCTAGAATATATTAGATGTGTTGTAATGTGATATATATGAAATATATTAATTTTCATTATTTTCTTCTAGAAAACTATTTTCTATTCTACTGGTGTAGTTTGCACTACTGCTTTTGCTCTGGCAGTTCTCTGCTCTTTCTTTTGTGCCGTGCCAAATTCTGTTGCAAAAATACTAGTGATCCCCTGGAGCTCCATCTTAAACCTTGAGTCTCCACTGGCTTGTAGGGAAATAATTGTTTCCTTGATTGCTTTAAGAATCTATAAAGCACCCCTCATCCCAAAATTCTCCTTTACATGCATCCAAGGGGATCTCTTTTCCTGTATCCATCTCAAAGCTGCCGTGCTTTGTTGTCCTTGGGCATGGATCTCTTTTCTTGGCTCTCTTCTCCTCTACTTCTTTTTGAAAGGCAGCAAAAAGTTTACAAAGAAAGAGCATTCAATATAAAGCTTTTAAAAAATACTTTAAAATCCACTTTCCGAATCTGACATTTTCTTTGGCGTCTCCCTTGCTGATATTTTCTCTTGTTTATTGAAGTTGGATCATTATGTTGACAATGTATGGAATCCTGTCCTTTGCTCTACCACAGTGTGGTGCACATTGATGTTTCTGCACTGGTGGATGTTAACAATCAGGTTAACCATTTGCAAGTGCAAAAAAAACCCCTTTAGAATCACATTTTTCAGTGCTGTGGCAGGATTTAACCCTCGGTTTCAGGGCTGCTGTCCTGACATAGTATACAAAAAAACTCCAAAGCTTTTGCTTTGGTCAAGGAAGTTTTCATAATGAAAACTTGAGCAGTTACTTTCATATCAAAATTAAACAGTGAGACACGTTAAACTGCTGTCACAACAGCCTTATAATTACACTGTCTGCAAGTACTGGCTACTTGCACTCAATTAAGATCCTTTCCTATCTTTGTCATAGTGTGCGACATACCTTGTGTAGCAAATAAAGGGATTTTAAAAATTCAAATTCAATGTGAACAGACTCAAGTCAGATATAGGTAGTGTGTTCTGAAAGTTTAGCTTATGCTAGATTCATACCTTATATCATTTTAAACTCTTCACTGATTTTCAATCCCATTTCATACTGTAGTTTGCACTTTGGGTTGCATTAACTACTCCAGCTGGAACTTTGCCTCAATTCATTTAGTCTCATTTAATTTTCTGTCCATTGCATTGTTTAGGATCTACTGATGAATGTCATCAGTGAATAAGCAGAATGGCACAAGCTCACCATTAAAATATAACTAGTTAAATTTTACCTGCAAAATATCTGGCATGATTGCTGTTGCTCACGTTCAATTTGGAATCAATTGAGTCTATGTGACAGTCTCATGCCCATAAAAAAACCCCAACAAACCACTGATTGGGCTATTGTGTTATTTGAGACTTTTGTGAAATATTCTTTCTTTTATGGACAAATCCTGGTCTTTCTTTTCCTTAAGGGATCACAGAGTAAGTAGCAGATGTTTTCAAAGAGTAATTTCTTTAACTAAGAGTAGTTTCCTGTGGTGGTGCCTGGCTTGAACCTCGACCTGGCCTTAAGACTTTAGGTCATCTCACTGCCTAGCATCTTTCTTTTTCAAACCTTCCACCCTTCCAGGACCAAACATTGGTAAATTAAATATTCCAGTGCCTAGTTTCCACTTTAATTTTCTACTGGGAATAAAATGAGGATGGACATAATCCTTGTGGTGTAATGGGATGAAAGCTCCTGGCCTGTCCTTCAAGCTTGTTGTGTTTGCGTAGCCTAGACAGCAACCATGTGGCCACCTTGGGCACGCTCAACACTTTCTAAGCATGCTGTAACGTATTTCAGTTTCATTCATGAGGACAGTATGGAAAAGGGACCGAATTTCAAACATCAGGGGATTTTCCAGAGGCACTGGACAACCTTAAAAATGAGTTGAATTTATTTTTCAAGTGGTGACCTTGGTTAAATAGGTCTTGTTGGGAAAGACGTGCCAATAAAGTATGTCGGGTGTACAGCAATAGATGTCTTCTGGGCAGGGCTGAGTGGAAAATGGGTTTCTCATACAGTACTTCTGTTCTGACACACAGTTTATTCCAGGCTCAGCCATTTCCTAATTTTCCCAAACCCATTCCTAGCACGTTGCACAGTTTACAGTAACTATGACCACGAGTTGGGTCGGGATTCATATTTATTATTGATATACTGACAAAATTTTGCGAGCTGCTTCACAGTCTGTAAAACAGACCTTCTGCTTTGGGGGTTTTATAGTCTGTTCTACAGTTGGCCTTTTGCAGGGGAGCACAGGGAAGGCACTGAAAAGTTTTTCTCACCTTGGGTGTCGGTTTCTTCTCCCAAGGAACAGGTGATGGGACAAGAGGAAAAGGCGTCAAGTTGCTCCAGGGGAGGTTCAGATTGGAGATTAAGAAAAATATTTACATGAAAAGGGTTCTTAAGTCTTGAAGTGGGCTGCCCATGGCAGTGGTGGAGTCCCCATCCCTGGAGGGATTTAAAAGCCGGGCAGACGTGGTGCTGAGGGACATGGGTCAGTGATGGTTTGTGTCTGTGTTGGGTTGATGGTTGGGCTCCATGATCTCAATGTCTCTTCCAATCTCAGCAATTCTATGTTTCTATGAAAATGGCACAATGAGACTCTGCCTTCCAGTCACTGAGCTGAGCTGCATTATGGTTCTCAGCAAAGTAGGGAACAGTGCATTAACAAAAACCTGTTAAATTTCACAAAGGAAGCAGAATAAGTAATTATGTTTTTAAAAAAACCTAACCTTGCACTCCAGCTTTAGCATCTTATAATCAATAGGAGTTCTGAATTAGCTGACTCATGCAGACAATCCATTATTCTGAGTGTATTTATTAGAAGCTGCCACACCTAAACTGATCACTCTGATGCCTTTGCAATCATTTAAAACCAAGTATTTAAAGCAAAATGCATTAAAACCATCTATCGTACTGCTTAATCAATCACACTTGGAGCTGGCTATGGGATACCAAGTCAGGCATTTGCAGCACTACTAAAAATTAATTGTGAGATGGAACACACATTTTATGAATGCAGCTTTTAATGTGCTTGCCAAAGTAATAACTGTAATGGAAGTCAGAAGCTTGGACATTGCTTTAAAAACTTTATCTCTATTTACATTAACTTAATTTGAATGAAACATTGAATGACCTAATGGGTATCACAAACTGCATCAATAAGAAAGAAATTATTCATAATTTATCTCCCTGAAATTGCTCAGCAATCTTCAAAATTTAGAACTATACTATGGATAGAGGGAGAAAAAAGACTAGTAAACTTTAGTCGTAAGAAATATCAACACTAATGAAAAAAACTCCAAAAAACTAATTAATTTTAAGTTCAGAAAAGGTACACATAGCACATTCAAAAACTCTCAAAAATAGAAAAGAATAAAAAAAAATTAACACAGGTATCTTAAAAATTATTAATGGCATGTGTTCTCTTCACATATATTGAAGAAAAAAACTTAGCCCTTCTAAAGAAATCATTCACGAAAGTAAACCACAGGAAAAAAGAGGAAAAAAAATGCTCCCACGGGTGGTGCAGCAAATGAATGGTTCAGCGGTGGACTTGGCACTGCTGGGTTAACAGCTGGAGTCAGTAGTCTTTAAAGTCTTTTCCAACCTAAGCGGTTCTATGATTTTTTAATTTAAATTAAGCAATTCTCTGCCGAAAGTCCTTACAAGGTAATGTCTGTGCTCCATCCTGCCTCAGAAAAGCAAGATTGGCAGCAGATAGAATCTAAAGTTGAGTGTCTCCAAAATGCCCTCTTTCTAATACTGTCTTATTCCTGATAACGTGAAAGTTTCCAAAGAGGAATTTTGAACTCAGATCAAAATCAACTTAACAGATACCAGACTTCTGATGAATTTTGTTTGTCATCCTCTGTAACTTTGTGTCACTCTATCTGCTTTCCCACCTTTTGCAATTTTTGGAAGAGCCGCTTCTCTCTGTTTTCACAGTTATCACTTGTTCCTCTCATCAGTCTTAAATGGGCCAGAGCTAAATAATTTCTGTGCATTTCTGCTTACAGTATTGGTTTTAATACAAATACGTGCACAAAGAGATAAATGTTTAACATAGTCCAGGATGTATTTTGTTACTTGCGTGACCAGACTGTCTATTTTTGGTGATCCTCAAGCAAATATCTTGCTGTTCTTTTGAAGGGAAATCATTGGGTGATTTTGTCTTGCTGTAACACCTTGAGGAGAGGTAATTATAAATAAAAAATAGAATATAATATATATACACATAAATAAATAAAACCTTTTTTTTTTTATTTACACGACCATACCTATTTAAACAGGCCTTTCTTAGACTTGTCTTACAAAGATACGGTGTGTGCCTTCCTGTAAGTCACTTTTATGGACACTTCAGATAGACCCTCAATCCCCGTCTCACAGAGCGTCAGCAGCCGAGTTGCCATGGTGATTGAATATTGCTTAATGCTTAAAGGACGGTCATTTTAAGTGCTCTAAAACCCGTTGGATTTTATTTTATTGGAAGTGCTCTAAACTATACAGTAATAACCTAGAGAGGTGAAAAGATGTAGATGTGAAGCGTGAGCACCTGCTCTTCCTTCAGTGTATTCCAGGGAGCAAAAGGCAATGCAGGAAGGTTGGACAGTGCAGAAGTGTTTCAAGCTGTGATTTTTCTCCAGCTGTATGAAAGGGACACTCACAACACCATCCTTTGTGTCCCAAAAGAGAGGGGAGTCCACTGCCTTTCACCCACCTTCCCACTTGGGTTTCAGCAGCATCAGTTCGGGGTTTCTGTGCTTTTCACTTCCGAAGCACGGGGCCGCTTTCTTTCCCC